>WNGS01163519.1:10154511-10173072 GCA_020271785.1 Procambarus virginalis | reverse complement strand
TTTTTATATAGTTACATTATATTTTCCCCCCTCCCTTTCCAGCCCCTTTGCCCCTCTCTTCCCTTTCCTTTAACAATTCGACCACCCAGACCATCTCCGCATGCCACTCTCGTTCCCTCTCTCTCTCTCTCTCTCGGTGGGGCGAGCACACTTGGGATGTAAGTAACGGTCCGGCGTAACTCTGGCAGTCAGTGCTGGGGGTCACGGCAGGGAAGGACTGGGGGCAAAGCTGCTCCAGATGCAGCAAGCGCTTCCAGCTTAGGATTAAGATACGCAGAGCATGCTGCTCTCTCTATCTCTCTCCCTCATCTCCCTCTTTATTCATTTATCTCCCCTCCGTCCTCCCTCTCTCTCTCTGTTTGGTACACAGGCGGTATAGGAATTGATGACTTTTGGCTCCTATTAGTAGGCTGAGAACTTGCCTTTCCCATAGCTCATGGTAAGCCTTACCCGGCAGGTATACCTCCTGGAACCCCGCTGTCAATCGGTTTACAATAGCGAGTCCTGTGAGCCTCATGTCTCTACAACCTCTACACAGTACCCAACGCATACTTCGAGTCCTCATCACGGCTCCTGTGGATTTTCAACAACCCCTCATTCGGCGCCTTCACTGCACCTTGACCCTTATACATAGTTTGCTTGATCGGGAAGACGGCTGTGTCTTTTTTCTGGGAAAAATATATTTACATAGATGTTTTTCTATGGAAATTTTCTTCGGCCTCTTCGCCAGCCTGTGACGTTTAGCTCTTTAATCAGTTCTTGCCCACTGTAACCAGACACACAACAACACACACACACACACACACACACACACACACACACACACACCCACACCAAGCTAATGACGATGCGGTTAAACTTTGTGGGTTATAGCGCAGAAATTTAGTAGCTGCAATTACCATGACGGTGGGAGTGATGATAGTGGTATGGCTTGATGATGGTTGCTGTAGCGATGGTAATGATGATGGTTATGATGGTAGCGGAGATGGTGATGGAAGATGTGGTGACAGTGATGGTGGAGTAGCAGCAACATGAACTGTGTTGTTGAGGGATGTGTCAGACTTGGCATAGGCACGCTGTAATAGAGCTCGTTAAGAGGAAATGTTAATTAGCTGCTGGAAGCGATGGGACAAATTCCGAACATTGGAGGGGGGGAGAGGGGGCTAAGTAGGCAGGGAAGAAGACAGTTGGGAGGGAAAGGAGGGAGAGGAAGGAGGATAGTGAAGATTAACAACAGACATGAGTGGAATTTATGTTCTTAATATAAATAATAATAATAATTCAAATATACTAATTGGAAAGAATTTATTGAAATAAAGAAATCGCTCGGGTTATTAGGCAAATCGGGCCTTGCATAGTAGGCTGAGAAGTGCGTTCTGGCTATTAGGTACAACATTAGTATATCTATAAGATTGAAAACCCCGCGGGTACACCGGACTCGCATCCTGTTAACATTTAACAAGATACTGTTTGTAACCATTTTCAGAATAATGATTCTTGTAACCTCTGAATCAACCTCAATTGAAAACTCATGGTAAGTTTAAATTTTGAAAGCAGTGAGAAGCCATATGATTTTCCAAAATGGGTCCTTTGACTTTTCTATGGCCCAAACTGGTCTAGTATTGGCACCCAATACTAGGATGCCAATACTAGATCCCATCCTATTCATAATACCTACAAAATATATATATATATATATATATATATATATATATATATATATATATATATATATATATATATATATATATATATATATATAATTTTTTTTTTTTTTTTTCTTTTCTTTACCATTTTCTGCTACAGTGCTAAATAGTCTTCCTGGCCTGGTGCATTCTTTTGATACCTGTAATTACTTCCATATGCAGCAAGCCTACTTTTAACACCTCACAATTATTCCTGTAGCCAGACTGTTATTTACATTCTGCACTGTAGCTTCCCCTCATTGCTTTTCTGTTTTTCTCAAGTCATCACAATGTTTTCTCTTGTTGAAGCCATCCCTGATACATTACTTGTATTTGTAGTGAACATGGTGCATAGATGTTCTTAAATTTGGTTGATAAATGCAAGGAAATCACAGGAAAGAACACTCATTTGCCTCATCACATTAACAAGTATGGATCAGGACTGCATTTCTCACATGACCAACTTGTTCATGGGCCACCTAGATGGCCACTGAGCAGACAGTACTACCACCATTTTGGTGGTACATCCCTGACCCTTACTTTCACAACCTTGCTTATGCTTATTCTGACCTGTCTAATAAATTTATGTAACTTTATTCGGACAGTCCCCAAATACAAAAAACTGACATTCCATGTAAACTGTCTTTTTTAAATAGCTACTTTAAACACATGGTCATCTGTATTTGTATATTTTAAGGACAAATTGAATTTGTAATATATTTATATAGTTCACATTTACATTATATTACACTAGTTGTATTAATATGCATAAGTATCCACTAGGAAAATTAAACGAAAGTTCCATTTTCTGAGTGGATACTTAAGCATAACCAAGTCACGTATTTTTTGTGATTATTCTGCATTGTGTTAATATATCCATTATTTTCACATTCCATATTTCATATATGACTTAATATATAAGCTGATGCTAATGATAAACTGAGGCAGGGTACTAGAGTTAGATATTAAAGCAGCTGGTTAACAATACACAAGTGAAGGCAAAGTCCTAATCACATGTGGAGTCGTATAATGAGGTAGTGTCGGAATTGAATCTTGATGCTGCTAGTGAAGTCTGACGTGATAAGTGTTCGCTAAACTTGGATTGATCTTTGTAGGTAGTAGCCACCAATCAGATTGTAGTAGAGTTTGAGAAAATTACTTATGCAGTATGAGAATATTAAAAATCATAAAATAATTAATTTACAATAACATTTAAAAATGTAATTATTTAGTATGAACATATGATAGAATAAACATGGGTGGTTAGGGTATGTCCCTAGTTAATTTCAAAGTAGGTTCTTTATATATATATTAAAGCTACAGGATCAGCTTTTTGACATGACATTTGCCACTTCATAGGGCAACTACAGAACCAGAAAATCATTAAGCTAATATGAGCAATGTTGTGTGGTTGAAAGGATTCTGTTGATTTGGAAAATGTGCAGTGTCTACCTCAGTAGCAGTGATAACACTACAAAACTATCAGCATCAGAAGCTAACTCACTTATAAGGAATGTTCTTACTTAGTCATTTGCTTAAAATGCATCAAACACCTGTATGATGTATGTTTTGCTCTAAGTATGTTTTTCAGATTTTTTAATATTTCTTTTTTAATGGCCAATAACCTACTAGTGCTGCATGCATCCTGTATTGTTTAAGGTTCCTAATGTTTAAAAAGGTTCTTAACTGCTACTGTAATAACTTTGTAAATATATTATTTAATACTACCATTAAATGTGTCGTTTTTGTAACCTAATTTACTAGAATTGACCTGAGAGCCACCATCTCCACTGGTCTCACTGCGGCTACTTGTCGTAAGTCTCACCCTTTGCTCTTCAGGATATTTTCCAACTGGATTTTAAAATAAAATAGTCTTAGAACTTACAGATTCGGTGGGTAGGCGATTCCACGAGTATATAACCCTATGGAGGAAAAAACATCTGTTTTCTGTCCTACATTGTGATTGAGCTTCATGCTGTTACCCTTTGTATGCATTGCATTTGACATTTTAAAGATGTCTGGATTAATATCAACTAACTTCTTTGGTATTTTTAGGAGAGACTTTCACATTTGGATGCATTGAGAATGAGGCCCAAGGTTGCTCCTTGCTCCTGGATCTTTGTTATATCCTCCATAATGGGATCTGGGGTTCCAGCGAGAGTGCCATCATCCAGGTATCTGATGTTTAGCTCGCTTTTCATGCTACAGGTGACCTCTTTGATAGCAGAAAAGAAGGGGGCTAAGGGAAGGGCTTAATGTCCTGTTAAGCTCCTTCACAGGAGTCTATTTCATGCTCCCCAGAAAAAGCTTAGAGCACTGCCGGGAGCACGATTGGATGAATGGGTAAAGGGGAAGGAAGTGGTTTTGTACAATCTGGAGGACGGCGTCTTTTCTGGCTTGATTGAAGGCATTTTTAAAATTAAGCTTGACTAGCGCCTTCTGGTCTGAGAGATTGGCAATATAAGCATGCACTACGTGTGAATTTATTATATTGTAGCGAGTAAACCTTATACTCGCTCCAGTCTCTCATTACCTTAATGACAAATTTATTAGCACTAATTATGACTACTCAAATCCTTTCCCTAATTACAGGTAACACTCTTTCCATCCTGTTGAGGAAGCTGAGGTGTAGTCACCAAATATAAGCAAGCGATATGCGAATAACCAATTACGGGCTATTCATGCCCGTGCCACCTCTTGGGTGGCTTAATCTTTATCAATCATTCGAGTAACCAACAGTACAATTTCCACACTGATTTAGTGAACTACAATACAGATGCTTAGGTCTTACCACATCTCTTCAAACCTCAAGAATGTAGCACTCGGCGTGCACAGTTCTAATCGACCCCAAGACACTACAGCTTCGACGCAGAGCAGACAACAGACTACGACCGCATCGAGCTACAACACTCTCGCTCCTCATCGAGTTTAGACACTCACGATTCCCCATCAAGCCGCTACGCTCTCCCACAGAGCTCCGCGACTCCGGCCTCACTCTGCTCTCTGCTGTGCTCCAAGCTCCGTCTGAACGTCTACGACAATGCCACCAACCAACTACTATAATCAAGACTACTAAATATAAAACTCACTAAAAACTGTATCTAATCTACCCAACAACGTGCGCGCACACACACACTGTGTGTGTAATGTATTTCTCTCGCATCCTGCTCAACTAGGTCCGTAGGACTAATCCTGGAGTATGAAGTCCCAGCGTAGAGCCTGTACCTTGTCAAGCAAAAGATGAAGCTGGAAAAAGTTCAAATGTATGCCACATAGTCCCAGAACTCATTTATGAACGCGCATGAAGCATGAGTTACGAGGAAAGGCTGCGTGAAATGCACCTCACGACACCGGAAGACAGAAGAGTAAGGGGAGACATGATCACTACCTACAAAATTCTCAAAGTGACACGGTACCTTACCTTGAGGATACCTTGAGGTGCTTCCGGGGCTTATCGTCCCCGCGGCCCGGTCATCGACCAGGCCTCCTGGTTGCTGGACTGATCAACCAGGCTGTTGGACGCGGCTGCTCGCAGCCTGACGTATGAGTCACAGCCTGGTTGATCAGGTATCCTTTGGAGGTGCTTATCCAGTTCTCTCTTGAACACTGTGAGGGGTTTGCCAGTTATGTCCCTTATGTGTAGTGGAAGCGTGTTGAACAGTCTCGGGCCTCTGATGTTGATAGAGTTCTCTCTCAGAGTACCAGTTGCACCTCTGCTTTTCAACGGGGGTATTCTGCACATCCTGCCATGTCTTCTGGTCTCATGTGATGTTATTTCTGTGTGCAGGTTTGGGACCAGCCCCTCTAATATTTTCCACGTGTAAATTATTATGTATCTCTCCCGCCTGCGCTCAAGGGAATACAGATTTAGGCTCTTAAGTCGGTCCCAATAGTTTAGATGTTTTACCGAGTGGATTCTAGCAGTAAAGGACCTCTGCACGCTCTCCAGGTCAGCAATTTCACCAGCAGTGAAAGGGGCTGTCATTGTGCAGCAGTACTCCACTCTAGAGAGCACAAGCGTTTTGAAAAGTGTCATCATCGGTATAGCATCTCTAGTGTGAAAAGATCTTGTTATCCAACCTGTCATTTTTCTTGCAGTTGTGACGGATACTTTATTGTGTTCTTTAAAGGTAAGGTCTTCCGACATGAGTACACCCAGATCCTTTACATTGCCTTTTCGTTCTATGTTATGATTTGCCTGAGTTTTGTACGTGGTTTCCGTTTTTATATTTCTATACGGTAGATAAGGATACTGTTTAACACGGGTGGTATGCGAACAAGGAGACACAGGTGGAAACTGAGTACCCAAATGAGCCACATGGACGTTATAATGAACTTTTTCAGTGTCAGAATAGTTAACAGATGGAATGCATTAGGCAGTGATGTGGTGGAAGCAGACTCCATACACAGTTTCAAATGTAGATATGATAGAGCCCAATAGGCTCAGGCATCTGTACACCAGTTGATTGACAGTTCAGAGGCGGGACCAAAGAGCGAGTACACACACACACACACACACACACACACACACACACACACACACACACACACACCACACACACACACACACACACACACATAATGGGCCTGATGGCTGAGTGGACAGCGCTCGGCATTCGTAGTTCTAGGGACCGGGGATCGATCCCCGGTGATGGCGGGAGCAAATGGGCAGAGTTCCTTTCACACTGATGCTCCTGTTCACCTAACAGTACATAGATACCTGGGAGTTAGACAGCTGCTACGGGCTGCTTCCTGGGGGGAGAAAATAGTTGACAATTTAGAGGCGGGTCGAAAGAAGGCAATTATCAGGAGAAAGCGCCTAGCCATTATGACTGTATAGCACTGGGAAGGGGTCAGGACAAGGATTTGGGATTGGACGGGGGCGGGGGACGAAGGAGTGGTGCCCAATCACTTGGACGGTCGGGGATTGAACGCCGACCTGCATGACGCGAGACCGTCGCTCTACCGCTCAGCCCAAGTGGTTGGGTGCGGGCCGAAAGAGCCAGAGCTCAACCCCCGCAAGCACAACTAGGTGAATACATACACACACACACAACACGTACGTCAGTTCCAAATGCCCTTGCTGGGATTACAACCTCCGCCCGCGTGATGCAAAACAGAGTGCTGTACCACTGTACCATCAAACTACATGAACATGGCAGAGTGTCTATGAATTCATCCAACCCTATACCCGAGTGCATTCGGGTTATGTGGTCAACTATCTCATCTAGTCCAGGTTTAAGCCACAGAACATGAAATATCAAATGAAAAACCTGAATAGTACACAGGCCTCACTTGAAATACTTTAAATACTTTAAATACATGCTTTTGTAGTGTGGTGGTACTGTACTGCTTTGCATCACGCGGGATCATGGTCTAGTACCAGCAAAGGCATTTGTAACTTTCATTTTAAACGAATTTTCAATTTGGAACAATTTAGAGAGGACAGAGGACATAAACCAAGCCCTGTTCAATAAAAGTTCGTAAGTCATCACTTGTGAGACGCGTGTAAAGTGTTTTCCTTCTTTAACAGTTTGGTGGTTGGATTACCGCAACATTTGGCTTATGTATATAATGACGGGCCTCCTTGATCACTAATCTGGTGTGGTTTATTTTGTAAGTGTTCGAGCTGTAATAGTTGATACGTGATTAGCACCCAAGATATCAAACACCCTCATATCTGAACATACAGAAATCTCATACCGTATAGGAATGTCCCTAAGGCAACCTGCTCGGACATTTTTACCCTAGTAGCGAGGGATCTCCGAGCCTCGTAGCACGAACTTGTTTCATTATCCTAGACCCTTGTACCCAAATCTTGTTAGTGCTCCAGTAGGATCCCTCTTGTTAATTTACTAGCCACAGTGCGCGAGTATTAGAGTGCAGCTATTGATATCTTGGCTGACATCAGGATACCTATACCACCGAGTCTATCTGGAAGTGTTGATTGGCTCACTTGGCAAGCTTCCAGAGAGAGCTTAAAGGTTTCTATAGATATTGCTTTAAAGATTTTGTACTACTTTCCTTATCGTGAGCTGTCAAAATATGGAGCCCAACTTGGAGCGACGCCCTCTGTGGAAAATCCTGTCTGAATGACGCTTTATTAAGCTTTCCTGTGCTCTGGGACAAAACCATCTCGATCCTCGATCCTGGCGAAACCTCGGTTTCGCCAGGAAACCATCTTGGTCGCCTGGGACACAAATCCATCTTGGTCTCCTGGGGCAGCATTGCAACTCGATCCCTTGATCGGGACTCCAACTCGGTCCTCTGGAGCAGAAATCCAGTTTGGTCTGCTAATCTCTATTAAAACAGTTCTTGTCTAAAATGTAAACGTTTATTTCATATTTATATTCATCCTCCATTGATCCTGCATCCATTCTGCATACTCATAAATATTCCAAGTCTATGAATCTATTAACATGAGCAGTGTCGACCTGGACAAGAGCCAAGCGGCACACTGGCACTGGTGTGAACTCGGCATCCTTCACTCTCAGCCTCCCAGGGTCGACCGTAATCAATCTCCGTCTCTCTTGTCCGATAATGAAGTGCCAAGACCATCGACGCAAGATTCGGGGCCACGATACTAGACATTGTGATTGTAAGGGGGTTCGATGAGGTCAGTCTCAGCTTGCGAACGTGTGATCTATCACCATCACCTTGATGGTGAGTTAGACGAGTCGTTTGTAGTGACAGAGAATGAGAGTACTGGACAAATTAACGATCAGGTGGTAGTCTCTTGGGTTGTCTATGGTGGTCGAGGTAAAGGTAATGGGCAGATAAATTGTTTACGGTGTCTAAATCTGTTTGAAACCTGAACCTCTGAACCTGGCATCCAGAGTGGTCTTGGTAATTGCCTGAAGGTCACGCGACTTCCTGGACATGAATAGCTACGAATAAACATCAGAATCAGCCACTAGCAAATTACAGTATTATTCACAGCGACAACCAACATTTTGAGCAAATATTGATGTCAATCGTAAGTCATGACGCATATATATGTTACTAACAGAAGGTAAACTGGTAATAAATGGTGGGCAGACTTTAGCAGTGTATTCAGCCATAAAGCTTAAAAACTACCATTAAAACATTAGAATAAGACAAAACATTGCACATGGTATTACAGCATAAATATGTTGGAAACCCTCTCACACTGTGTCGACCCTGTATCCCTCCAAGTCTGTCTCCCTCTAACTCCTCTTTCTCCTACAGAAAACTCAGGCCTTGTCAATTGCGTAATGCGCCCCCCTTGTCAGCTACGTTCTCTGTCAGAAATGCGTCTCCTGTCAGTTAGACGCAATATAGCCTCTTTCAGTTACGTAATGTGTCCCATGTCCGATGTGTCATGCGTTTTCTGTCATGGTCTTGCGTCATATATTACCTCAGCCGTCGAGCCTCGTCCCCTCGGCTGATGCATGTCAACAATTCGCGGATTAATTTTAAACTTTAATTTTCCGTTTCATTACTCTCCGAAATGGCTCGGAAGAACACCGAACCTTTGGGGGAAAGGAAAGGATGGGAGAAGTAGAGGTGGGGAGAAGTAGAGGTGGGGAGAAGTAGAGGTGGGGAGAGGTAGGAGAGGGGAGAGAATATGAATCCAAAAATATATGCGGTAATATCAAAATATTCTCCTCGATATTTTCGCTACTACAAACTGCGTCGTTTGCTGCTGTTATTGGGGAATATTACGTTCTAACAACCCGTGCGCGTGCGTGCGTGTGTGTGTGTGTGTGTGTGTGTGTGTGTGTGTGGTGTGTGTGTGTGTGTGGTGTGTGTGTGTGTGTGTGTGTGTGTGTGTGTGTGTGTGTGTGTGTGTGTGTGTGTGTGTGTGTGTGTCAGAGTGTGTACTTATTTATGTATACTAACCTTGGTATACTTACTGGGGTTGGGCCTCGACTGTTGGGTCCCGAGTTTCAGCCTACAATCGAGTAGTTAACGGGCTACTGAAACTTTTGGGCTCTATCATATCTGTGTGCGAAACTGTGTATAAACTTCCTTCACTTATTGTGTCTTAGACATGGAGGGTATGTGAAGATAGACAAGGAAGGTGTGTTAAAGAAGATGGAGAGGGTGTAGGGGAAGGACTGGCCACAGGGTCGACCCGGGTTTCCACCAGGAACGCGATCTAGTATATATATTTTGTTCTCTTTGCAAGTATATGTTTTGCTTGCGTGTCGGGACACCACCGACCTAAACACCACCGTCCTAATCTTGTTCTCACGGCTGACCACGTAAATTCCCACAACTAGAAGGCGGGACGCGACCACCAGCACGCCACCTGGCTGAACCACAGGGACCTTGACGCTCCGGGCCTCACGCACCACCTTATTACCCCACCTAAACCAACTCCCAAGGTGTTCAGAGCTTGCCTCTCTAATTTTCTGCTTTGTGCCTTTATCACTTGGCATTTGATTAGCCAACTAAAGTTGTTATTCAACTTCCGCTCCGCCTGTGTATGTTATCCCTCCCTCGGGGATTCACCAGCTTGTTTAGCATGGCTGAATTCGTTTTCTAACCTTTTTAATCTTAGAAACGAACGTTGTTATTCACACTTAAATCCAATAGTGTGATGTATCTATTAAAAAATCTTTGGACCAGGGTGGTGGCGTGGAATCGAATTGAATTCTAAAAAAGGCAAGAGTAATCCCACTGAAGACCAAACAACATCAGAAGATAAGGAGACGACGACGATTTGGTCCGTCCCGGACCATCATCAAGTCGATTGTGATGGGAGCGAGTTGTTTTAGCTACATCTACTCGGAACAAAAAGTTCTAAGTAGAGACTCTAGAGGCTAACTGTAACCTCTAATACTGTAGAGGCTTCAGAAGCCGAAAACTGTACCATGAGGCTATACGGAAGACTCTATACTGAATTTCATTTTTAAAAAAGCACTCTTTCCCCCCCCCCCCCCTCCATTCCAAATTGAGTGCTCGATCAATTATATTTTAAATTAGTGATTGAATTGCCTTTAAACTTAGTTCGTGGGTTCAGAATGTTATCCCTTAGACATAATTTCCGTATTGTCGCAGTTTGCAGATTCCCTCGTGAATGAAGCGGAAATTGGAGGGATTCAATCGTTCCGTTTCACAACGATAATAATGTGCTTTCATCCTAATATCGTTTGTGCGCGCCTACTTATATATGTTTAGAATATTTAATGGTGCGTGTGTGCGTGCGTGTTCGCGTGCGTGTTCGCGTGCGTGCTCGCGTGCGTGCGTGCTCGCGTGCGTGCGTGCTCGCGTGCGTGCGTGCTCGCGTGCGTGCGTGCTCGCGTGCGTGCGTGCTCGCGTGCGTGCGTGCTCGCGTGCGTGCGTGCTCGCGTGCGTGCGTGCTCGCGTGCGTGCGTGCTCGCGTGCGTGCGTGCTCGCGTGCGTGCGTGCTCGCGTGCGTGCGTGCTCGCGTGCGTGCGTGCTCGCGTGCGTGCGTGCTCGCGTGCTCGCTCTCCTAGATGTGCTAGCAGAATCGAGGCTCATATCTCAGCGTTCCGAACGTTCTTAAGTTTATGCACTGACTCATTTTCTACGCTTTTATCATATTTACATTTAAAACTTTGACTCGAATTCGTTTCAACGACTTCTTCATCAACCCTATTCCACCCTTTGACAGCTCTGACACTGAATAAGTTCTGTCAGACGCGTCTGTGACTCATTTGCGTCTCCAGTTTCCACCTATGACCCCTCGTTCTGTTGTTTCTTGCTTTGAATAATGCTGCTTTGTCTACTTTGTGTGAATGACTGTGTGTGTGTTGCTAAAGACAAAGAGCAGTCTGTGTTGCATCGATATCTATAAAACCAGTCGATGAAATTTAATACAATTTAGCATAATTATCTGGGACATAATCTAAACCTAATTAGGTTTTAGTGAGCTTACCTTGCATATTGCTGGATTATTTGCATAATGATGTAGATTTACAGAGGACAGCCGTAGGAGTAATCAAGTCTCACTATGATTACTGGAAGTGGAAGACTATTAATGGTGGACCACTTGTAATTATCCATAACCTCCAAAATTATTTTTGGGAAATAAAATATCACCGTTTCGCTATGCGATATACGTCCTACCATGAATATATAGTAATTAAACTTATATAGGAATGGATGTTGTGTTTTCAGGATAATGTCGAGGTTTTAGTCTCGAGCCGTCGATATTGACCTGATTTTTAATATAAATAGTAAATCATTGTGTCGGGGGACAGGAAGCCAGAGTGTATTCATACACGTTAGGCTTTTATCGAGGTCCCACTCAAGGTCGAATTACTGACCCCGCTCAGGATGGAACCCCCACAACAAGCTGACTAACTCTTGCGTACCTATACTTATTGCTAGATGAACAGATGCATTAGATGAAAGAAAATGTGCTCAACCATTTCTGTCCCGACAGGGATTCGAACCCGAAATTATCGACTGTGCGTCGAGAATGAACCCGACTGTACTACCGGTTTAGTAATGTTATGTTATTAAAAAGTGTCTCTCGGCTTGGGGCGTTGTTGTTGTTGTTTCAGATTTAGCTACTCGAGGACGAAGTATCCATGTAGCACGGACTATGGTGAGCCCGTAATGCTTATGGGCTTTGGTTTGTCTTTTTAACCTAATGCGTTGCTGAGGTGAGGTGAAGAGGGAACATTATTCAACTTCTGGGTTCAGTGTTGGTCTTCACGCCCGTCTTGCTCCCTCCCTCCCTCCCTGTCCGTGTCTGTCTGTCACATGTTCAATTATCTTGAGGCCACTCATTGTATGGTTCATTCGTGGTCCTGAGGCCATATTTCGTATGGTCTAGTGATGATTCTGAGGTCATGCATCATATAGTCTTTTGATAGTTCTAAGGTCATTATATGGTCCGTTGGTGGCCATGAAATCATTCCTCATATGGCTCTTCAGTCTTCGTTCAATGTTCTTTCTCGCTGTCGAACTGAATTCCTCCTCCTGTTCCTCCTCCTCCTCTCTTTCCCACCTCACTTATGCCTCTATTCGCCTCCAGTCCTCTTTCACTTGGCCCTCCCTCGTGCCCAGATTCTTGATAGATAGGCCGCCAGTTATTCGCGAGGATTGAAGCGTTTTTTCAGAGCGTTGAAAAATGCAACCAATCATTTTATCATGGATGGAAGAAGGTTGAAGTAGCGTGCGGTGATGTCCATGTCCAACACAGCAGGTAACGACCCGAGAGCAAACTGCTCCTCGGCAGGTTGGAGAGCTCTCCACTCACCAGCTGACAAGGCAATCAACCACTTACTGAGCTCATCGACCTCTCGGTCAGGCGAAAAACCGACTAACACAGAGGTGATTACCCGACATGCTAGTGTCCGGGCATATCCTGTGGCCTTCCCAAGATCGCCAACTTGACCCTGACCTCCAACTCGACCCATTTGCTGCAACCCTACCGCCATAGAACGTCGCATTTTGACATATATACTATACCTAAGGCCAAAGACTGTCGTACTACAAAATAGTAGCGGCTCGCGAAATACTGTCCCGTTTTCTGTTTTGGGTCCTCTGGTAAGTTAGGATAAGAGGCATTTTTGTACGACAGTTTCTTGACGTTGGTGAAACTTTAGGACGGGCTGGCTGATCGACTCGCTGCAACAACCCTTCTTATAATAAACCATTCTTTCCAGACGATCGACCTCCCATCACCACATCGACAAACCTCCACGCCATTCGACCACCTTACCTATAGTCAACCCGTCTTCTTACTCAACACACACTATATTTGTCGCAATCGACCCCGGTGTAAAAATTGCTGTTTGACCACTCTTCTGGTCAAAAAAGGTGTCCAGCAGCTGGACACCCTCATAAATACTGTCAAGCAGTATCTACCCCCGCGATAGCAGCTTGACGATTAAATGCGACCTCAGAACACTGAAAAGATTTACTGAACAAAAAATTGTACCACTTACGGGCTAGTCATGCCCGGTGCCGCCTCTTAGTGGCTTAATCTTTATCAATCAATCTACACCTGCCAACACTGGCACTACACCTGGTAGGACAAGGATGAAGCAAGACTACCTCCAAGAAAACGCTCCTAAACCACCTCTCTGGAATTCCTCTCTCACACCCAGACACAAATCTGCTCTATAACCGAGGAATTAACTTCCAGCGAGCGGGGGGATGAAACAACATATAACTGTTAGCTTTGCAAGTAAAGGCAGACAATCATTATAATTGGGTATATATACCCCTTTGTTTACCCTACCTTTGCATGCGTCTCCGTTCCGCCTTCCTGCACCACCCCTCTTTCCCATCCCTCCTAATTTTCCCTCCTACTTACAGCCTCCCTCCCGGTGTATAATGATGGCTTAGGTGCTCGCTGTGGCTCCTGGGTTCTCCACGTTTCCAGATGGAAGAGTTGGGAGGCGGCCGACATGTTCCAGTTAAGATGTCCCAACAGCGTCTGGGTCGGCCACCTGGGAACGCTCTCGTTGCCATTACAAGAATTAACCAACTATAAATTTTATTCAGGTGGAAATTTCCAATTTCACGGTGAAAGATTTCGTGTGATTTCTTGATAATGTTGCTTGCAGGGACGCTCGTGTTGATGGTAACGTTGCTAATTGATCAACACAACAACAACAAAATCATCTTAGATCAAATAATTTCACAAGACGGCCGCTGAGGAACACAATAACCACCGCGACCCCTCAAGATGACACAGGTGTACTCTAATTGGCACTTCTCCATGATGCTCACGGCTCCCGGGAGGGTCATCCCAGCCTCCACCGACACTCCCCAAAGAACCTCTCCCCTCCCCTCTGTCCCCCCACCCCTCTCTTTCCCCCACCCCTCTCTTCTCCCCACCACCCCTCTCTTCTCCCCACCACCCCTCTCTTCTCCCCACACTTCCCCCAGGTGTTACTATGGATGCAAATGAAGCTGAAGATGCTGGGGGTGAAGGAGCAAGACAGGCGCGAAAGTTCGATGGACAAAATGCAGAGCGAGATCAAAATTACAGGAGTCAACAAAAGTAATTCGAGTAATTAATGCAAGTATCGAGGAGGAGCAGCGAGGAGAGGCATGGGGGGGGGGGGAAGAGGCACTCAGGTGTTGCTGCACGAGTAAACGTAATGCTGCCCTGAGAGAGAGAGAGAGAGAGAGAGAGAGAGAGAGAGAGAGAGAGAGAGAGAGAGAGAGAGAGAGAGAGAGAGAGAGAGAGAGAGAGAGAGAGGTGGAGGGGAGAGGGGAAATAAAGCAGTTATAAATAATTGGAAGGGATAACAGCAAATAAGATCTGAGCATAATTAAATATGAGGGAGGAGGAAGCTTGGAAATTGGAAGAGAATAACCTAATAATTGTTTGGAGACAAGAGAAAACAGCGAGGGAGAACATACTCAACAAAAGTGGAAGTGTGAGGTATTGATGCTGCTGTATACTATACTATACTATACTATACTATACTATACTATACTATACTATACTATACTATACTATACTAGCCTGGGTATACCCATTGTTGCTCTACTGACGATGGGCACATCTTCACAACACCATCACTTTTTATTTTTAACTAAGACTAGGAGTTCATTTGAGTTGCCAATTGAGGTACCTAGTGAAAATGCAAGCAAGAGCTGTTATCCTACCTCAGCTGATCTGAAGCCTGTTCCTAAATATTAATTTGATTTGTAATCATCAGGAATACACTTTTTTTAAATTTAAGTAACAATCATATAAGGAACAGGATGAGCCAGTAGCCAACTGTGTACCAGAGCCTTCATGCGATTGGTTGATCCCATCTCCCGTGTATCAACCTATTGAGCTAACAAATTCCAGATGCGAGTTTGCCTTGGAATAAATGACCTCTGATGGAGTGATGTTCCTGAGAAAGCCAGTTCTAGCATGAGACCGTTGACGGCTGAGCGCATTGTGTTATGGTTACCAACTAATTGTTGTCCACGAAGTTGGATCAGGTGCGGAACTTGGAGCATATTGGCCTTGTACATAACAGTAAGACCACCAACATCTTAACCTAGGTTTTGGAGGCTCTGATGTTCAGACCGGTCCAACCAGACTTGGGTCAAGACTGTAACCATCTACACTACACTACACTTTATATATATACAGTCTTCTTCACTGTAACCGTCTTCATTATTGTAGTCAATTTTAACGACACACTTCATCAAGGCTGGAGCCATCTTCACTCAAGCAGTCACTACAGCCTCAGTCGTCTGACCAACCTCTGACACTCTCCATTCTACAGACGGATATGTTATTTGTACTCGCTTTTATGGACTCACCTAGATGTCGGGAATGTTTCACACGATAAAATATCAATCAGCTGGAGCCCAAAGACAACTATAGATGCCCAATGCCAGACACCACAGTCACGTGAGCACACCTCCCTCAGCCTCCTTGTCGATAGTATCCTTCCAGCAGAATATAAGTATACGAGGAGCGGGAGACGCTGCTGTCGATGGCAGGAGCATCGAAGAGCCATGTTAGGCAGTATTGATGACCAGGTTATCGATTCACGCTCCTGAGAGAGAGAAAGACAGCCTAGGAATAATGAAATTATATCAGCGTAAACTTGAGGGAGGTTGGGTTGATCTGGATTGGTATGGGGGGGACGAGGGGAGGATTGGAGGGGAGGGACATGGGGATTGGTCTGGATTGGTGCAGGGGACAGGCCAGGTGAGGGACATAAGTCTGCCTTAAACATGTTGCCGTGTTTGTGTCGGCAAGGATTTACGAAGCGTCCATCAGGAGATGCGCACCTCTTTATCCAGATAATGGTAAATTTAGTCTATATTTACTAATCAGTTTACGAGCTGTGGAGCCCTACGAGGTCATAATCAACCCAGTGTTATTAATGCTGCGGACGACCGAATGTTCTTTAACTGTTTGATATATACGGAATTAGCCGCCAAGACAAGAGGTATATAGAGATCTCACAGGCGGAGTTTAAAATACTTTGTATATCCTGCACCAATGAGAGGCTTGGAGACACAGCTACATGACTAAGATGTGGTCATTTACTTTGGTCATGTCCATGTTGCAGACCTTAGGAACCACTGTCACCTCAGGGGACCACTGTCACCTCAGGGGACCACTGTTACCTCAGGGGACCACCGTCAGATCAAAACTTGATTTCAAAGAAGAAACTTTTCTCATTTCCCTCTTTAATGGACGATTTAAAACTTTGCTGGAATTCCCTTAAGAGTTTTCTCCGCCCTTGTATGACTCTGGTCTTGTCCACCTGATCTGGGTACGTGTGTGGCCTAGTGGTCCCCGCCGGTGGCTTAGTGGTCCCCGCCGGTGGCTTAGTGGTCCCCGCCGGTGGCTCAGTGGTCCCCGCCGGTGGCTTACTGGACCCCGCCGGTGGCTCAGTGGTCCCCCGTCCGTGGCTTAGTGGTCCCCGGTGGCTAATTAATAGGTGGAGCCACCACTACTTAATGGGCTGCATTGCCATTCAGACCCTCTTTCGGGCTACTCATGCCCATACCACCTCTTGTGTGGCTGTCAGCCATTCAGGAAATGTCAGCCATTCAGGAAATTGGATGACGATCAGCCCGTGCGAGCCAGCGGGGCTCAGTCTGCTGTTCTGAAGGTAAGAACAACACTATTCGGTTTACCATCCGTTCGGAATTAAGATCGAACAACAAACTTTTTAACTGCAACAATATAATATACGTTTTAATGTGTCTTTTGTCGGTGTTATGAACCTGTGACAGTGAATTAACTTAGCCTGTTTGCAGTGTTTGAACGTGAAGTTGTTAACCAGTTATGGTATTCCATGCGGTGTTTGAACGTGAAGTGGTCCCAATTATTGTGTCCAATTTCATATCTAAATCCACGTACGAGACCTGAATCAATTCCGGGACTACACAACACACACACACACACACACACACACACACACACACACACACACACACACACACACACATACATACACACTACCAGTACACGTGGTTAGAAAATCCGTAGGAGCCGTGGATACGGATTCGAACCTATGTTCGCATCTAGATCGCGACATGGTCAAAAAATATTGCAACCTGGGGTACTACTACTCCCACAAGGATTCCTTGAGGCTTCCACTGGAGCCGAATCAGAGTTTCACACAATCCTCCCCCCATCCCCCCCCTTCCCAACTCACTGATTGGTCAGAGTGGGTAGAGAGGAGAGGGGGGGTAGGAAGGAAGGAGAAGGTGTCAGAGTGGGATGTTTGAAGAGTAGGAAGAAGATGGGGAGAGGGTGGATGTTTGAACAGAAGGAAGGAGGGAGAAACTCCAACTGTCCAATACACAGTGGACAGTGGGAGGGGGAAGAGGTGAGGTTGGGGGGGAAGCAGGAAGGATATAAACCAGAGGGTAGAAGATGTGTGTAGGTTAGGGCATTCATGCCCGTGCCCACCTCTTGGGGGCTTAACTTATCAACAATGTGTGTGACACGGGAGACATCTCCCGTCACGCAGGGTGCAGTCGCACCTCCACAGATCTCCAGTATCAGCTCTTGAACTGGTAATGGCTCACAAGGGCCACCCTTCGGGCTATTCATGCCCGTGCCACCTTTTGGGTGGCTTATTCATCAATCATGTGTGTGAGAGGGGGAAGAAAGGTGGAGAAGATAGGGAGAGAGGGGAGGAAGAGAGATGGAGAGAGAGAGGAGAGAAGAGAGGAGCATTAGACCTGTCATACGACAGACACGTCCAAAGAATATATAACATGAAAAGCATTAATAATCCTCAAGTTAATTACGCTGTCTAGAGAACAAAGCCCATTTCTGACCCAGGTAAATTTAATTAAGTTAACGACAGTGTCATTCTCTCCCAACCGTAAAAGAGATGATTAAATGTACCAAAGAGAACCCGACAGGAAAACAGTATCAGGCCACTGATCCTGAGCCTCACGTCAAAACTCCAGGTGCGCTGTGGCGTCAACCCTCGTACTG
>WNGS01163519.1:10110299-10137158 GCA_020271785.1 Procambarus virginalis | reverse complement strand
AC
Organism: Procambarus virginalis; assembly: GCA_020271785.1. Classification (NCBI taxonomy): domain Eukaryota; kingdom Metazoa; phylum Arthropoda; class Malacostraca; order Decapoda; family Cambaridae; genus Procambarus; species Procambarus virginalis. The sequence continues at coordinate 10,137,156 of WNGS01163519.1, read as the reverse complement.
CTGTTGAAAGTTGTGATATGTATCTACGTATATCAATGCTATCCTTTGTCGTAAGGAAGGATACATCTTATGCATTGCATACTGTATAAACTTTACCTTTAACAGTCTCCCAGTCATCAGGAACAGGCTCATATAATACTGGCATTACAAAGAGTCATTCCTTGCTTCAATATTATTTCCTCATGTTATTTTTCCTATGGAATGCTGCATTTTGATCTGTTTCAGTAGATTGTTTCTTGTACCAAAGCCCTCATCTGTGCAAGAATTCTGCTGCGATTCTTCAGATTCAACCTTAATGAGGGATGGGCTCAGGTCAAAGGAGGCATAATTTTCTCCCTGCAAGAAATAAAAAATTTAACCTTTTTAAAACACTTCCAACTTAACATATGCAACTTTATTAACTAAAAAGTTGCAATTTGTCAACATCATAATAATAAATTATTCACAAGAAGGTACAATGGGTTGGTGAGATTACATAAGATTGGTACTACATTTGTACATTCTTGCAAAGCCACCAACATGCGTAGCATTTTGGGCAGGTCCTTAATCTAATGTATCAGGTTAGAAGAAAAAGGTACAGTGTAGCAAGATTTTATATCAATAAATAACTACAATATAAATTACAGAGGTGAGGTGCACTGGTAAAGATATACATCTTAAGTACAGTACTAATATTGGGGAAATGAGTAGTACAATTCACAGTGAGAGTTTGAAGCACAAGGTAGAAAACTATGAGGATGAAATTAGGTACTTTTGATTTTACGTTTGAATAGGACATAGGTTGGAAATATTTTTAATTCATCAGGGAGCGAGTTCCAAAATCTGGGTCCTTTATTTGCATGGAGTATTTGCACAGATTTAGTTCAACTCTGGTGATACCAGAGATATTTATTTCTGGTGTGGTCCTAATGGGTTCAATTACACCTATCAAGGAAAAGTTTCAAATCAAGATTAGCATTTAGGAACAAGGTTTTGTACATGTACCATAGCACATGAGAATGTGTGGATTGCATGTTTAGCATGTTAAGGGACTTAAACAAAGGGGCTGTGTGTTGTCTGAAGACAGTTTAATATAGTTGTTTGTCATATCATGTTGACATGATAATGTCAACTCGCATCAAATTACATGTAGCACATAACATTTTTATATACTCAGTACAAAGTAAAAGTCAAGCACATACAAAAGTATATTCTGAAGCACTTTCAGAATCTTTAATACTGAAGGTTTAATTAAACTGAATGTCATGGAAAGTGTAATCTATACTTCGTATTAGCTATGCTGCAGACACAGATGAAATCATCAACTAATGAAGATATAAAATCAAATTGTTAATTATTAAATGTTTGTGTTTGCTACATGCCAAAACAACATAAAAGAGCCAAAAACAGGAACAATGGAGATGCAGCATGTACCAAGTGGTACAAAACAAATGGTTCAGTGCTGTAAGCTTAAGTTATTTTAACCCATTGCAGTCGCTTCACATACGAACACACGAAAACATAGTGTAACAGGTTGTCATGCATACCAATGCAAGTGCCACTATCCCACCTCAATTTGGACCTCAAATAAAAAAAAAACATTTTTTTTTTTTTTATGTTCAAATAAGTAGGTGATGCAAGTCTCAGGTGCACCCCTATCTGGATTACAATATCCATGCATGGAGATCTCATCTTCAAAAAGACACATCTGCTTTCGAGAAAGTGCAACATAGACCTACAAAAACCATCCCAAACTATGCCAACTCATACCAGAGGGCAACAATACTAACAACACTGCAAATCAGATATGACACGGTGGATCATATTTAAACTTTTAAAATACTGAAGTAAATAGATAATATTAATCCAGACCACTTCTTTGAAAGATGACATGTAACACATACAAGGGGCAACAGCTTCAAATTCAACACGTCCCATGTCGGAAAGAATACAGGAGATGCTTTTTCACCTATACTATTTAGTTGTAACAACATACGGCTGCCTACCCACCAAAGGCGTAAATGGCAAATGACAAATGCCTTCAGCTCAAAATAGTTAGAAATAAATCATCATGAAAAATGAGGCAACCTTTGTTGTTGTTGTCAACCACCAGCTTCCTGTCCCCATTGTGACCACTAGATAGACGGTAGCCTCCAGGTAAATTCAGGTAAATGTTAATTTTTTCCTTTGAAATAATAAAGCCTGTATCCAATAAAACAGCAATGCATTAACACACAAAGTAAATCAGAATTATGGGACTTATAATTGAAGCATCAGTAACAAAAGAATGAATATCAGCACTGGTGAGGTCCCACTTGGTCTGCACTGTGTAGTTCTGGTCGCCATGATACAGAATAGACACAGGCTCCAGAAAATATAAGGACAACAAGGCTGATACATGGTATCAAGCACCTTTCCGACAAAGACCGATTGAAGTGTCTTGATCTGAACTCGCTGCAAACATGCAGGACAATGGTTTGATATGACAGAGGCTTATATTGGGTCAGTCATAAATGAGGGAGATAAAAACCAGGGCTCTGAAACTGTCAGAACAAGTCATAACACACAATAGATACAAGCTGAAGGAATTTTATGTTTGAGGAGGCATATAGGGAAGTACATGTTTGGAAACAAGGTTCTGGATGAGTGAAATGGGCTGCCAGCCACCATTATTGAGACAAACAGAAGCATTTAATTTCACCTAAATATTTATGAAGGTGCTATCTTGAACCAACTCCAGCAAGAGTGAAACATACTAAATTAAAAAATTAAATAAAAATGCAGTGTAGAACTTGTGTGAGTAAATAGAAGACATGCTTTCATAGGCAGAAATAGAGAAATGTAATCTGTTATTTTACTGAATAAAACAGAAAATACCTACCGCTGTCGAAAGAGACTGACTCCTTTTCAGACAATCAGGCATGGCTTCTGATGCTATTACTGGCTCCACAACTGTCTGCGAATGTTGAAGATGTGGTCTGATCTTATGGATAGTGTTAGAAGATTTTGTCTGTATACGCTTGAAAGATATGGTAGCATTATATTTGCGTAAATCTGCAGAAAAAAAATATCGTTAAGTATCTCCTGCATATTGTATTCATTTATGATTTTTCTTGAACTTTCTGCATTTTGTTAGCTTCTCTTTTTAGTATTAAGTGTGTACCCCTTCACATCTTTAATTAATTAATCTAAATTATTCTAAGTTCTGCCCAAAATGTTTTGCATAAGTGGCTTCAAATTTTGTATTTGTAACTCGACCCTACAATTGTACATTACTCTCATGTTCTGCGTACACATACTTTTGATTAAAATTTATTATTATTATTATTATCATTATTTAGGATAAAAACCCACACCTGTGTATTTGTGAAATTTATGTAAGGAATTTCCATCAAGTCTTTAGCAATCTCCTGAGAGCTTTGTTAAGGTCTGAGTGTGTGATTAAGATGAGACTAGCATCTCAATGTCTAAAGTAGACGTTGAGGCATTAGACGTTGAGATGTAAGTCTCATCCTAATCACACACTCGGACCTTGACAAAGCACTCAGGAGAATGTGAAAGACTTGGTAAATTCCTTACATAAATTTCACAAATACACAAGTGTGGGTTTTTATCCAATGTTATTTTTTATCTAATTTTTATCCAATGTCTATGAGAACACATTACCATTACTAATTATTATTATTATTGTTGTTATTATTAGAAGTTTTAAGTGGTGTTACATTTTGATTTAACAAAATGCATGCATTTGTTGCAAGTCAGATGAACTTAACAGCGCACCTGGTTTCAGCAAAAACTTTTTAGTGCAATTGTCAAGGACATATTTTTTTCTTTTTATATATACTGTATTCAGGTAAAATTAATGTCAAAATGCTTCCAAACTTAACTATTTCCATTTCAACATACAAAGAGTAATGAAACCATTAAAAAAAATTAAAATATAGCCTAATTAAAAAATAAACAGCACAACTCTCAAGAGTGCCTAATGGCACTTTGAGCAGTGCTTTGGTTAAGACTTTAAATTGGTTAGTTTGGCTATTAGGTTATATAACTAAAATATAATCTGCTGCACAGACAGGCAGCACGGTGGGGGTTGTGATGTCATGCTTGTTTGCTTGTTTTTAGATTGGGGAGTTCTGCTTAACAGTTTGACTTTCTGTAGCAATGTTTTCCAGTGGGGGTCTGTTTTGGGACGCCTACCTTTCTGGGTACAGTACCTATCCCTGTCGACGGCACTGGGGGCTAGTCATATTGGCATAAGTGTTAATATGACTAAGAGTTGAAGGTACGAGGATTGAGGAGGAAGGTTTGCAGCCCCCTGGTAGTGTGCATGTGCTACTGTTTGAAATGCTTCACCACAATGTGGTTCGTAAATCTCGAGACTTTGCTGTCCCATTTTTAATGCTTTGTTTACGATCCCCTGCTACTCGCCTCTCTTTAGAAGGAAGGGGGTGGGGGCAAAACTTGGCCTCTGGTCTCCAGTAGTTTTATGTATGACTTGCAAGGGCATGGTATAGTTTAAATTGGGGGATCTTGGTGAAGCAAGCACCAGGGAGTCACCATTATGAGCCCTCACGTAAAAATTAAATTTCTCAGTGTAATGGAAGATTCAGAACCAACTGATCCAGCCACTCAAGATATTACTGTACATTCAAACACTACATAAAGTATTTTGTTGTGCAGAAATTCTGGAACTGAAATTTACTTAAACACCAACATCATCACTATCTCACTTGCTATTCGAGCTAAAGACCACACAAAAAATCTTGCTTCTCCAATTCTTCGAAGCCGTTCACTCTCAATGTCTATGTCGGAGATGAGTCCAAACCCAATTGAGAGAAAGGAAAGCATTTTCTGAAAAATAAACCACGTATAAATTCAGCTATTTTTGGTTCCAACAAACCAAAAATTTGTCTTGATTACGTTACAAATCAGTTTGTCATGCCATTCCTTTAACCCTTTCAGTTTAACCCATAGTACAGATATTTTCACATGACTCGTGGCGTAATGCAGAGCTCATCATATGTATTGTAATTATTATGGTCTGTTTTTTTATAAATGATGCTGATATGGATATTATAACTATGTACGGATGTACTGTACTGGAGGTTACCTTCATCCCATGAGAAAATGCCTATGAATGGAAAACTGCTTATTATGCAAATGCAGTTATCGTCACAAGTTACATGCCAATGTGGAAATTATAATGGTATCATATACCATGGCAATTACACGATATGTATACCAATTACGTACATATAGTTTTCAGAAATATATCGTTGTAATGAAGCCTCTTCCATACGTACATTCAAGATAAATTTGCACCTAGTGTATTCATTTATTACATGAAGATGTTCCAGAGTGGAACAGAATGTTGTAGAAAATAAACCCTTCAATAATCACTAGAGCTTTTTTACCATGAATTTCAGTAACTTGATTGCTCTTCTTAACCCAGAGTAAGACAATAGTTAGAAACATGGAAAGCTTATACTATAAGATCAACAATACCTGCAATGTAGTCATATTTAACTAAATATGCATAAAGGAATGCTTGTTGCCCAAGTATAAAAAAAGTAATAATAATAATGAATTATTAGTGTTTTTAGTCATCTTGCTTTAAATAAACATATTGGACAAATTGAGAAAATTGCCTTGCAAGAACTTACAAAATTATAACAGCATTAAAAAAAATGAATACGGATCTAAAAATTGTCTTACTGTGCCCTCTGCCGTTTGAATAATTGCTAAATCCAAGGGAGACAGGTGCCCATGTACTATGTTGAGCGCAGACACCAGGACAGGGTTGCCCATGTAAGGTTCACTGCAAGGACGAAAGTGACTGTCAAGGTTTTACAAACTGTGATCGTCAACACACAAACCACACGCCTTAAATGAGAATGCGTACTGCACTTTTGCATAGAAAGGAAAAAAATTACACAATTTAAATTAAACAAATTAGTAATTGGATACAAGTATAAAATATAGTACTCTTACAACACAATAAACTAAGCCAATGGCCTTGGGTAGATAAACTGATTGTCCAATAAATCAGTAATTTCTTAAGATATTATACATTTAAAAGCAAATGATTTGGATTGTTAACCCATGAACTGCACAGGTATTAAATATGACAGACCCAAGGTGTAAACATTCCCCAATTTTTTCTAATACTGTTAAAATGAGTTTGCTGATCATGGGAAGTAAAGAAATCAATGTTGAATGTAATGAAATGTCAATTTCTGGGTGACCCCCAGTGGCTCCTGTAGTCAACATCTCCGACATGTGTGTGTGTGTGTGTGTGTGTAATGTCCAAAAGTTGCCATCAGTCGCCGAGTTCTCTGGCATACCAGAGATCCAGATCCTTGGCTCCCTCACAGAGGCTCTGGGAGCAGTGGCAATTCCAGGTGGTGACATCTTTTTTATGTCACCACCAGGGAAGGCACCCAGAAAGTTAGCAAGACAAAACAGACCACAGCTGACTACTTGCTATACCTGCAGATTTGAAAACAGCCATTGAACCCCCCCCCCCCCAAAGTAGATAAACAACCGAAAATGTTTTGATTCAGCTCTCGCTCGTTTACCCCACCTCTGCCTCATTTGGGGGATGGGGTGAGCAGTTTATGGTTCCAGGCCCACAAGCCGGTCAGTTCGATGAATAATGTGAAGCACACGACTCCCTGGTGGAGGGTGACAGGGAGCCAGCGGGGCTCGCCTAGAAATTGACATTCTGAGTGAAACACAAAAAATATTAGCAGGAGTGGTTTTCACAATAAGTTGACAAAAACAGAAAACACTGTAAAGTATCCTATGGATAAAATTAAGAATTTTAAGCAGCAATAACTAAAACTTTAGAAACAAGGTTACAGCTCTGGAAAGTCAAATATAGGAGTTAAGCATGAATAAGAAACTGTGGTAAACTCAAGAAAATCAAATTGAGATGTTAGCGTATACAATAAGTTACACAAGAAAATTCAACAGGGAAATCGTTTTTGTCAGAAAGATGGAGATGGTTATACAGTATAGAATATAGGAGAGTGCAAAGGAGGATATGCAGCTAACCCATGCACAAGTGGCCAGAGAAATATTAAAAGAAGTTAAGGAAGTGACTGAGCAACAACAGGAATGTGCAAGATATTGACCTAAATCTTTCAGCAAAGACCCAACACAGTGTATTACAGATAAACCAAGATAATCCAATAAAACATGAAACTGGAACCTCCCAATATTATGCATGGGGTGTATATAAATATGGGCTATCAAGAGGAGCTTATGTAATATGTAAATATAAACACCCAGGAAACTGCAGAAATATCCTAAATAAAGATACAAGTTGCTCTGAAAATTGCAAATGCTTGCCACCAAAATTATGCAAAAATTCACTAAATGTTTGGTGAATTTTTGTAATGTTTTAACAGACTGCCCAGCATTTCGTACCACAGGAACCAAGTAAATAAAATTAAACGAATGCCATTATAAATACATCAACACCAATACATACCAAGGAGATTTTTTAACAAGAGGAAAAGAATGGCAAGAAATGTCAAAACTCTACCATCAACTTTGTCTGTGTCCTGTCTAGCATTTGACAATGTGGCTTCCCTACCAGAACCAGAGATATTAACACCAAATAAAATACCAACCACTTCCACAAATACAGTAACATCTTTTGTATTTGTCAACGTGCATGGTTTCAAAACACACAAAAACCTTATAATTGGTCTCCCGAGACAAATGCAATCTTTGTATAGGTTTCAGTTAAAGCTGCAAAACTCTATTATGACAGTGAGATATGGATACCAGAATTCAATAATCTCAGATGTGATGGGAAACATAGGTGGGATCAGCCTGTACATCAAAGACATCCTCATCTGCATGGAGCTGCTAAACACCACAAATAATATGATGGAAGTGCTGATAATCAAAATAGAGATTCTAAATATGGCAATTGTCCTTGTATATAAACCACTAGATACAAATCCTTGCTAGTTTAAAGACAAACTTATGAACATAAAATACTGCTTAGAAAACCTCTAAAACCTTGCCCCAATCATCATGCTTGGTGACTTCAACTTAAGGCACCTAAAATGGACAATTATACCAGAGAGAATTTCCAGGAAGCAGCCTAAATGGACAGTCACACACAAATGACTTCTTGAAGATATGGGATTGAATATGTCCTGGGCTGATTTGTTCCCGGAGGTTTTGATATTTTAACAAGATTCAGGCAAACTAGTAATTGGTTAACATTCCTGGTTCTGGTCAGTCATCAGTCATGTGTTGCTTTGGGCCATGTCTCCTGGCCTGAATTCTCTCATTTGTCTAGAACCTGCCTCCTCTCTGGTATGCTCTATGATTTTTGTTTTCAAGTGTTTAGTTTGCTTCAGGGAGCCACTGGGAAATTTCCCCCAGAAACCCAGCATTGAATGTAACAAAATGCCTCTTTCTGAAAGAACCTTCATGTCTCCCTGATTTCTGCCCCCCCCTCTTAGTTTTGTGGGAGGGCTGTTCATAAGCTCCAAAACTGGATGGTTACGGGTGGGTTGCTAAGCTGTGGGTTGGGGTCAGGACACCTGGTAGCAGTTAGCGGTACTAACAAGTTCGAGCTAGCTTTGTTTCGATCATTTGCGGAAAACCAAACCACACATCAGAAAATAGAGAAATTATGACATTTCAATCTGTCCTGAACCATTATTAGGTTATGCAATAGACTTGGTAATTGTAATGTATTTTGATCATTATATCTTTTGGCATGTTATTGTGACTCATCATCTGCCGAGTTGTTTGACAGTTTCGAGGCTTCATTTCCACGAACCCTCCAAATGTCTGTAAAGCTTCGCTGACTTTTCGGATGTTTTAGTGGAGTGGTGGCGAATTGTAACTCGCCCTCAGTGCCTCTGTGAAGGGGGAAAGGGGGGGCCCAAGCTCTCTGACTCTGGTCTCCAGTAGGCCAAACAGAACTGACAAATGTGACCCTTTATGTGGAGCAATCTCAGCAAGATAGCTCCAGGGAGCCACCAGGGCTCCCAAAAAAAACTAGTAGATAAGTTAGTGAAAGGATCAAGTCAGTAGGGAACAGAAAACTACAGCAAAAATATGTATTCACTCAATTGGTTGACAAAATTTGCAGGATTTTTTCTATTTTATAAGCTTAAAATGAAAATATTTAAGATGTCAATAAGGACTGCAAAACAAATGGCTTTGCAGAGTTCAGTGTGAAAACCTATTACAACTGATAGGAACTTTTATACTGTATTGATACGTCTTTTTCTGTTAAAATAGTTTATCTTAATATGCACTATACTGTACTATCATACAGTACTTACTTGAGCCAGTGTGCCAGAGATCTTGCCAAGCCATTACCTGATCCACCAGGAATAATGCCAATAGGAAACTGGATTGCTTGCTTCCAGTCTGATCTTCCCAGCAGTCCATTGTACACCTATTATAAAAAGTTCTTACATTCGTATCTGATAAAACAATTTTTAACACTGTTTCCCATTCTTATTGGAGGCAAATCTCAAGAAAGGAGGACTAGCATTACCAAGGTCTTGGGTCTTGACATTTCAAGAATGACCAGTTTTATATATATTGTCTAAGAAATAATACATCGTAAACTGTACAGAAAATTAAGTTTGGCTTTAGCTTCTTGTATTGCTTATTAGGGGCACCAATCTACAAGCGTAAAATGAGCAGGAGCTACAAGCTGAACAATTATTTAGTGCACAAAAATACAAAAAATATGAACATCTTAAAAGTACATACAGTAAAATAAAATACAAGCTTCAATACTGCCAATGCTAGGCATCTAATTCAGTAAAATATTACATTTCTATTTGGAATCTTTGAAAATAAGAAAATTGCTAACCTCAAAAAGCAGGCCATCCCCAGACATAATGACAAATCCAGAATACTTTGTGAGGTCAAGAGACTTGACTAGTTCCATTGCGTGGTTTGCTCTCTCTGTCACTATAACATCATGAGCAACTTCTGCCTCGCCAAAAACTGCTGCCACCTGCTTCTTGTACATCTGATAAGCCTTTCCGGGTCCCGAATTTGGATTGATAAGTAATAAAAGTCTTTTACTCTTATCTATTTGGGGATTTGCCGTGCCTGTGGGAAAAAATCATTACATATATTTTTAAAATTAAAGTGCTGCACCGTATTTTCCTGTATAAAAACTACACACAGCTCATTTAAATATATATTTTCATACAAAAATTATTACTGCACTATTAAATACAATATTTTTTAACAAAATTTATACAAAATAGCAAATACTAAAGAAATAAACTACCAGTAGTTAAAAATCTAGATATATCACCTTTTTATAATACAGGGCATTTCAAATTTTTAATATAATTTGCAATGTAATTATCTGAGTACAGTAACTACGGTATATCTTGAGGTTATCTTGAGATGATTTCGGGGCTTTTAGTGTCCCCGCGGCCCGGTCCTTGACCAGGCCTCCACCCCCAGGAAGCAGCCCGTGACAGCTGACTAACACCCAGGTACCTATTTTACTGCTAGGTATATATATTCTAGGTATTGAAGTAATTAATGAAGTAAGGGCAAAGAGGTAGAACAGCTTATCGATAGAGCTCGGATGCATGGGGGAATTGTGTAAAATCCTGGTTTGTGTCTCAGAGAGGCTGCAGGATCCGCGTAAGGTCAGTAGAACTTCCAGTTGCAATTCTTTTAACCATGTCGTAGCTCAGTCGATTAAGGCAGTGTCTGGGATCCTCTCTGACATAGGTTCGAACCCTCGTCACGGCCCTTGTGGATTTGTTCATTTACTGTACTCATAAACTTAACATCAAGATGTAACAATGTGGAAAAGTTTTAAATTGTAGAGAACTTTCATTAACCTTTTTGCTGCAGTACTGTACTTCTGTTTTGATACCCACAATTTTCTTGTTCAGGTAATTATCTTGAGAAAGTACTAGGCTAGTGTGACTACTGTATAGCACTTGGAAGGAATTTGAGGACAAGGAGCTGAAACATGAGGAAGGAGTGAAGGAACACTGCCCCAACCACTTGGACCATTGGGAATTAAATGCCAACCCTGCAAGAAGTGTGTGTGTTGGTTCTCAGACCAGTCCTGTAATAGTAGGGATTTTAAGCCAAAAAATCAATGAATAAATATTTTAATAGGTAAATAGAATACTGGAATTCATGTATAGAAGCATTAGCAATAAAGAATTAGCATAAAGATATCTAAATATTCTTCAGCTGTATCTTACCCTTGTAATCCCCATTTAGATTATACAGTTTGGTTTTGATGACCATACTAGAATATATACATAGAAGATGACAAACTTGACCCTTAAAGTGCATTTATCGTACATTGATTTAAACCATTACTGTCTGGGCTTTACACTAATAGTGTAACACTGTAATGCTATATGATGTAGTGGAGTTTACCTTGACCCCATGAAAACAACCTGCTATCGTTTCATGATTAGCTTACTATACAAACGCAGTTATCATCATAAATGTTACCATGCCAATGCGTTAGTTGTCATGGTACAAAATTCCATTATCCAATAATTACCCAAGTACTATACACAGATTATGTTCATATGGTTTTCTCAACTAAATATGGTTGTACTGTATTGAAGTACTATATACTAGATCAAAGAATCATCATGGGAACTTAATAATAAAGGACCTGCAGAAGGCTTATTGACCATAATGAAGCAGCTCTTATTAGTACATCTACTCACATTCACTCATGTGTGAGCTTATAATAATAATTCTTTGTCGGGGAACCGGTAGCCTGTGTACGTATATGCATTATGCTTGCATCAAGGTCCCAGGTTGAATTACTGCCCTGAGGTAAAAAAAATTAAAAAAAACGAGAGAAATACAAATTAATGGCGTTAATGGTAAAAACGTCATTAATGCACCGCAATTACCATAGCTCCTGATCGCCTTATGGACAGCGCTCCTCCAGGTATTGGCAACCTCTAAATTCTGCTCGAAGGTGTCCTCCTTATCGACCTCGAAGGAGAGGGCGAGTCTCCTCCTCTTGCCAGTGTCATTCAAGGGATAGGCGTAAACAGTGAAGAAAGCCAGGTGCGACCTTGGCTCCTCTGGTCCTGCCTTCATGCACAGACAACCCACCAGGTCAGACACCTTCACCACTCTCCTCTGTGTCGTGCCCTGTGCCCCACTCGATGCCCTCCACACCGTCAGGCCAGTCTCGTCTATCCGCACGTCGTACGGCTCGCCCTTCTGTTTATACTGTCTGAATTTATCTTGGAGCGACCAAACGTCGTCCGTGCTTCCACTCTCCATGGTGGGCGGCTCGTCACTGTCAGCTGGAGCACACGGTTGCCGGCTCTCAATTACTGATGGTAGCCCGAGCTCGAGGAGCTAAACTCAGCAAATTTGTAATACATTTTTGTTTAGCGACTGATACGCTAAATATATTAATAGTATGGCAATACCTAGAGTACACGGCATGATTTAATGGTTAATTAATATTATCACTGCATGTACTTAATTAAAAAAAAGCGATAACAAGATAGCTTAACAATATTTGCTGCCTGAAGCATAATTATTTACTTGGATTTACCTGAGGGCCGCTAACACTAGTGACATCGACGAAAACAGGAAGCCAGCGGTTTGTCAAAGATCCCCCCCATTTACCTGCACACACCATTTATGGGTGTGCAGTCCCTCTCAAGGTTGAAGATTATTCAACACCAGCCAACAAAAATCATCCCAGAGTTTAGTTATCTCTCGTATCAGCAACAGTTGAGGGCCACAGAGCTAACAACAATGCAAACAGGCATGACGGGGCGGATTTCATCGAAACATTTAAAATTATGAACAATTTGGAGGATCTGGATCCGGACAATTTCTTCCAAAGATCAGATGTAACACGAACGAGGAGCAGCAGGTTAAAGCTCAACAAGCCACTATGTGGGAAAAAACAGATGTTTTTTTTTTACACCTAGGGTTGTAAACCCGCGGAACCGCCTACCCGCTATAGCCCTAAACTCCTAAACTCAGCTGGGTTTTAAAATACAGCTGGAAAAGATCATCTGGGCAAATGGGGGACCTTTGACAAGTCGCCGGCTTCCTGTTCTCATTGAGGCCACTAGTATTTACCTTCAGGTAAATTAATAATAATAATTACTTGTCTCGGGGACAGGTAGCTAGTGCATATATATACATATTAGGCTTATATGGAGGTCCGCAAAGGGCCAAACTAGCTGCCACCCCGATCTCGAGGATGAAGGAATTGTACTTATTTTCACTTAGTATTAAATCGCACTGTCAAATATATTGTGAATATTTGAGTTTACCTGAAAAACTGAATAGAAAACCACAACCTCACCTAACCGTCTTAGTTTTTAAGATAATAATTTTGCTTCTTAATTACAATTAGTACTTAACCTATAGCTATATTGATATTACAGTTTTATAAAACTAATAAAACAAAACTAAAATATATCAGTAAATTGTAAAGTAACTCAGGATATTTTAAAATTTTGTATAAAATCTATATTGTTTAATAAACCTGAAAAAGAAATTCCTGATATTTAAAACTTGTTCATTACTAACTTAAATTGAAAACATTATCTTAAACTCCTGAGTGTCTTAACAGAAAACGAGGAGAATGAAATCGGAGGAGGGGTTTGGGTAAATGTAACAGCCCCATAAGTGCAATTATGCACTGTTTATGACAGTAAGAAAGTGTACTTATTACACTTAGTATTAAATCCTACTGTCAATTTGGAGGATGGGTTGCCTAGACTATATGAAGTGGAGTACAGTGTGTCAAAAAAGCTAACTAGGTGATGCTAAAAAATCCCCATCACACAGGATGGTTAGTCATACAGAGGCATGTGATGGGCAGTCTGCACTGGCAGACTCCAGAAGCATTTTGAGGATATCATCAACACAAGATTGAATAAGGTAGCAGTGGTAATAAAAGTCCCCATCTCGCAGGATGGTTAGTCAAGGCCATATGTTTAGTAGTCTGCACTGGCAAATTTTGGGTACACTGTGAGGATATCTTCAAGAATACGAGAATGAATAAAGTAATTGCAAAGCTCCAGGTACCTCATGCCAACTGGTCTGAAAGGTCCAATAACTGGGCATTCGGTGATGTAGTGCGGGAGATCGTGCCGTAGTTCCTGCTCACAGAGTTTGCAACTGGAGTGCTCAGGATTGGGAGATCCGTCACCTGCAGCCACCTGTCACAGGTAACGGTAACCCAACCTGATCCTTGCAACCACTGTGTCGCACAGTCTAGTGGACGTTTTGTGCTGCCCATTGATATAGGTTTCAGATCTGAACAGATCATAGCTTTTTATACTAGTACTTTCAGGTCGTTGGGAGTTAGTAATTTCTTTCCTATCAGATCTGAGTGTTTGGACCAATACAGTTTTGACAGCAGAGATGGGGATACCTAGATCTAATTCAACTTCATCCTTGTTACACGCTAATTTGCTGCAATGTCTGTCTCATTATGACGGGTTATATTTATGTGTGAAGGTATCCATACGAAGGAGATTCGAGACCCTTTACTCTGTGCAGCAGTTAGGTCATTTATAATTGGGAGTATGAGGTTCTTGCTGTCGATCTTTCAAGAAAAGTTTTCGATTGCTTGAAGAGCAGACTTTGAATCACAAAATATTATTCCTCCTCCAATGTTTTTTTAATGTACTGGTAGCTAGGTGTAATAGTGACGGAGGGTGTGCGAATAGTTTTATTGACACAGTTTACATTTGGTCAGTTCTACATCAGCAAATAATGAGAATTCCCAGAGATTCTTGTAACCGAGTCTAAGCCGAGCTGTAGTAACATCTAGAAGTCTACTGATTTTATTGGATGATCGCAGCAGCTGAAGTCATGATATTTTGTGGAGTGCGGACTGTAGGTGATAATGAAGCACAGCGCAAGAGAGGAGGAGGAGGAGGGACAGAGATACTATGAAAACCATTGTGAGGAAAATGGGAAGAGAGTCAGCAAAAAATAGCCCCTCATCCTTAGCCTTCAGGTATGCAGCCTGTACACAGGAGGTGACTCGTTCAAATAAGAGGTTCTGAAGAAGAGAATAAGGTGGAGGTGGTGGGTGTTAGAAGAGAGGTGGCGAAGGATGATTTTGATGGGCAGTGGTATAGGGTGATAACACGGGAGACATCTCCTGTCCACGAGGCTAACCATAGCCCGTGCTTCTTGCCCAGCTCCTGTGCCAGGTAAGTTACGGGCTCACCATAGCTCGTGCTACTTGGAACTTGTTCCGAGTAGCTGAATCTATAACAACAACAGTGTGATAAGGGGAGGCAT
Organism: Procambarus virginalis; assembly: GCA_020271785.1. Lineage (NCBI taxonomy): Eukaryota > Metazoa > Arthropoda > Malacostraca > Decapoda > Cambaridae > Procambarus > Procambarus virginalis. Next base: position 10,121,874 of record WNGS01163519.1, on the reverse strand, counting down.
GCAGGGCACTGGCATGCCTCGTCACAAAGAGGCATTCGTTACAACGAAGACTAGGTGTTATAAACTTACCCATATAGACGTAGGAAGTCGATTTATTAAGTAGGGATGTCGCGTGTTGAAATTAAAAATTGATTGAGATAAATGGGGTATATTAGCAAAGTTTTTTGCCTTATATATTAGAGGCAGAACTGCTGGTAATAAATATGGGGTGTGTTATGGGAATGTTAATATAGCTTTGTTAGATATTGTTATGCTCTAGTTTGAATTTAGTGGAGGACTGGATTTGGTAAGTGAGTAGCATTTAATTCAACGTAGTAATTGTCGAAACAAAATTTAAATAAATATGTTTACTATGATCGAGATAGGTATTTTTCAAAAGTAAAATAGGTACCCATTAATTGCGGCCCATTCATTAATTTACATATTTTCGGTGTAAAAATTCGTAATTTAAAACTCCAAATATGTGCAATCATAATGAATTCCGTTAAAAAATAGCGTCCATGAGTCATATTTGCGATACTTTCGATATTTTGAAAGCTGTAGGTCAATTTGGGCAAAATCTGACCCATCACCGTTTACACTGATTTGCATATTTTTGTTATAACAATTCGTAATTTCAAACTCTAAATATGTGCAATGAGCCAGAATTCGGCTAAAAAATAACGCTCATGAGTCAGATTTCCGATATTTCCGATATTTTGAAAACTGCAGGGGGGGATTTGGGCTAAATCTGACCCATCGCCGTGTTCTATTGAGTTGGGAGCGTGTTCTGTACTATCAATGTGGGACTGGGAGTCTGTTTGTGTTAACTGAACGTGATAGTGTGGTGTGTGTTCTATAAATGTGAGTGTAATCTGCGGTCTATGAACGTGGGAGAGTATTCTGTATTCTATGTACGCAGGAGTGTGTTCTGTGTTCTATGGACGTGAGAGAATGTTCCGTGTTCTATGAACATGGGAGTGTGTTCTGTGTTTTATGAACGTGGGAGTGTGTTCTGTGAACGTGGGAGTGAGTTCTGTGGAGTGTGTCCTTTCTGTGAACGTGGGAGTATTTCTTGTGAACGTGGGAGTGTGTTTTGTGAACGTGGGAGTGTGTTCCATAAACGTGGGAGTGTTTTGTGTTCTATAAACATGAGAAAGTGATCTATGAACATGGGAAAATGTTATGTACTCTGTCCGACGAATATAAATAATAAAGTTCTTTTAATTTAAGTAAAGCACCAGGATTTTGACGTTGTGGTCGCTAGACTGAAACCCGTGCATTAAGTGTGAGGACAGGCAGCCCTGCGAACCCAGATATAACAATTTACAAAATTAAGATAATGTTCTCTAAGAACAAAGAACACCCAATAATGATAGAAAAGAAAATAATGATAGGGTTGAAGAAAATTATTATTTAGGGTCTGTATTTATCAACCATTTACGTAACCTGCACATTTCCCATTAATAATGGTGGATTTCTTTATATTTATTAAATAGTTTACGAGCTTAAACTCGTAATATATCTATAGTATATTAGGTTATTATTCTTGTAAACAATCTCGTAGTGCTTCGGGGCTCCTAAGCTGCTTGATGTAAACAAAGCCGACATGATCGATGTAAAATGTTCATTTTTCGAAAGTTGATGCGCAAATACTTGATGTATTCTGGCCCTGCAGAAGAACAAAAATGATGTGAGGACACTCTTAATGTCACCCAAGACAGACTTTGAGTTGACATTTGCATTTTCTAAGAGTTTGCCCCTAATGGGTCATGCGGTCCGGAGAGCAAGGTATTGCATGCTATGAATAATTCAAGCAGTTTCTTCTTACTCCAGTTTCGTCAGAAGAGAGGAACTGGAGGAGGAGAATGCAGAGTATATTTAGAGATGGCTCGATAGAGGAGTAAAATGGAATGGGAACGATAATGGTGGGATTCGAACCCGGTCCATAATGTGTGAAGCGAACACGATACTACTTGGACGCGAAGAATACGAGGATTTAAACCTTTTCAGGAGTTGATATACGGATCAAGAAAGGTCACGGGAGGAACATAGAGAGAAGGGTAGGATGACGGGAGGGAGGGTAGGAAGGAGACAGGAGGGAGTGAGGGAGGTTGAAGGGACAGAGTGAGGGACGATGAGGGTCAAGACAATGTAACATTTGGCATCAGGTTGCCAAAAGACCGAGGGTGAAAATAGCCATTATATTACACTGATCGATACGGAGTTCACATTCAGACGCCAATCAGTTTACAGAAAGACAGGGCGCTGAAGATCAGTCATGCGAGGTACGGCGACCCAGCGTCAGCCTACGGCGGCTGTCCTCCTGCTGTTGGCACTGTGGCCGCCTTCGTCAGAAGCCGTGGTGAACTCGACCACACGCCCTCGCGATCTAACAGATTCTTCTTCAGCACAAACGCTTGAAGAGCTCTTCCCTAAGTTGAGGGTTGACAGTGCCCTCACGGAGGCGTCTCCAGCTGCAGGAGTCTCCTACAGGGCAAGTCAGGGGGTCCTTAGTCTTGTGGATGAGTCTGCAGCGGAAGGAATCTCCAGTAGAATAAGAAGGAGGGTCGAGAGACAGTCAGACAGGAGGCCCTCCAACACACCAGGAAACCACAAAACCCCCAATCACCAGGTACGAAAAAACCATAACTTAGGAAAGTTCATCCTCATGTTAACTTATCGAAACAATTACAATTTGTTTCTACCTTTAAGGCTTGCATTTCTAAACCAAAATCCAATGTTACTAGAATTTGGATTTGTTATGACAATAGGCCAGGTTTCAATAGATATTTATGCAACCCCTTACGAAACCTGTACATCTTTCTTTAATCACGGCGGCTTTGTTTCCATTTATTAAACATTTTACGAGCTTCAAAACTTCAGAACCCATGGTTAGTATTGTTATAAACAACTTCGTAGTGCTTCGAAGCTCATAAACTGGCATGTTTTCATTGTATTGTTCACGAGGAGGCCTTGTGTACCTAAGTTGGCCTTAACAGACTTGAAATAATGCAAAATGTAACCAGATGGGTAATTATATTTCAGTGAGTGCATTGAAAAAGAGATTAGTTTAGTATTCACTGAGCGAGGGGGAAATTGACGTACACAGGACTACTTGTGTACAGCACTGTTCATTTGTCTTAGTAGAGGTTTTGTCCTTAAACGATTTGTTTAGTGCTTCGACGAAATTCCTCTGTTTATGACAAATGAGAAATTTCTTGTGAAGAATTATCTGACGTACACGTGCCGTGACGTAGAGATTGAAAAACATAAATCTGATGTTCAGAGTGATGTTTTCCACATTAGTTTCCTCACATTCTAATAATTTCAACACCATAAAATCTTTTGTAATCTTGTCTGAAGACTTATAAATGTGATGTCATAAATGGCACTTTTAAATATTTCTCAAACGTAAAAGAGAAATGACAGATCATAAAATTCCTGAGAAAATAGACATTCAGATCATTCCAATAGAATTTTTTAGCTTTACTGATTCAACTGTTGATCAGCTTTAAGATTTACTAAATACAAGTCATAATTCATAAGTAATCAACTAGACAAACTGAATGTGGAAATATTGCAGTGGACAGATCCGGATAATTTTGAGATGCAATTGATAGAATACACACAGAAATCACAATAGCGTAATATATCAAATGAACAAATCATAAGAGCTGTGATGAGAGGTTCGAACTTACGCCCGGGATAATCCCAGACGCGTGTCTGGATTTGTTCATGCAGTTGATTGATTTACAAAGCAGCTGAATTTAGAGGCAAAAAATTGTAGACTTAATTAAGAGCTGGACTAAAAAAATATTATGAGATCGGTTAGTGACTGCATTAACACAGAAGACGGCTGAATGTAAATAAGGTTTTGACACTCTGGAATTCCATCTCCAAACCTTTTCACTGAAAATTCCTCATAGTGACGGTATTAAAGTATTTTCATCGACATGTTCACGCGAGTCATGGTGTTCAGTGATGAACTTTGTCAGGTCTCATTATAAGAGTAGACTTGCCGATGAACAATTGCTGCAAAACAAAGAAATTCAAACCAGAGATAAAATATCTCATGTCTGGTCCAGCTCCAAAAGTCTCACCCAGAGTAAATAACCTCATTTTCCTCTTTATATTTTTGTTTGTTGTATAATATGAACATTAAACCACAACTTATAATGTTATGTTCACATTTGCTGTTATAACGTAAATTACATTTTATAAGTAATGTTGTTTTTCAATTGTCTTGTTAAAAACATTAATATTAATCATTTTTGTGCAGGTTTTCATTTCTCTCTCTCTCTCTCTGTTATACTTTTGTTAAGAGTAAAACAATAAATTTAGACGTAAATAAGCAGCAGGACTCCCTTTTTCTTTCAAAAAATTTCTTGTATTGTTTCTAATTCACTAATTTTTACTTCTTGGACAACACTAGTTATTAATAACATATTACCTAAAACTGTACCATTTAAAACAATTCATAAGACTTATTGGTTACCTAAAAAGACTTATTTAAGAATACTTGCAAGCATCTTGTTCTTTCTCAATAAAAATATTAAAATACAAATATAGTAATAATAATCATAATAATCTGCTGCTCAAAATTCCCATGGGCAAGCAATATATTTTTTAAAAAGATTATTGCCAACTTGGGGACCAACCTGTCGGAAAACCCGACACCATTTAATAATATTACATGCAATATGCAGATAATATTGCTGCTGTGTTGTATACACAAGTTAACCCATAGAAAATGAAGCTTGTAGTGGAATTTTCCGTAAGTAGAAAACGGGATATCATTACCACATAGTACTATAAATTCACCAGCTATTCTGTTGGGAATTATTCTTAAATACATTAGTCTTTGGACTTTTAATATCATAAAAACCTCATTTGAATTAACTTAATTATCAGTATCAAAATAGAGTAAATGTGACCCTTCTCTCACTTACTGACATCTGGACGAAGTGAGCCAAGGCGTCAGTGGTGAAGGTCAGCCATTGTTAAGACCAGAGGCGCTGGGGAGCAAATTCAGCTCCTATAATTTCTCTTGGACGAAGTGTTATGGAGATCAAATTAGTGCTCTACCGTCATCAACACGCATTCAACATAAACAAGGGAAGTGTCTTACCGAAACCCGTTTATCTAATCATTTCTGGCCAGTTAATGTTAGGTAGATATAGGGCGAACCAGTTAGAATGAGAAAGAGCCTCTAAATACAGGTAATTAAGCCTCGGTCCTTATTCTAATAATATATAAATGTTTCACCTGATATAGCTGTCATATATTAGGATTTAGGCTTTACAGCTAGTGCCCTTTGACAGGAACAAGAAGAGGAAGCAAGAATTAATCTTGGTACATCAGTTACTTGGGGTGCTAGAAGCTAGCCTCTCACGAGGATAATTTGGTGTCTACATCCTAGTTATATCTGGTGGACTAAGCCTGCTGTACAATAAGATAAGGCACCTCCTCAATTTTATTAACTAATATATGTAGTTTAATACTGTAGTTTGATTGGCTGCATATTATAAATTTAATATAAACCCCCCTAATGTGCAAGGATCGATTTGTGAGAAATATTGCCGAAATACAGTCCACTTAACATCATACCAATTGCTATCGAAATATATAAATTAACGTATTATAAATTCCATTATAAATTCATATAAATGAAATAAATCTAAATCTCACAGGTCGGTTCCCACACAACCTGTCCTCCTACAAAAGAACGTCGTTTTTCGATTGTTACATAAAGCCAAAAATTGTCGTATTAGAAAATGAAAGCAGCATGCGAAAGTGACGTACTGTCCCGTTTTCTGTTTTGGGTCCTCTGGCTTACTCTGGTATGTTAGGAGAGAACACTTTAAACTAACCATTTTCCTGACGTTGCTAAACCTTAGGAGGACGGGCTGTGGGCGCCACACTCTAGAAAATGTTCATCGCCCCTGCACTAGACCTAATTGAATCTAATTTTAATTAATTAATTAAAAACCTCATGTAATCTAATTAATGACATTCATATGATTACAAGGCGTTGCCTCATATCAGGTAATAATAACCAGAGAGGTGTCAAGTCTTTGACAATTGCAGTGATTTATTAGCTGAACCCAAGTCTTATAAATTTCTACAGAGAAAACAGTCAATTGATGTAAGGCACATTGGCCACGAGTGGACTCTTGAAGGTCAATTAAGTCACGCTCTGAGGGTTGAAATATTATATTGCATCTTCTAGTGTTGGGTAACAGGTGATGGCTCCTGCTTCTGTTGGTGCTGACGGTGCTACTGCTGGTGGTGATGCTGATGATGTTGTTCATGCTGCTGCTGCTGCTGCTACAGCTGCTGTCAACACCCTCCTGCCGGGTCAATGCTGGTTCACCATCCTATCTGATGGAGCCCAGACGGAAGCCGCCGCCGTCGTCGCCAGCAGTCTGAGAGAGACTGTTGCTAAAGCAGGTGTCACGGTGAGATGTGTGGGGACAGATGTCGGGTTGTGGTGCGGTGTCTCATGACTGGATGCCAGGCTACAGCATAATAACACAGGAAATGAGGAAACTTAACCTCATTTCCCCCTAGTGAATAATTATATACTTGAAGAACATGAATTATTATAGCTTGAAAAAACACCATGTATTTAGTACGTTCAGAAAAAAAACATGTTTTTTTGTACGATCGTTACACCTGATGCACCTGCTCACCTAGGAACAAATACGAACCAGGGAGGTAGGAAACTGTTGTGGGCTGCATACTGGAGAAGGTCAGTCGTTGGCTAAGGATTCCCTCGATAAGGGATCCTGTCCCCGACAACGGAAAAACCAAACATGCTTAGTCAGCAAGGCGCACAGCCAGCCAAATGCCACAACTCATACTATAGTTCCCATTTTTTTTTTTTTTTTTGAGATATATACAAGAGTTGTTACACTCTTGTACAGCCACTATAGTACGCGTAGCGTTTCGGGCAGGTCCCTGGAATACGATCCCCGCCGCGAAGAATTGTTTTTTCATCCAAGTACACATTTTACTGTTGAGTTAAACAGAGGCTACAGTTAAGGAATTGCGCCCAGTAAATCCTCCCCGACCAGGATACGAACCCATGACATAGCGCTCGCGGAACGCCAGGCGAGTGTCTTACCACTACACCACGGAGACTGTAAAACGTTTCTAAACGTTTCCCTTCACATGTTCCTCTCCTTATGAACAACTCCACAAGGGCCGTGACGAGGGTTCGAACTTACGTCTGAGAGAATTCTAGACGCTGCTTTAATCGACTGAGCTAAAACCGATTAGCTATAATAAACTATAACCGATCCACTCAGAGAAAACGGTGAACCACACTGGTTTTACAACCGCTGTAAATATGATAAAATACCTTGTGATGGAATTCAAGAAATGGGAAACGATTTGTAGTCTCAAAATTACATGATGAATTTAGGGTCGTGAAGTACCATTTATGACCAACACTTGCTGAAAATGTTATTGAATGAGACGATCAAGAAGACGAATTGCAGATAGAGGAGTGCAATATTGATGTATACGTATCCCGTCCCTCGAGTACCAACAGTCACGTGACTCTGAACTCACAGAACATGGACAAGAAGTCACGTAACTGTGGGCTCACGGAGCACCAACTGTCACCTGACTGAGGGCTCACGGAGCACCAACTGTCACCTGACTGAGGGCTCACGGAGCACCAACTGTCACCTGACTGAGGGCTCACGGAGCACCAACTGTCACCTGACTGAGGGCTCACGGAGCACCAACTGTCACCTGACTGTGGGCTCACGGAGCACCAACTGTCACGTGACTGAGGGCTCACGGAGCACCAACTGTCACGTGACTGAGGGCTCACGGAGCTCCAACTGTCACGTGACTGAGGGCTCACGGAGCACCAACTGTCAGGTGACTGAGGGCTCACGGAGCACCAACTGTCAGGTGACTGAGGGCTCACGGAGCACCAACTGTCACGTGACTGAGGGCTCACGGAGCACCAACTGTCACGTGACTGAGGGCTCACGGAGCACCAACTGTCACCTGACTGAGGGCTCACGGAGCACCAACTGTCACGTGACTGAGGGCTCATGGAGCACCAACTGTCACGTGACTGAGGGCTCACGGAGCACCAACTGTCACGTGACTGAGGGCTCACGGAGCACCAACTGTCACGTGACTGAGGGCTCACGGAGCACCAACTGTCACGTGACTGAGGGCTCACGGAGCACCAACTGTCACCTGACTGAGGGCTCACGGAGCACCAACTGTCACGTGACTGAGGGCAGCAGATGAAGACCACAAAAATAATGTCACGCAAATAACAAACTTGCTATAAACTAATACATTCCCTGAGCAGCTGTACGACATGTAATACGAGTCTCAGCCTCCTAAATTGAAAGCCCTTCTAGTAACGATGTGGTCGATCGTACAAATATGGACGTGATGGACCAATAGAAAGTAGACTTTTGTATTATTGAATTTGCTCAACCTAGAAAAGGTTTTATATTTTAGTTGATAATAAAAACTTAATCTAGCCTAACGAGCCTAGGCCTAATACACGCCGAGGTCTACTACAGTACATATATGTGCTATACGTGGCCTAGGAATATTCAAGAGTATTCACAATATTCAAGAATATTGTGAATACAAATAATCACAATAATGTAAATAATCACAATATTCAAGAATATTGTGAATATCCGCAATATTCCTGAATAAAGAGTGTTCAGGGATATTCTAGAATACTCACAATGTTCAAGAGTGACGTTAATTCAATGCTGAAGTAACGTTACTCTTGTATATTGTGGTCACTGGGACCCGGCCAAGTGACCTCCAGTTAGGTAAATGTTATGGTGAAAGATAATTATTTTAACGTTATTCCTTTTTTCAGATATACACACTGAAGGAGGAGGTGCTGTTGAGGGAGGAGACCTGGAGACCATCTCCCTGTGATGTTTATATATTCATGCTGATGGAGGGAGACACGTTCATCCGCCATGCTAATGTCAGCCATTATCACGTGTCCACCGCCAACCATCAATCCCCCCACGCCCTCTGGAACTACCACGCCTACTACATAATTCTTCTCTTCCACTCTGGAAACGCCACTCTCAAGCCCTCAGACGTAGCAAAACTTTACAACTTGAGGAAAACTGAGAAATTACTGATCTTACAGCAACGAGAGGATCATCTGGTGGCCTGGACCCACCAGCTTTATTCCCCCTCCACCAAGCTAACATTTCTTGACATCTGGAGCGGCGGAAAATTCCGGAGAGGCGGGAATCTCTTCCCTGAGAAGCTGGTTGATATGGAAGGAGTTGTCTTACGTGTGGCCGCGTTTTATCATCCTCCGAGCCTTATTTACGTCCGAGACGATCACCAGAATATTGTCAGCACGGCAGGAATTGATATTCGAGTTGTGGAAACGCTTGCAAAGGTTAGAAACTTTTCTGTTGAATATATTGATATCAGCCTCGAAGACATGTGGGGGATTGAGCTACCTAACGGCACATTTACAGGTCTGGTCGGAAGAGTCTATTATGAGTTGGCAGACATTGGTTTATGCAATCTGTACTTAGAGAGACACTTTTCGAAAAAAGTTGATTACTCAACTCCTTATAACTTCGACCGCGGCTGCTTCGTGGCTCCCTCCCCCAAGCCACTGTCCGGCTGGAAGTCTCCTGTGATGCCATTCACCTGGGACACGTGGAGCTCTGTGGTCGTGGCTCTGGGAGTGGGCGGTGGCCTCCTGTATCTTGTGGCCACTCTCAGCCACAGTCCAGAGTCAGGAGAGTTCCGAAGTCTTTCTTATGATTACCTTTACATCCTGGGCGCCTTAACAATGCACTCACTCAGAATTGTACCATCGAAGGCACCGATGCGATTGTACATTGGGTTTGTGTGGCTCTTTTGTCTCATCGTCGCTACGGCTTACTCTGCCAATTTGGTGGCTTTTTTATCCTTTACTCCAATGACAACACCAATCAACACATTGATCCAGGTTTTAAGAAGTGGCCTGAGTATTGGCAGCAACATCTTCTGGAAGCCCCAGTTTTATGAATCCACTGATCCAGTTGTCCTAGGGATTGCTAAAGTTTTAAGATTTGACGTGGACTATTATTATCTCTATAACTTGGTCGAAGATGGGAAATTTATCAACATCGATAGCGTTAACTATATAAACTTTGAGATTAGAACACGCTTCACGTATGGTAGTTATGCATCTATCCGGGTGGTGCCGGAGTGTCTCATGCCCTACAGCATTGGCTTGGGCTTACAGAAAAACTCCCCGTTAAAGTCTCACTTCGACCCACTCATCTTGCAGATGTTGGCGTCAGGGGTAAATTATAAGTGGCAGGAGGAAGCGGTGGCCTACATCAGAGCCCAGTACACCAGCAACCGGCACCATTTACAAGAGGAATCACACAACAAACCTCTCAACATGGTACAATTCCAGGGAGTGTTCTACATGTTTGTTGTCTTGTGTCTGCTTTCGGCAATAATTCTGGCAATGGAAATTGCTGTTGCCTCACGAGGATGCTGCAACACACAGCCTCAACATGCATCAGCTCCTGAGATGAACCACCCAATAAGTAAAATAACCTAATCAATTACATGACATTAATTTATGAGAACTACGGATATTTTACTTTCAACTTTTGTTATTCTTCACAAAAGTTTAAAAATGTTAATAAACTTTAAATTAGAATGAATGATAGAATAATGTAGCAGTTGAACCTTAAATGTTGTTGCAACAGAAAAAAAAGAGTATCAACATGTCAGGTAAAATTTAATGTAATTTTTCTTGCTCCAAAAGCAATATTATAGCCGCTTACTTCAAATAGAATTATTTTCCCAGCATCAAAGTTGAGTGGTTCTTGTCATCTGCTACCTTACAAAAATATTAATATTTATCTCTCTCTCTACTTGGTACATTTAAGGTATATATATATATATATATATATATATATATATATATATATATATATATATATATATATATATATATATATATCAGATATAGGTATATTTTGGTAGCAGTCTTTCCTGTAAACATATATTATTAAATATGACCGAAAAAGTAAGATTAATAATTCTAACACGAATTTTCTCTATTTTCCTTATGTTTCTTTTTACTGGTGACGGTAAATGAAAAATCAATTCTCCAAAATTCATTTCACCTTCTAGTGTGTGGTCTGGTCAACATACTTCAGCCACGTTATTGTGACTCTTCGCCTGCATAAAAAAGAAAAGCTGTTTAAACTCTGTTCAGTTATAGTTGTTTTGTGTGTGTGTAAACTAAAGTCTTTGGAAATGTAATAAGTTTTACGAAACGCGCTCAAGTGTCGCGTCAGACTAGAAATAAAAATGAATTTTGGAGAATTGATTTTTCATTTACCGTCACCAGTAAAAAGAAACATAAGGAAAATAGAGAAAATTCGTGTTAGAATTATTAACCTTACTTTTTCGGTCATATTTAATAATATATCAGATATATATATCACACTATATATATATATATAATTATATATATATATATATCAGGCGTTTGGCTAGATTAGCTGTTTAGGTTCCGTTGGCGAGTATTTGTATTCGAAGTTCGAAAAAT
>WNGS01163519.1:10087831-10102301 GCA_020271785.1 Procambarus virginalis | reverse complement strand
CCCCAGAGAAGGGGTGAGGTGAGGAGAAGGCGTCGTTGCTGGGGGAAGGTAACCTTGCTCTGCCTCCTACACTTTCACTCTCTGCGCCACGTCTCCCGACACGAGAGAGGGCGGAGACAGCGCACAAGGATCTATAACCTGTACCGGCATGAGCATTGCGACGTCGTAATGAAGTCACACACACCAAGCACAGTTGGTGTATCGGGAAAAGTACTAAAGTGGGCGAAAGGGTACCTATCAGGAAGAAGTCAGTCATAATAAGAGGAATAATTAGAATTATTATTAGAACGACTCGATTACCTCATTGGTAGGTACTATAGGGCCCATCTTGTTCCTAATATATGTAAAAGAGCTAGCAGAGGAAGTAAGTTCATTCTTATCCAAGTTTGCTGACGATGCTAAGCTAATGAGGCGAATCAGAACTGAGGGCTACTGCAAACCACTACAGAATGGTCTAAACAAGCTCCAGAGTTGGTCTAAGAAATGGTTACTAGACTTTAACCCTGACAAATGCAAGGTTATGAGGACAGGAGTTAGACGAAGAAGACCTCAAATACAGTACAGGATGAAGGGAAGGCAACAGCTGTATACATCCTTAGTCAGACCTATTATTGAGTTTGCTGCTCCAGAATGGAATCCTTCCTAAAGAAACAAAACAAAACTAAAAAACAATAAAATATGCAACAATGCTCGTTCCTGAGCTAAGGGGACTAAGCTATCATGAAAGACTGTGGGAGAGGGACGGAAGGTGGGAGGGGAGTAGGATGTAAGAAGAAAAGGATGGAAGGGGTGAGAGGGAGATAAATGGAAGGGGAAGGAGAGAGGGATGAAAGAGGGAGGGGAAGAGGTTGGAAGAGGTAGAGGGAGAGAGGTGAAAGGAGGGGAGTGCAGAGGGGAGTAGAAGTGGAGCCTTAAGAGAGTGATGGAAAAGGAGAGCGGGTGAGTAATACAAAGGGTGAGGAGTAATAGAATACAAAGGTTGTGAAAGGGAAGATGAATACAAGTGCAAAATAGTGGTAGGAAAAGAAATACAAGGAGGGTTTAACGGTAAGACGAATACAAAGGGAGGGGCGTAACCTTCCCCCCCCCCACAACCTGCTCAACCGCCACACCAGGAAAAGTCAAGCACTTCAACCTTTCTTAGTATAGAATTGCTGATTTATTCCAGACCAATAAAGCAAGTCTCAATCTTAACAAGCCACAACGTAACTCACATAAGCTTCAAATCTAACAAACCATAATGTAACCCACACAAGGGGCAAAAGCTTCGAGCTTAACAAGCTACAGTTTAACTCACACCAAAGGCAACAGCTTCAAGCTTAACGTTGTCACTGTCTAGATCTGTATGGGTTAGGTGGGTTGCTAAGGTTCGGTTGTTTCTGGTCAGGCACAACAGTGGCATTTTGTATGGAGTGGCAAATGCAGAGAACGAGCTGGGTAGCGGGGTGATCAGGACAATCAGGTTGCATCATGAGACAGGTCAGTATTCCGACGTAAGGGAACCTTACACCTGATTCATCTGTTCACCCAGCAGTGAATAGGTACGTGGGAGTTAGGAAACTGTTGTGGGTGGCATCCCTGGGAAGGTCAGTAGTTAACCTTTAGGGATCTCGATATAAGTCTAACAGATTTCCTATTCCTGACAACGGGAACTATATTATGCATTTAAAAAATATTTTTTTTTGGCACATTATCGATTTTCTTTTTCTAAAACAAAAAAGTGACTTTAGGAACTACTTGTTTGTTTTCTTACCCGCAGAAGACGATGACGAAGGCGCTGGAGGTGTGTTGGGCTGTTGCTCTGGTTGGGAGTCTTTCTTCGCTCTTTCTGCTGCTACGGACTTCTTCGCGTGAGTCTTAGCTTTAGTAGTCTCACATGGTAGTCTTAACCCCTAAGTAGTCTTAGATGGGAATCTTAATCGTAGAAGTCTCAGATGATTGTCTCAGCGTTAAGTAGTCCCAGATGGGACTTCTAACCCTACATAGTCTCAGATGGGAGTCGTTGCCCCTTCACAACCTGTATTAACCTTATACATGAGCCTTTAACCTTTCAATGACCTTACGTCTAAACTTAGATCACACACGGGAGACTCAAACGTCCGCATGGACCTCACACAAGAGCCTAGATCCATCAATAGTTATCAATATATTTCATAAAAATTTTACATTTCAATATAATTGTCGATATATTTCAACATATTTTTTAATATTTCCATATAATTGTCATTACATCTCAATATAATAATTATTTCAATATAATTATCATTATATCTTAACATCATTGTTAATATTTCGATATATTTGTCAGTATATCTCAATATAATAGTGAGTGGGGGTCACAGGTTGTCGGAAGGGCTCATCATTGATCGCTTGTTTGTGTCCTATCAAAGATGAGTGTTCATAACCCAAGTCAAACATTAAATGAAAGTGACAACGTTTCAGTCCGTTCTGGACTCTTAAGAAGTCGTCCTGGAACCTTATCAAGTGTCCTGGACCTTTTAAGATGTCTTCCTAAACCTTTATAAAAACGTTTTGGAATCTTATAAAGTCGTCCTAGATTAAGTTGTGGCAAGGAGGAGTCGAAGAGTTACGAGGGAAGGTGAGGTGAAAGGTGGTGAATGGTAAGTGAAGAGCAAAGCATGAAAATTTATCTAAGATAATAAAGGGAACTGAAGGTCTAATGGGCTGTGTTATTTATTTCAGCAACGTTATTGTGACTTGTTCTCTGCATATATATATTGCGTTTGTATTCTTTCCATCCAGGTTACCATCGCCCTGGGGGTACAGGTGCGATGCTGGGCAGTGTATTAAAGAAGATAACTCAGGTCTTGAGGGTTTGGTGACACTCAACACTTGTAAGCTGACCTGTGGTGCCTACGGGGTCCTCTGGCCTCGGCCTACCACAGTTGTCCTGGGAAACAGTGTGGTAGAATTCCTCCCTTCTAACGTCACCCACACCACCGCCTGCGCCGGGGAAGTTTGCGCTTTGCTAGAGACGGCGATCGTAATTTTCAAGGATAATTTGCAGCGGTATCATCCGGATTATGTCGATGGCTCTGCTCCCTGGGATGGTCCCTGGGACCCGGTCACGTTGGCCCACACTCTCCACATTGATGTGGTGGTGTCTGGTGAAGAGACACGGGTCACTCTGGACACCGACGAGTCCTACGACTTGTCGGTACAGACTTCGGGAGATATAACTAAGGCATCAATTGTCGCACCTACGTACTTCGGTGCCCGCCACGCACTCGAGACCTTGTCGCAGCTGGTGGACTTCCAGGAGAACCGAGATTCTCTTATGATCGTCACCACTGCTTCAATCACCGACGCACCAGTCTTCAAATACCGTGGAATTATTCTTGACACTTCCCGTAACTACATAAGTGTGGAGTCCATTCGACGGACTCTTGATACCATGGCGGCCAACAAGCTAAACACCTTCCACTGGCACATCACTGACACCCATTCCTTCCCTCTGTACCTTGAGACCTTACCCAACATGGCCTACTACGGCGCCTACTCGTCCCGTGAGGTGTACTATCCGGCGGATGTTCGCTACCTGGTGGAATACGGCCGGGTGCGGGGCGTGAGAGTCCTTCCCGAGTTCGACGCCCCAGCACATGTGGGCAACGGGTGGCAGTGGGCAGAAAAGGAAGCAAATTTGGGAAAGCTGGCTGTTTGTGTCAACAAGGTGATTATAGCCTTTCAAATGTTAATTATATGCCTTTGTCTCCTTAAGATCAGATTCCTGTTTCAGACGCCAACTCTTCCAATCTATTTGGCTCATTTTCTATCGAAAAATCATTTCTTGGTTGCAGGGAAGTAGAATAATGAAAGTTTTTTTTTAGTTAAATCTCCTTGTTAGGGAATATAGAATCAGTCATTTTCACGTCATTATTTCAATGAATTTACATCAACAAATAGTCCAGAAATATTCATTCAGTTATCATGTCAAACATAAACCAAACCTTCTTATAAATAAAATTACCTTTAAGATGAAAAAATTATTACATATAATGCTGTATTTAAAATGTTGAATAATGTGTTTAATTTTGTATCAGGAGCCGTGGCAGTCCTTCTGTGTAGAGCCACCATGCGGGCAGCTGAACCTGGCCAACCCCAACATGTACAAGGTTCTAGGCCAGCTCTACGACGAGATGGTTCAGCTCTTCAGCCCCATCGATCTCTTCCACTTCGGCGGCGATGAGGTTGGGAAATAATTCTAGTAAATACACATTAGCTTATAATAAGTTTCAAAATGAGCGATACTGGTCGTCATGGAGGAAAAAGGAATCCACTTTTCAAAGGATTAAAAAAAATGATTACAAGGGAGTCCAAATAGCAACAGACCATTAGATGCAAACTAGTATGTTTGTTTGTGGAGAGTTTATTCAGTTATGAATATGGGGAGTCAGTCGGTGACTTGGTAAATGCTTGTCTAATCAAAGTTTAATTTTTTTTACTGTGCCACACTGTATTATATCCTGGTTAGCTGTTCCATGTGTTTATCACTCGATTAAAGAAGAAGCATTTTGCCTCATTAGACAATAATTGTTTTTCCAGTAATTTTAAAATCATTACTGCATGATTCATTTATTTCAAATTAAAATGTAAAATTTCTCACAATGAAATTATGCTTCAGGTGAACCTCAACTGCTGGAACACAACGGAGGAAATAGTAACTTGGATGAACAGCAACAATTTTGGGTTAGAAAGCGACGCTTACTACCAGCAGTGGGCAATCTTCCAAGAAAAGTCACGCCAGCTCCTGACCTCCGCTAACGGTGGCAAGGAGGTCCCTGGGATCCTATGGACATCACACTTGACGGAGGCGGGGCGCGTCGACCGCTTTCTCAACAATTCTCAGTATATCATTCAAATCTGGTCCACTGGGGACGACCCAGTTATTGGAGAACTTCTGAATAAGAATTTCCGTGTGATATTTAGCAACTACGACGCGTGGTACTTGGACTGTGGCATGGGGGCATGGGTAGGCGATGGTAACAATTGGTGCAGTCCCTACAAGGGCTGGCAGAAGGTATACGAAAACAGCCCTTACGATTTAGCCATCAGCCAGACCGGTTCTTCACACCCGGACCTCATACTTGGGGGAGAGGCAGCTCTGTGGACCGAACAAGCCGACGACACTGCAGTGGACTCTAAGGTAAATGAACGTGTTACACTGTGAACTTAAACAGGAAAAAACATAGATCTAATATAAGGAATATTGTGGGTTAACTCGTACACAAGGCGATTCGACATAGCTCGTTTACAGTATGTTAAAACCGAATATATATTATTAAGTTAGGATATACAAGCTTAAGTGTTCCGGTAGTACAGTCTGGTTCGTTCTCGACGCACAATCGAGAATTTCAGGTTCGAATCCCGGGCCGGACAGAAATGATTGGGTATATTTCCTTTCACCTATTGCCTCGGTTCACCCAGCAGTGAGTAGGTACTCAGGAGTTAGTCAGCTTGTTTTTGGGTTGCATCCTGGGTCAGTAATTCGACCTTGGGGAGGGGACTCGATGAAAGCCTAACGTGTATGAATAAATACACTCTGGCTTCCTGCCCCTCGACACAATGAATTATTATTATCTTAGGTTAGACTGTGTTAAGATGGTTTAGTTTAGAGTAGATCAGGTTAGGTTACCTTAAGTGTCAGGTAATGTTAGGTTAGATAGGCTTTAAAATTCGTAAGCGAACTGTTTTGTGTACAATGTGACGTGTATCCGCCTAAACATGCACAGAAATCTAAGTTATATTTAAACCATTGATCCATAAATGGTTGATATAATTTGACATTGATGTTTATGGTTGCCAAAGTGTGTAATTTATACATGAACCATTGCTGTGATGTATTGTCCCCTAAAGTGTGTGGATATTCTTCAGCTGTGGCCGCGCGGGTCAGCTCTGGCGGAGCGGCTGTGGACCAACCCCGACAGCACTTGGCAAGCCGCTGAAGCCCGACTCATCCACCACCGACAACGGCTAGTCAAGAGGGGCGTCATGGCGGAGAGAATCCAACCCCAATGGTGTCACCAGAACGAAGGCTTCTGTTACCTTTAAACTGTCATTCGTGGTATCAGCAGAACAGAGGCATCTGTTACCGGTAAGTTTTCATACGGTAATGTCACCAAAACGAAGGCGTCTGGCACCTTTGAGCTGTCATAAACTGGCATCAGGTGAACCGAGACCTCTGTTACCTGTAAGCCGTGAACGGTGATATCACAAGAACGAAAGCATCTGGCACCTTTAAGCTGTCAAAAGTGATGTCATAAAAAGCCTCTGTAAGCTGTTAATTAAGAGAGACCATGCCAGATCAAACACCTCTTTTAAATGCCAACTTGTAAAATGGTGATATTAGAAAGATCGGTTCAGTGTGATGACATGAACTTTAGAACAACAGAAGGAAGTTCTCCCGTTTCTGTGAGCAACCACCAGTGACGTCACCAAGTGCTGATACAACATTAACTGGCACTTCTAAACAGGAATAATTCCCACATATTCTACTACATAAAATGCAGTATTCTGCTACATGCATCCATGCATCTATTACTGTAAATCACTCGCTGTTACTCCCACATATAGTCACATAAATTGTCAGGATTATAAGTTTTCCAATGAAAACTGTTATATATATACTTTTAATTGTTTAATGTGAGCTAATTAGATAGCATCTGTAGCCTCGAGGAGCATCTGTAGCCTCGAGGAGCATCTGTAGCCTCGAGGAGCATCTGTAGCCTCGAGGAGCATCTGTAGCCTCGAGGAGCATCTGTAGCCTCGAGGAGCATCTGTAGCCTCGTGGAGCATCTGTAGCCTGTTCGCGCATTTTTGTAACTAATAGAGTTTCATACTTTTTGTAACAAATAGAGTGCTATAAATTTCTTGAACAAGTTGAGTTTCATAGTTTCTGTTAAATACAGAATTTCACACTTTTGTAACAAGTAGAATTTTATACTTTTTGTGACAAGTAAAGTTTCTTGCTTTCTGTTACAATTTGAGTTTCATAATTTATGTTACAGGTAGAATTTCATCCATTTTGTACCAACATGTAAAATGTAATTTCCTACTTTCTAACAGGTAGTTTTCTGTTTTCTGCAACAAGTAGTTTCCTACTTTCTATAACAAGTAGTTTCCTACTTTCTACAATAAATAGTTTCGTACGTTATAACACTAGATTATACTAACCCTTGATGAAACTGAACTATCCGAGTAACACTTCCTATTGGTTGCACTTGGTAATACTTTGTAACACTAGTTAAACTATACACTTGATCATTAAACGATTGTAACACTGGATTTAATGTAATATGAACTGACATGTGGTGTACCACTGATGGTTACACTCAGAACATATGGTACCTTTCCATGAACATATGTCTCGCTTCATGCAGGTCGGCGTTCAATCCCCGACCGTCCAAGTGGTTGGGGCACCATTCTTCCCCCGTCCCATCCCAAATCCTTATCCTGACCCCTCCCAGTGCTATATAGTCGTAATGGCTTGGCGCTTTCCCTTGATAATTCCTTCCTTCCTTCACAGAGATAAAACTTATTAACTGAACGCTGCCACCATTCTGCCTTAGAATTAATTTATATCAAGCAATGAGACAGGAACCTTGCTTGGCTTGAGACTTCTACTCTAGATGTTATTACTTACTGACCGGTTGTTAACAGTCTGAATACAGAGCATTGGGAGGCTCAAATATTGACGCACACAGATGGAAAATTTAACACGAGTTTATTAGGACACAATTATGATATTCACCAAACTCCAAGTCCCTACCTTAGCACTGGAACTTGTTTAGGCATCCTACATGGACCAAAATCAAAGATCCACACATATTACCTCCTGGATCTTTGATCTCCGACCCGGGAGACTTCACTGCCTCTCCCTATGCCGCGTGATGACCAGGGATGTCCACTCCGATGTCTCGCCCCCAGCGCTTTCTGACTCTTAACTGCCCTACGGCATATATACACGCTCTTGCCACGCCCCACTTCAGAGGGGGGTGGGGGTGGGGGGGTTGGAAATCTTGTGAGAACGTTTGGGGTGATCTTGTTCCCAGCTGATTTAGCCTAACCAGGAATTTTAAATTAAAAGTGTTTTGCACACCTAACCTATTAGTCAGCACTAGAAGGACTGCAAGAAGATCTGAGGTCACTTGGGCTGACCTCCAAGGAAGTGTCCCATGGGTGAATCATGGAGGTACGTTCTC
This sequence comes from Procambarus virginalis, assembly GCA_020271785.1. Lineage (NCBI taxonomy): Eukaryota > Metazoa > Arthropoda > Malacostraca > Decapoda > Cambaridae > Procambarus > Procambarus virginalis. The sequence continues at coordinate 10,094,082 of WNGS01163519.1, read as the reverse complement.
TGGGTGTTATAAGTTACAACGTCTGCAACAAATAGTTTTCTATTTTCTATAACAAGTAGAGTTGTTTACACTACATAACAAATAGAGCTTCATTCTTCTATAAGTAGAGTCTATTAATTTCGGTAATAACTTGAGTTTCACACTTTGTGTAACATGTAAAGTTTCATACTTTTTGTAACAAGTCAAATTTTATACTGCTGTAACAAGTAGAGTTTCGTACTTTTGTAACAAGTAGTTCATACTTCTGTAACAGGAGTTAAACTTCCTCAAGAATTTATGTGTTGGGTATGTTAATCATCTTTTATATTGTTCTGTGTGACATAATTTTTGAAATCTAGTATATATGGAGGTATTTTGGATTTGAACTGAAGGGCGTGAAATGTAGTTTTGCCTTCCATATGATACATGCTGTGATATATGTTATATACATATTTATCTATCTATCTATATATACTTGTTGACAAGGACAACATAACTATTCTCTTAGCATCAGGCCTTAATAAAACTGTAAAATAAACTTTGGAGAATTAATTTTTCAACTTCCTTCTCAAGTGAAGAAAAAACATTAGAAATATGGAGAAGACTTGTGTGAAAATCATTGATCGCACCCTTTCTACCAATTTTAATAACATAAGTCTACAAGAACGACTTCCACCAATAAAGTATATATATTGGTGATGTATAATTATATATATATATATATATATATATATAATATATTATATATATATATATACATATATATATATATATTATATATATATATATATATAAATATATATATATATATATATATATAGATATATATATATATATCTATATATATATCTATATATATATATATATATATATATAATTATATATATATATAGATATATATATATACCTTAAATGTAACAAGTAGAGAGAGAGAGAGAGAGAGAGAGAGAGAGAGAGAGAGAGAGAGAGAGCGAGAGAGAGAGAGAGAGAGAGAGAGAGAGAGAGAGAGACGAGAGAGAGAGAGAGAGAGATTTAATATTTTTGTAAGGTAGCAGATGACAGGAATCAACTGTCACGGGTTGCTTCCTCGGGGTGGAGGCCTGGTTGAGGAGCGGCCGCGGGGACACTAAAGCCCCGAAATCATCTCAAGAAACTCAGAAGATAACCACTCAGCTTTGATGATCGGAAAATATTTTTATTTGAAGTAAGCAGCTATAATATAGCTTTTAGAGCAAGGAAAGTTACATTAAATTTTACCTATCATGTTGATACTATTTATTTTTTCTGTTGCAACAACATATAAGGTTCAACTGCTACATTATTCTATCAATCATTTTTAATTTAAAACTTAATAATATTTTGAAATTTTGGTGAAGAATAACAAAAGTTAAAAGTACAATATCCGTAGTTCTCATACATTAATGTCATGTAATTGATTAGGTTATTTTACTTATTGGGTGGTTCATCTCAGGAGCTGATGCACGTTGAGGCTGTGTGTTGCAGCATCCTCGTGAGGCAACAGCAATTTCCATTGCCAGAATTATTGCCGAAAGCAGACACAAGACAACAAACATGTAGAACACTCCCTGGAATTGTACCATGTTGAGAGGTTTGTTGTGTGATTCCTCTTGTAAATGGGGCCGCTTGCTGGTGTACTGGGCTCTGATGTAGGCCACCGCTTCCTCCTGCCACTTATAATTTACCCCTGACTCCAAAATCTGCAAGATAAGTCTATCGAAGTGAGACTTTAACGGGGAATTTTTCTGTAAGGCCAGACCGATGCTGTAGGGCTTGAGGCACTCCGGCACCACCCGGATAGATGCATGACTGCCATACGTGAAGCGTGTTCTAATCTCAAAATTTATATAGTTAACGCTATCGATCAAGGCAAATTTCCCATCTTCGACCAAGTTAAAGAGATAATAATAGTTCAAGTCAGTTCTTAAAACGTTAGCAAACCCATGGACAACTGGATCAGTGGATTCAGCAAACTGGGCCTTCCAGAAGGCGTAGCTGCCAATACTCAGGCCACTTCTTGATACCTGGATCAATGTGTTGATTGGTGTTGTCATTGGAGTAAAGGATAAAAAAGCCACCAAATTTGGCAGAGTAAGCCGTAGCGACGATGAGACAAAAGAGCCACACAAACCCAATGTACAATCGCATCGGTGCCTTCGATGGTACAATTCTGAGTGAGTGCATTGTTAAGGCGCCCAGGATGTAAAGGTAATCATAAGAAAGACTTCGGAACTCTCCTGACTCTGGACTGTGGCTGAGAGTGGCCACAAGATACAGGAGGCCACCGCCCACTCCCAGAGCCACGACCACAGAGCTCCACGTGTCCCAGGTGAATGGCATCACAGGAGACTTCCAGCCGGACAGTGGTTTGGGGGCGGGAGCCACGAAGCAGCCGCGGTCGAAGTTATAAGGAGTTGAGTAATCAACTTTTTTCGAATAGTGTCTCTCTAAGTACAGATTGCAGGAACCAATGTCTGCCAACTCATAATAGACTCTTCCGACCAGGCCGACCCATGTGCCGTTAGGTAGCTCAAACCCCCACATGTCTTCGAGGCTGATTTCAATATATTCAACAGAAAAGTTTCTAACCTTTGCAAGTGTTTCCACAACTCGAATATCAATTCCTGCCGTGCTGACAATATTCTGGTGATCGTCTCGGGCATAGATAGCGCTCGGAGGATGATAAAACGTGGCAACACGTAAGACAGCTCCTTCCATGTCAACCAACTTCTCAGGGAAGAGATTCCCGCATCTCCGGAATTTTCCGCCGCTCCAGATGTCAAGAAATGTTAGCTTGGTGGAGGGGGAATAAAGCTGGTGGGTCGAGGCCACCAGATGATTCTCTCGTTGCTGTAAGATCAGTAATTTCTCAGTTTTCCTCAAGTTGTAAAGTTTTGCTACGTCTGAGGGCTTGAGAGTGGCGTTTCCAGAGTGGAAGAGAAGAATTATGTAGTAGGCGTGGTAGTTCCAGAGGGCGTGGGGGGATTGATGGTTGGCGGTGGACACGTGATAATGGCTGACATTAGCATGGCGGATGAACGTGTCTCCCTCCATCAGCATGAAGATATAAACATCACAGGGAGATGGTCTCCAGGTCTCCTCCCTCAACAGCACCTCCTCCTTCAGTGTGTATATCTGAAAAAAGGAATAACGTTAAAATAATTATCTTTCACCATAACATTTACCTAACTGGAGGTCACTTGGCCGGGTCCCAGTGACCACAATATACAAGAGTAACGTTACTTCAGCATTGAATTACCGTCCCTCTTGAACATTGTTAGTATTCTAGAATATCCCTGAACACTTTTTATTCAGGAATATTGCGGATATTCACAATATTCTTGAATATTGTGGCTGGATATCTTTGATGGACAGCCTAACTCAAACTGGGACAGGTTTTACGAGGTAAAACTTCAGATACTTGGTTTTATTTTTGGACTTCGTGTCTGACAATATGATTGGTTGCCATAGTGTTGAACCACTTCATATAGTCTAGGGTAGCTGCACTAATGCAGATGTACCTAATGAATTAATAAAAAAAAAGTGTTGAAGCAAATTAAAAATATCTTGAACAAATTTGAAATTGCCTGTATGTTACTGGGTACAAGTCCGGCCATATGATTGGTTGACTGAGATGTTTATAACGAATAACCAAGGACCTGAAGAAAAGATATATTGCTGCTTAGTTATTGAGTACACAACCGGCTATATATGGCTGGCTGCCAGAGGAGGAGTTTGAAGCAATTTTTTAAGAGAAAATATAAGATTGTCCCGCTAAAATGATGCTTGAGTCACTTGACAAATCCATGATTTAAAAAAATATATTAATTGAAAGATAACTGCCAATTGATCAAAGTATTGGTCAATATTCTTTCTTTTATATACACCAATCTCTCTGTTTCTCCTCCTCTAGAAGTGGCATTGACGACAGAGTAAATTCTGGTGTACCCCGCTTATTGGTGTACAGTACACACACTAAAAGTTTACTGTAGAACTAGGCTATGTTCAGAGCTAAAGTAATCTTGCTGGTTGGTCTGTAAGTTATTGTGGCTCCTAAAAAATTGGTCATAGATATATACTACACTGTGATTTCGTGATGCTGTATGTATTATCTCTAAAATTCCTCGCTTACTTCGCTATGCCCTGATAACACTTATCTTTAATTCCCTCTCTTATCGATGTCGCAGAGTCTGTGCTTGGAGGCTCACAACACAAAATCACCTTAGACTCATAATTAAAACGTCGAATCAATGATTAGAAACATATCAAACTCCAGCGCCAGAGAACATAATGTGCCCCTAAATCACTAAGCATTTGTTTAGGGGATAGAGAGTAAAGAAGGAGAGGAACATGTGAAGGGAAACGTTTAGAAATGGGAACTATAGTATGAGTTGTGGCATTTGGCGGGCTGTCCGCCTTGCTGACTAAGCATGTTTGTTTTTCCGTTGTCGGGGACAGGATCCCTTATCGAGGGAATTCTTAGCCAACGATTGACCTTCTCCAGTATGCAGCCCACAACAGTTACCCAACTCCCTGGTTCGTATTTGTTGCTAGGTGAGCAGGTGCATCAGGTGTAACGAACGTACAAAAAGCATGTTTTTTTTTCTGAACGTACTAAATACATGGTGTTTTTCAAGCTATAATAATTCATGTTCTCCAAGTATATAATTATTCACTAGGGGGAAATGAGGTTAAGTTTCCTCATTTCCTGTGTTATTATGCTGTAGCCTGGCATCCAGTCATGAGACACCGCACCACAACCCGACATCTGTCCCCACACATCTCACCGTGACACCTGCTTTAGCAACAGTCTCTCTCAGACTGCTGGCGACGACGGCGGCGGCTTCCGTCTGGGCTCCATCAGATAGGATGGTGAACCAGCATTGACCCGGCAGGAGGGTGTTGACAGCTGCTGTAGCAGCAGCAGCAGCAGCAGCAGCAGCAGCAGCACCAGCAGCAGGAGCAGCAGCAGCAGCACCAGCAGCAGCAGCAGCATGAACATCATCATCAGCATCGCCACCAGCAGCAGCACCGTCAGCACCAACAGAAGCAGGAGCCATCACCTGTTACCCAACATTAGAAGATGCAATATAATATTTCAACCTTCAGAGCGTGACTTAATTGACCTACAAGAGTCCACTCATGGCCAATGTGCCTTACATCAATTGACTGTTTTCTTTGTAGAAATTCATGAGACTTGGGTTCCGCTAATAAATCACTGCAATTGTCAGTTTTGACACCTCTCTGGTTATTATTACCTGATATGAGGAAATGCCTTGTAATTATATGTATGTCATTAATTAGATTAAATGAGTATAGTCTAGTGCAGGGGCGATGAACATTTTCTAGAGTGTGGCGTCCACAGCCCGTCCTCCTAAGGTTTCGCAACGTCAGGAAAACGGTTAGTTTAAAGTGTTCTCTCCTAACATACCAGAGTAAGCCAGAGGACCCAAAACAGAAAACGGGACAGTACGTCACTTTCGCATGCCGCTTCATACCCATCTTGTGGGGCGGTGGTGGAAAGGGTTAACAGAGGCACATAATTGGATTTGGAACTGAACCCCCCCCTAGTTCGTCTTAGCTAAGCAAATAACAATCTTTTGACGTTAGTTACACAATTATTATATTATATATACTCGCACATCAAATCTCTCATATAATTATATATATATATATATATATATATATATATATATATATATATATATAATATAAATATAAAACCAAATTTTCTGATATAACCTACATCCTTTCTCAAGGTACTGTACACATAAGAAAGGATGTAGGTTACATCTAAAAATTTGTTTGTTAATACACTTAAACATAAATTGGGACTTTTCTTCACCTTCACGCACTACAGCATTATAGTCGTTTTCTTCATTATTATTTATTTTAATGGCTATTAATTAAATTCACGATTTATGCAAAAATAACATGAAATGGTAAATTATTTTCGGAGGTACGAGCAAAATCCGGAATGGGTTTTTAAATAAATTTATTAATTAGTGTTTTAACATTACATTTTACATAACGTTTATGCAATTAGTTGTCCAAATGACTTCCATAAATAAATAATAAATCATATAGTAGACATATCGATGCAGCAAATAGGTGTCCTAATGACTTACAAAATTAATTAATTATTTAATTTAACATTACTATGCTAAGTAGTAGGAAACAAATCGTATGGTGAAACATAACGTTGAATAACTGGAGAATATATGTAAATGAGAACCAACATTGTGAACGAGATT
>WNGS01163519.1:10065169-10079578 GCA_020271785.1 Procambarus virginalis | reverse complement strand
AGGCTTGAAAAATAAAATATGAGTAGCTAATTGTCCAAAAGAAGCCGCAGTGGAAAAGTTAGGTATAGGAGAAAACGGAAGGGCTCAGGCCAAGCTAAGGAAGTAGAGATTTGAATTAAGTGAAGATCAGAAGAGACATAATAGTAAGGTTATTACTATCAGGATGGGGGATTCCGAAGGAGCCTCACCCCACTTTCGCTCAATGAAAATTGAAAAAAATGGAGAGGGTGGGTAGGAGTTTCGCAAAGAAACTTTGTGTAATGTGCAGCAATCGACCTGTGAGTCGATTATGGTAATTGTTTTCCAAGCCTTGCAGTTGTTAGATTCGGATAATCGGAAAAAAGTTCCAAACACAGGCTATAGTGAGCCCGTAGTGGACTTACTTGCACAGGAGCGGGGCTGTGTGAGCTTGGCAGTTGTTGTTCTTTTAGATTCAGCAACTCTGAACAAAAAGTTCTAAGAAGCACGGGCTATGGTGAGCCCGTAGTAAACTTACCTGGCACAGGTGCGGGGCTGTAAATGGTGAGCCTGGGAGTTGTTGTTGCTTTACATTCAGCTACTTGGAGCAAAAAGTTCCAAGTAGCACGGGCTATGGTGAGTCTTTCGTACTTACCTGGCACAGATGTGTTGGTGACGATGTTGTTGATGTCTTAGAGTCAGCTACTCGGAACAAAAAGTTCTAAGTAACACAGGCTATGGAGAACCGGTATTGGACGTACTTGGCACCGTAGCAGGGCTGTGAGCCTGGTAATTGTTTTCTAGATTCAGATACTTTGAATACAAGTACCAAGCAGCACGGGCTATTGTGTGCCTGTCATACTTACCTGGCACAGAAGATGTGCTGGTGACAATGTTGTTGTCTTAGATTCAGCTACTCGGAACTAAAAGTTCCAAGTAGCACGAGCTTTGGAGAGCCCTTATTGAACTTACCTGGCACAGGAGCCGGGCTGTGAGCCTTGCAGTTGTTGTATTAGATTCAGCTGCTTGGAACACAAGTTCCATGCAGCACGGGCTATGGTGAGCCTGTCGTACTCACCTGGCACAGGAGACGATGTTGTTGTTTTAGATTCAGCTACTCGAAACAAAAAAGTTCCAAGTAGCAAGGGATATGAAGAACCCGTAGTGGTCTTACCTGGCACAGGAGTTAGGCTGAGCCTGGAGTTTTGTTTTAAATTCAGCTACTTGTAACACAAGTTCCAAGCAGCACAGGCTATGGTGATCCTTTCGTACTTAGCTGGCACGGGAGATGTGCTGGTGACGATGTTGTTGTTGTCTTAGACTCAGCTATTTGGAACAAAAAGTTCTAAGTAGCACGGGCTTTGGAGTGCCCATAGTGGACTTACCTGGCACAGCGGGGCTGTGAGCCTGGCAGTTGTTTTAGATTCAGCTACTTTGAACACAACTTCAAAGCTGCACGGACTATGGCGAGCCTTTCGTACTTACCTGACACAGGAGATGTGCTGGAGTTGTTGTTGTTGGCTTAAATTCAGCTACTCGAAACAAAAAGTTCCAAGTAGCACGGGCTATAGAGATCCCGTAGTGGACCTACTTGGCACAGTAGCAATGCTGTGAGCCTGGCAGTTGATGTTTTAGATTCAGCAACATGGAACACAGGTCCCAAGCAGCACGGGTTATGTTGATCCTATTGTACTTACCTGGCATAGGAGATGTGCTGGTGACGATGTTATTGTCTTAGATTCAGCTACTCGGAACTATAAGTTTCAAGTAGCAGGGGCTATGGAGAGCCCGTAGTGAACTTACATGGCACAGGAGCGGGGCTGTGAGCCTTACAGTTGTTGTATAAGATTCAGCTTCTTGGAACACAAGTTCCAAGCAGCGAGGGCAATGGTGCGCCTGTCGTACTTTCCTGGCACAGGAGACGATATTATTGTTGTCTTAGATTCAGCTACTCGAAACAAAAAAGTTCAAAGTAGCAAAGGCTGTGGAGAACCCATAGTGGTCTTACCTGGCAGAGTTTTGTTTTAGATTCAGCTACTTGTAACATGGGTTCCAAGCAGTACGGGCTATGGTGATCCTTTCGTACTTACCTGGCACAGGAGACGTGCTGGTGACGATGTTGTTGTTGCCTTAAATTCAGCTATTTGGAACAAAAAGTTCTCAGTAGCACGGGATTTGGAGTGCCCGTAGTGGACTTACCTGGCACAGGAGCGGGGCTGTGAGCCTGGCAGTTGTTTTAGATTCAGCTACTTGAAACACAAGTTCCAAGCAGCATAGGCTATGGTGAACCTGTCGTACGTACCTGGCACTGGAGATGATGTTGCTGTTGTCTTAGATTCAGCTACTCGAAACAAAAAAGTTCCAAGTAGCAAAGGCTATGGAGAACCGTAGTGGTCTTACCTGGCACAGGAGTGGAGCTGTGAGCCTGGAGTTTTGTTCTAAAATTCAGCTACTTGTAACACAAGTTCCAAGCAGCACGGGCTATGGTGATCATTTCGTACTTACCTGGCACGGGAGATGTGCTGGTGACGATGTTATTGTCTTAGATTCAGCTATTTGGAACAAAAAGTTCCAAGTAGCACGGGCTATGGAGATCCGGAAGTGGACCTACTTGGCTCTGTAGCAATGCTGTGAGCCTGGCAGTTGTTGTTGTTTTAGATTCAGCTACTCGGAACACAAGTTCCAAGCAGCACGGGCTATGGTGATCCTATTGTACTTACCTGGCATAGGAGATGTGCTGGTGACGATGTTGTTGTTGTCTTAGATTCAGCTACCAAGAACTAAAAGTTCGAAGTAGCATGGGCTATGGAGAGTCCGTAGTGAACTTACCTGGCACTGGAGCGGGGCTGTGAGCCTTGCAGTTGTTGTATTAGATTCAGCTGCTTGGAACACAAGTTCGAAGCAGCACGGGCTATGGTAAGCTTCTTGTACTTACCTGGCACAGGATATGATGTTGTTGTCTTAGATTCAGCTACTCGAAACAAAAAAAGTTCCAAAGGCTATGGAGAACCCGTAGTGGTCTTACCTGGCAGAGTTTTGTTTTAGATTCAGCTACTTGTAACACAAGTTCCAAGCAGCACGGTCTATGGTGATCCTTTCGTACTTACTTGGCACGGGAGACGTGCTGGTGACGATGTTGTTGTTGCCTTAGATTCAGCTATTTGGAACAAAAAGTTCCCAGTAGCACGGAATTTAGAGTGCCCGTACTGGACTTACCTGGCACAGGAGTGGGGCTGTGAGCCTGGAGTTTTGTTTTAAATTCAGCTACTTGTAACACAAGTTTCAAGCAGCACGGGCTATGGTGATCCTTTCGTACTTACCTGGCACGGGAGATGTGCTGGTGACGATGTTGTTGTCTTAGATTCAGCTATTTGGAACAAAAAGTTCCAAGTAGCACGGGCTTTGGAGTGCCCGTAGTGGACTTACCTGGCGCAGCGGGGCTGTGAGCCTTGCAGTTGTATTGGATTCAGCTACTTTGAACACAAGTTGAAAGCTGCATGGACTATCGCGAGCCTTTCGTACTTACCTGGCACAGGAAATGTGCTGGAGACGATGTTGTTGTTGACTTAGATTCAGCTACTCGATACAGAAAGTTCCAAGTAGCATGGTCTATGGAGAGCCTGAAGTGGACCTGCTTGGCACACTAGCAATGCTGTGAGCTTGACAGTTGTTGTTTTAGATTCAGCTATTCGGAACACAAGTTCCAAGCAGCACGGGCTATGGTAATCCTATTGTACTTACCTGGCATAGGAGATTCAGCTACTCGGAACTAAAAGTTTCAAGTAGCACTTGAACTAGTGCCTGGAAAAAATAAGCTCAGTAGCACTAGAAATATGTACAAACCGCATCCCCCTAAGAAAAAAGAGGAAGAGATGCAGATTGGAACGAGAACGTCGTTCCCTATATAGGCGAAGAAAACGAATCGCGGAACAACTTGAGAGTCGCACCCTATCCCAGGAACGGCGAAGAAGGTTAGGTAGCGAAATAGGAAAAATTGAACTCAAGCTACAAGAATCATACAAAACCCAGGAGAGGCAAAGAGAGCAAAAGGCCATCAGTGAAATAGAGAGAAACCCGAAATATTTTTTCTCCTATGCAAAATCAAGATCAAAAACCACATCTAGTATCGGGCCCCTGCGAAAGGAAGATGGAACTTTCACCGATGACAACAAAGAAATGAGCGAGCTACTGAGGAAGCAGTACGACTCTGTTTTCAGCGAGCCATTAAACGCACTAAAGATCGATAACCCAAATGAATCTTTCATGGATATGATACCAACATCAAATCATATATCAGACGTCACCCTATCCCCACTGAACTTTGAAGAAGCCATAAACAGTATGCCTATGCACCAGGCCCGGATTCTTGGAACTCCATATTCATCAAGAACTGTAAAAAACCATTATCGCAGGCCCTCCACATTCTGTGGAGACAAAGCCTAGATACTGGCGTTATTCCTGATATACTAAAAACAGCAGAGATAGCACCACTTCATAAAGGAGGAAATAAGGCAGAGGCAAAAAATTACAGTCCGATAGCATTAACATCGCACATCATTAAAATTTTTGAGAGAGTGCTAAGAAGTAAGCTCACAAAATACATGGAAGCACAGCATCTCCATAACCCCCGACAACATGGTTTCAGAACAGGGCACTCTTGCCTGTCGCAGTTGCTGGACCACTATGATATGGCATTAGATGCTATGGAAGACAAACAAAACGCTGATGTAATTTACACAGATTTCGCAAAAGCTTTTGATAAATGTGACCATGGTGTTATTGCACATAAAATGCGCTCAAAAGGAATTACCGGAAAAATAGGCAGATGGATCTACAATTTCCTGACCAACAGAACCCAATGTGTAATATCCAACAAAATAAAATCCAGCCCATCAACCGTTAAGAGCTCAGTCCCTCAGGGTACTGTGCTTGCTCCAGTACTTTTTCTCGTCATCATATCGGACATAGAAAAGAACACAACCTATAGCACTGTATCATCCTTTGCAGATGACACCAGGATCTTCATGAGAGTAGGCAACATAGAGGACACGGCAAACTTCCAGTCAGATGTAGATCAGGTCTTTCTATGGGCTACAGAAAATAATATGGTGTTTAACGAAGATAAGTTCCAGCTCATGCGCTATGGAAAAAATGAAAATATAAAAACGGAAACCACGTACAAAACTCAGACAAATCATAACATAGAACGAAAAGGCAATGTAAAGGATTTGGGTGTTCTCATGTCGGAAGACCTTACCTTTAAAGAACACAATAAAGTGGCCGTCACAACTGCACGAAAAATGACAGGTTGGATAACAAGAACTTTTCACACTAGAGATGCTATACCGATGATGATACTTTTCAAAACGCTTGTGCTCTCTAGAGTGGAGTACTGCTGCACAATGACAGCCCCTTTCAAAGCTGGAGAAATTGCTGACCTGGCGAGCGTGCAGAGATCCTTTACTACTAGAATCCACTCGTTAAAACATCTAAACTATTGGGACCGACTAAAGAGCTTAAATCTGTACTCCCTTGAGCGCAGGCGGGAGGGATACATAATAATTTACACATGGAAAATATTAGAGGGGCTGGTCCCAAACCTGCACACAGAAATAACATCACATGAGACCAGAAGACATGGCAGGATGTGCAGAATACCCCCGTTGAAAAACAGAGGTGCAACTGGTACTCTGAGAGAGAACTCTATCAACATTAGGGGCCCGAGACTGTTCAACACGCTCCCGCTACACATAAGGGGCATAACTGGCAAACCCCTCACAGAGTTCAAGAGAGAACTGGATAAGCACCTCCAAAGGATACCTGATCAACCAGGCTGTGACTCATACGTCAGGCTGCGAGCAGCCGCGTCCAACAGCCTGGTTGATCAGTCCAGCAACCAGGAGGCCTGGTCGATGACCGGGCCGCGGGGACGCTAAGCCCCGGAAGCACCTCAAGGTAAGGTAAGCACGGGCTATGGAGAGCCCGTAGTGAACTTACCTGGCACAGGAGCGGGGCTGTGAGCCTCGCAGTTGTATTAGATTCAGCTTCTTGGAACACAAGAACACAAGTTTCAAGCAGCGCGGGCTATGGTGAACCTGGCGTACTTACTTGGCACAGGAAATGATGTTGTCTTAGATTCAGGTGGCCTCACCTGAGGCCACCTGAATAGCCTCAGCTGTTATATTCAATTTCAGAAGACATTGAATATAGCGGCTGAGGCTATTCTCACCGTCTTATGAATCTATCATCAGTCAACACACACACACATAATGTAACCTGATATAAAGGGGCCTCACGGCTGAGTGGACAGCGCTCTGAGGTCGTAGTACTAAGGGCCCGGGATCGATCCCCGTCTGAGGAAGAAACAAATGGGCCGAGTTTCTTTCCCTCCTGGTGCCCCTGTTCACCTAGCTGTAAATAGATACCTGGGAGTTAGACAGCTGGTTCCTGGGAATGTGTGTGTGTGCGTGTGTAAAAGAAATATATGGAGTAAACATATTACAGGAAAATAAATTGGTTAGACACCAACTCGAGATCCAAAAGCTAATAGCTCCATTCTGCAGATACAAATATTAAATATACATACAAACATTATGAAAGGTAAATAAACAATAAGAAACTAACAACATGGAGGCTCATCACTAGGTAGAGGTAGAAAAGTTCAGCATACCTTTTATGATCAATACAGTTGAACACTCACTTCCCTTCCTTATCAGTATATATTATCAACAGGTTAACCTATATCAGAAGTTTACTGCTTCACACAGTAGCCAGCAGGTGAAGGTGGGCGGTAACCAGGGAGCTGGGAGGATTGTTTTCACCTAGTAGTAAAATTAGGTACTTATGAGTTAGGCATCTGTTGTAGGTTGTATCCCGAGGAAGGTCTGTAGTTGGCTTGTGGGACCTCGATAAGCCTACGTACAGGCTACCTGTTCCCGACATCAGGAACCAAAACCAGTTTCTCGAAAGTTCTAGTACGTTTATTGAGACAATAAAATACCTCTCAAAGGGATAAAGAAGCCTAGGCTATTTCTACCCTCCTCTACTCTAAGTCCCTCAAGGTGCGCACAAATCCAGTGAGTACAAATCCACAAATCACAGTACAAGAATCCTATTTAACATTGCAGGTTAATATAGTAAACACAGCACATAAGTGTTATACTCTTGGGGCAAAGTGCTTGAAGCTCCTAAGTATTCTGTCTATCATACCATTTTCACACAACCAAACATTTTGATGTGGTACACTACTTATTTCCTTATTTGTATAGTTATAAATAAGTTGACTCACTAATACATAATGATCTAAGGTGTGGGCGTGCGGCATACTACATAATTTAAATGTATCTTTTTCACTGACATCAACACCGTATTGCCAGATATATTTGTATCCTACTCTTAATCTCATGTAAATTGAATCCTTCCAATTCTTGAAAGGCAGGAACTATATAACACTTGGGAGGGATATGAGATAGACTAAGAACCGGGATATGAGACAGACTAAGAATTGGGATATGAGACAGACTAAGACTTGGGATAGGAATGCGAGGTCTTCGTTCTGCCGACCATATCAAATAGCGGCTCAATGTGGGAAGAGGGTCATAATGGACCACCAACGTATTGTGGGGCTAAACGGAGAACCAAGTTGGGAAGAACGGGCTCAACGGAGAACCAAAGTGTGTGAGAGGGGCTCAACGGAGCACGAAGGAAGGAAAAGGGGCTCAACAGGGCACCAAGGTGTGAGATGGGCTCAACGAGGCACCAAGGAAACGGCAAACAAAAATGGTATAATGAGCATATTCAGAGACTAGATATTCCAGCCCATTCTCCTAAAATGAAAGTACATACAATAACTATGTGGTCGAAGTACCAATACGTCGTGATGGACCACCGGAAAGTAGACTTTTGTATTATTATTTAATATGGATAAAACACTAAAAGTTTTTTATGTTGTTAATGAAGCCTAAACTAAGTTAACCAAACTATCCTAGGCCTAATACAAGCTATCTGAGGCCTAATTCAGTACATATATGTGCTGTACTAGGCCTAAAAAAATATATATATACGTTTGTTTTAAGCTAATTTTTTCCGAACTCTATATACAAAAAAAATAGAAAAAACGTATGAGAACAGGAGGACGGGCTGAAATATTCCCAGGGGCTCCTCCAGGAGGTCCTTATCTCATGCTATGTGGGTTTGTGGGTGGTGACAGCTGGCAGGTTCCCTAGGAGACACACACACACACACACACACACACACACACACACACACACACACACACACACACACACACACACACACACACACACACACACACACACACACACACACACACACACACACACACACACACACACACACATCGACGTCAATGCTCGATCCTGCAGGCACAAATAGTTGAGTACATAGATTGGTTAGAAAAGTGGAAACAGGAGGCCAGACACAGGATACGGAACGGGAGATGAAGTCCTTTAGGAAATGGACAGAGAGAAAGATCTAGGGGTTGATATCACGCCAAACTTGTCTCCTGAAGCCCACATAAAAATAATAACATCAGCGGCGTATGTAAGGTTGGCTAACATCAGAACTGCCTTCAGGAACCTGTGTAAGGAATCCTTCAGAACCTTGTATACCACATATGTAAGACCGATCCTGGAGTATGCGGGCTCAGAATGGAGCCCGTACCTTGTCAAGCACAAGACGAAGCTGGAAAAAGTTCAGAGGTATGCCACTAGGCTAGTCCCAGAACTAAGAGGCATGAGTTGCGAGGAAAGGCTGCGCAAAATGCACTTCACGTCGCTGGAAGACAGGAAAGCTCGGGGAGATATGATGACTACCTACAAAATTCTCAGAGGAATTGACAGGGTAGATAAAGATAAACTGTTTAACACGGGAGGAAAGCGAACAAGGGGACACAGGTGGAAACTGAGTACCCAAATGAGCCACAGGGACGTTAGAAAGAAATTTGTTAGTGTCAGAGTAGTAATAGATGGAATGCATTAGGCGGTGATGTGGTGGAGGCAGACTCCATACACAGCTTCAAATGTAGAAATGATAGAGCTCAGTAGGCTCAGGAATCTGTACACCAGTTGATTGAGAGTTGAGTGGTGGGACTAAAGAGCCAGAGCTCAACCCCGCAAGCCCACCTAGATGAATACAATTAGGTGAGTACACACACACGCCAACTTTCCCTTCTGAGCTCAGCCTCTGCTGGTCCAAGTAGTGAGAGTTGGATCAGGAAAGCAGTAAAATGACTTTCTCCTCCTAGTGTGCCGGTGCTGTAAGCTTACATCACCCCTAACCTTAACAGCTTATACCTGGGGTCAACAGGTCTAAGCTTCGAGAAGGTGGTTTGGGAGTTTGGGATGGTTAGTATAGTGTGTTTAGGCCGGTTGAGAGGGGGAGGGGGGGAGGCATGTAACAAAATGTCGACAACTCATCTCCACTAGCTTCTATAAGATGCTCGTCCTCTGCTTGTCTCTATCTAGTCATAATTCATTGACGTTTACTTAATTTACTTCCTTCTCCTGACTCCTACCTCTAGTAAGGTGGGTAGAATAACTCTCACAAGGCACCTACCTCGTTAGACTACCTGGGGTTCATAACACGTGTTTGATGACTGACATGTTTGATGACTGACGTGTGTAGGTTGTGAATGATGCGCCGCATCTCCCATTTCTTTTTTTATGCAGTCGGAAGGTCCGGTTCGCTTGACCTTTGTTGATACGATCTCTGGCCCCATCCTGGTGTCGTCCTTCAAGGTCCAGTCTGACCTTCGTATTTCGTTTTTTTTTTGCTTCTTAAGATGTGTACTACAACCGTGTATTACACAGGGTGTAGTACTCACCCCCGAGTTGTGTACTACAACCCTGGGCTGTGTACTACGCCCCAGGGCTGTGCACTAGACCCCCGGGGCTGTTCACCACACCATGGGAATGTGTACTATACCCCACAGATCCAAGAGTACACCTGTGTCCCTATCGTGGGACGACTCTTACACCTAGCACAAAATTAGTCATATCACTAATACTTAAAATACATCCCATTTGTAAATAATCTTTACACCTGTTATTATATGTGTACAAATAATTCCATCGTGAACTGACTCCTGAAATTTATGTAAAAAATTATTTTATCATAATCAAACTCTTTACAAAATGATGAAAATTATGAACATTATTAAAAAAATATATTGAATTTGTACAACGGAGTCGAACCCGCATTCCTGGACTCCCCATATATTATATACATATTATATACATTATATGTACAAGGAAAAAAACATGCAGATTTAACACAATGAGTCCTAGACACAGCATAACGCATCCATAGGTATTTCCAAAGTGATTCATAACATAATGCAAATATGGGATACATTGAGAGGTGTATCCCATATCTCCGTGTGTATACACTGCAAGTATACTTTAGTCCTGGACCATGTTCAGGGATAAAGTATACTTGCTGGATTGTCAGTAAACTATTGTGGTGGCCATAGTAGCTCTCCGTAGGTTGATTGGCTTTAAGCCCAACACCAAATGAAAGGCAAGTGTTGCCAGACATCTAGTGTGATCTCAGGTGTCTGAGATCACACCTGAGATCACATAATGTCCTTAGACATACATGGCAGGCAAATGCATACTCCCAAAAGTAGCACATATAGCCAGGGATTTCAATTACTCTTTAAACTAATCCATTAACTGTAAGATTGCCTTTTCATATGTACTTCTTTTGAGGTTATTTTAACAACAGATATGTTCTTGGTTTCTGTAACTCATAAGCATAACATAATTTTACTAATTGTCAACACTTCAATGATTATTAACATAATTAACAAAGCACAATGTGTTTAACAACTTAAACATTAATGAACATTTTTAGCAGCTTAACGGTTAACACACATAAATAATATAGGAAGTTCTTGTTATAACACAAGTGGTTTCATGAGGATACAAAGGGTCTCAAAAGGAGCGGAGGTTCTATGAAGAGAACAAGAGATCCTAGACAGTTCAAAGGGGCTCAGATATTACACAAATGGTCCCCGATTTAGCACACCCTGTTACCAGTTCAATACAATGAGTCCATGACTCAAGACGGAAGGTTGCAAACACAACATAATAGGTCTAAGATGCAATACACTCACAGATGCAACACAAGAGGTCCAAGATAGAACAAAGGAGATTCAAATGCAACAAAAGGAGTCGAAAATGCAACACAAGAGGTCCCAGTTGCAACACAAGAGATCCCAAGGCATAAATTGGCCAAGATTTAACACTGAAAGGCATCGTGACTGGCCTTCGGGAGAACCGGAACTGGAATGATCTCCCCGTGGAAACATCCACATGAAGCCATGGGAACCTTAGACCGAAATCCTTCCTGGAAACCTTCCATTTGAAAACATCACGAAAACCTCTTCTCTGAGAACGTTCATGGAACCTCCCATGTGAAAACTTCATTGAAAAAGTCTCATCGGAAAACTTCCTAGAGATTTCTAAAAACTTCCTGGGAACCTCTCATCTGAAAACTTCTTGGAAACTTCACATCTAAGGTCCTCATATTAATCTCTCACCTGAGGCCTCTCTGGTACCTGAAAATGAATATCCTCGTGGCACAGTGGTAACACACTTGCCCCGCTCTTCGCGAGCAATTTGACCTGGGTTCGTATCCTTTCCAGGGAGGATTGACTAGGCGTCAATTTTTTATCATACGCCTCTGTTCACCGAGCATTGATTGGGTACCCAGTTGTTATATGATTGGCGGGTCGTGTTCCAGGAAAAACTAGTAAGGGTAAGGCTTACCCTTAGTTATGGGAAGGGACAGCTCTTAGTCTGCTAACAGGAGTCAGCAGCTCTGATATTACCCTACTATGTTAAAAAAAAAGGAATGCAATTGTGAGATTTCCTTCTCTGTTATTTTTCCGACTATTGAATTTTCTTGCTAGCATTTTCCAGTTTGATCACTCCAGAGGCCAGGATTTATCAAGCATATACTCAACTTCTTACGAAACATGCAAATCTTTCCTTAATTATGTCGCATTTCTTTACATTTATTAAACACGTTACAAGCTTGGAAACGTCACAACACAAGGTTATTATTGTTATTAACAACCTCATAGTGCTTCGGAGCTCGTAAACTGTTTAATATAAACAAAGCTGCCACGATTGAGGAAAGATGTACAGGTTTCGCAAGTGACTGCGTAAATGATTGATAAATCCTGGCCCCTGAAGTGATGAAACAGGAAAATTTTAGCAAGAAAATTTGATTGTAAGAAAGCTTCTAAAATAACAAAGGAAACCTCACACCAATCCTCATTCTCTGTCAGGTACCAGAGAGACTTCAGGTAGGGGTTGAGACAGGATGGTTGGGGTGGGGTTGAGACAGGATAGTTGGACGTGGGGTTGAGATAGTATGGTTGGACGTGGGGTTGAGATAGTTTGGTTGGGGGGTGGGGTTGAGATAGTATGGTTGGGGGTGGGGTTGAGACAGTTTGGTGCGAGTGGTGGTAGGAGGAGGGGGAGGGTAGAGGAGCATGAATGACTACACTGGACCCGAGTGCGAGGCTCCAGTCACCCGCTGGCCGTCGTTGGGGACGCCACTATATCATCTGCTCGTGCCCCGGTGTGTCTCAGGTAAGCTGCTCCCCTTTTATATATCCATAATTGTATTATATTATATTGCATTTGTTTACAAGAAAACACAAGTGAATATATGTTAGTTCACCTATTACCCACCCCACACTCATGTTGTGAATGGTAGCTAGTGGACCTCAACCCATGCTGCGAGTTTTAGTGGACCCCATACCCATTATGTGAGTGGTACTGAACCTCATACTATTCATGTGGGTGGTAGTGGACTCCATACCAATTCTGTGAGTGATAGTTGAATCCATACCCTTCCTGTGGGTGGTAGTGGATCCCATACCAATTCTATGAATAATATTGGAACCCATATCCTTCCTGTGGGTGGTAGTGGATCCCATACAAATCCTCTGAGTGGTAGTGGACCCTCATACCCTTCCTGTGAGTGGTAGTGGACCCCATACAAATCCTATGAGTAGTAGTGGACCCCATACTCATCCTATGAATATTAGTGGACCCCCTATAGACATCCTGTGAGTGGTAGTAGACCCTATCTCCAACCCGTGGGGGGATTAACAGGAGAAAGCGCTAAGCCATTGCGACTATATAGCAGTTGGAAGGAATCAGGATTTGTGATGGGACGAGGGAAAGGAATGGTGGCCAATCACTTGGACGGTCGAGGATTGAACGCCTACCTACATGACGAGACTGTGGCTCTACCGTCCAGCCCAAGTGGTTGGGTTGCATGGTTTCCAACCCAAGAGTGGTAGTGGTAAAGGTTACAGTCTTGATGAGCTAGTTGCACAGTTTAAAGTCTACATCAATAACGGGTCCAAGAACTGAACGACAACTGCACAGGAAATTTTATAATAAATGTTGGTGTTTACACATTGGCAGATTATCACAAAGTCTCTAATTCCCGGTGGATTTTGTCACATAATCTATAACTAAATAGTGGCGTATGATGGCGCAATTCTTGTTGATTGTCATAGTTTTAGATGGCATGTCTTTTATACTGAATATTGGTGGAAGACTGTCTTGGACCATATTCATCTTACTCTTGTTTTTCTCCCTCTTTGTTCCTATATTTTCTTGATGACCTTGTTTATATTTTATCATACATTTTCTTCATATTTGTGTGCTCTCTCTTACTGTTCCTCCATATATATGTCTTCTCTGGTTGTTTTGTCTTTTTTCTCACGTCTTTGCCATGAGTAGAGTCTAAGCAATTGTGTGTTGTGTATGAGAGACAGGAAGCAATGATCGGAGGGACCACCGTTGCCACACCCCTGTGTAGTAACACATCACTACACGACGTGAAATCAAAACTACTTTTGATACGCCACTTATTAATGCACTTGGGAATTACTCAACCTTTATGCAGATGAAGAATCACAATAACATGGCCGAAATATGTTGACCAAACCACACACTAGAAAGTGAAGGGACGACGACTTTTCGGTCCTTTCTGGACCATTCTCAAGTCGATTGTGTTGAGGGAACTTTTCTCTTTCCCTCATCTCAATCGACTTGAGAATGGCCAGGACGGACCGAAACGTCGAGGAAATCTAAGCTTTCTAGTGTGTGGTTTGGTCAACATACTCAACCTTTTCTTTATTCAAAAGTAAGCATAAAAAGCAGCCAATTTACCAGCACGTCCTCTGTATTTCTCACTCCGATAGAAGTAACCATTATTTTTAACCAAAAGCATTAAAACTGCAACTGTTTTGCCTAATCAGAAACTTACGAACCCAAGTAACCCACCTAACCTATTAAAGCCGATGCTATACTAATCGTCAGTATTACGGTGCTTTAAGTTGTTCTAATACATTGGACTTTCTAACGAATTTGTCGATTGCGTCAAAATGTGAGTTATTAG
>WNGS01163519.1:10036357-10063820 GCA_020271785.1 Procambarus virginalis | reverse complement strand
ATAACAGTGAGAATAACAATAGGAAGGTGCGATACATGGCGGTACCACCTGTCCTCTCGCTGAACAGCCAGGAGAGCCAAACCCGAGAACTCAGCAGACGAGTCACCCGAAGCGACCAACCCCAAAGAGACAAGGACGCATCGAACCCCCGTGGTTCAGGCAATGAACCACCAAGAGCAGTCCGAATGGAGCCGGATCGTTGATCCGCGGGCCACCCGAATCCTCCGAAGAGAACCACACCGCCGCGAACTCCCGCACCGTGCTGTGAGCTCGACGGAAGGACGGACCCCAACGCCCCTGGGCGGCCTGGTGAGCACTGGTCACAAAACCCAGCCTAGAGACGACGCATCCGTGTACACATCGAGCGAGGGCTCGGGTAGGCGCCATGGCACCGAACCCCGAAAAACCCGAAGAGGAAGCCGGTGACGCAGCAACCGACGCAAGGCCCCCGGGGTCGAACCTTGCGATCGCGAGAGAGGCGGAAGGGGTGACCCCGAAGGAACCAGAACAGCCGACGAAGCCAAACCCGACCCGGCGGGTAGACCAGCATCGCGAAGTTCAGGCTCCCGCACAGCCCCTCGAGCAACCGCCGGGTGACCCGAGGGCCCACCAGAAACAGACGAAGGCGGGACCGCAGCCGCTGGAGAGACTCCGGAGGGAGAGACAAGGAGGAGGTGCGAGAGTCCCAAACGAGGCCCAGCCAAGTCCGAACCTGAGAGGGAACCAGATGGGACTTCCTCCAGTTCACCAAGAACCCGAACCCGGCGAGCTGGGAAAGAACCAAATCCCTGGCTAGCAAGCAAGCGGACCGGCTGGGAGCCCAAACCAGCCAGTCGTCGAGGTAGGCCAACACCCGAACTCCTAGGAGACGCAACCGAGCCACGACTACCCGTGTAAGGCGCGTGAACACGCGAGGTGCCAGGTTCAACCCGAACGGGAGACAACGAAAGCGGTAACCTGACGCCCCACCACAAAACCGAGCCAGTCCCTGAACCGCGGATGAATCGGGACATGCCAATAAGCGTCCGGAGGTCCAGGGACACCATCCAAGCGCCCGGCTCCAAAAGGAGCCGAACCTGAGACAGCGTAGTCATCCGGAAGGAGGGGCAATAAACCCAGGGGTTCAGACGGGACAAGTCCAGAATGAACCTCAGGTCCGCGCAGTCCCGTTTCGGAACCGGAAACAGACGGGAAACCCATCTGAGGGACGACGTCGGTTCGACGACGCCCAAACGTACCCACTCCAAGACGACTCGACGGAGCGCAGGGGAAGAAACTTGCCCTGCCAGCCCCGAACCCCCCAAAGGGGGAGGGGCCACCCAACGCCACCGCAGACCGCGAGACACGACCTGAAAGGCCCACGAATCGTGGGACCAGGCGCGGGCGAACAGCGCAAGCCGCCCCCCCATCGCCCCGTCAACGGGGCAAACCGCGAAAGGGCCGGCGACCCTTACGAGACCCAGAACCCGCACAGGCGAACACCGCGCCGACCAGACGAGGGCGGGTCCGCAGCAGGAGCCGAACCCGAACCTGACACCAGAGGCCTACCACGACGAGAGGAACCCCGAGCTCTGGCACGACCCTTCCGGGAAGACCCACCCCGGGACCCCCGGAGACCAACAAGTCCGACATCGGACGACAAGCCGCCGACGCAGCCTGAATAAACTGCGCCACGGCCGACTCCGCAAAAAGAAGAGGACAAAAGGGGAAGAACGCCTAAGAGCCAGAGCCCAAGCAGATTCCACGGAGGAACCCAGCACCGCCTGCCGACACGCGAGACGGGAAGCATAAAACAGGGAAACCGCATCCCGCAAAATCGGCGTGAACAGCTTCAACAAGGCAGCGAACGAGCGCGCAGCCGAGGACAAGGCGCCAGACCCTGGGACGGACCCAAGCGTCCTCACATCCTCCACGAGCCAATCCGAGGACAGCTCCAGGATGGAAAAGAACCGCAAGGCCGAAGCCAAAAGGCCCCGGGCGCGCAAGTCCTCCGCAACAAGCGCCGCCGAAAGGACGGGAACCTGCACATGGAGCTGAATAACGCCCACATCGCGGGGGAGGGCAGGGGCAAACAAGCACTCATTCAGGTACTCAAGCTCGCCCCCCAGGAAAACCTGAATCACCGTGGAAGCTTCCCGCCACTCCAACGTGCAGGAACGACAGAAGGAATGCCAGGAATCCAAAACAAGCAAGGGGCAGGCTGCTAGCCAGGAAGACTCCGGAACCTCGTAATGGAGCCAGAAAGGGAACGAAGTCCCAAACCTGAACTCAGATGGATCCAGTTCCGAGGCATAATCCGGGTCCCGCAGGAGGTAAGCTGCAAAGGCCGCTCGCACCTCACCAGGTTGGATGCGATAAGCCGAAAACCTCCGGAAAGACGGAACCGACGAACCCGGGGGAACACGGAACCGAACCCGGGGAGGGGCCGACACCAAATCCAACTCGTACGCAGAGGGGGGAAAAGAGAACCCCACTCCTTGTAACAATAAGCCCCGCTCAGAGGGAAGAAAACCCAGGCGGGGTCCAGCGGAGCCCAAGGCCCCCAAGTCAGCCCCTCCCCAGCCTCGAGGTCCAACACCACAGGACCCGAGGCCGAGTCCTCTCCCCAAGCCCCGACCCCACAAGACAAGGACGGAGCAGCCGGAACAGCTGAAGGAAGGGGGGCCCACTGGTCAGACCCCGAAGCTTCGGCCGGGAGACAAGACTCGAATGCCTCTGCCGCTCCCCCGGAAGGGGCACCCCCGAAGCTGCCCGAGTCTCAAGATCAAGTAACCCCTGCTCCGACCCCGAAACCCTCAGACGTTTCGGGGCTGGAAGCAAGGGGGGGGGACCAGAACGAGCAGTAGGGGAAGGACGAGGAGGCGCGGACTGAACCAGGATCGAAGCGACCCCCACCCCCAAGTCCGGGTCACGAAAAGCAAAGCGGGGCAGCCCCGGGGCATCCGGGTGAGCAACCAACCTAGCGCGTTGCAACAGACGAAACCTAGACTGCAACGCACGCGCCGCCTGTACCCGAAGAGAATCATCAGAGGATTGGGTAAATTGAGTCACAAGCAAGCAGCAACACTCACAGGACTCAGGGTCGAAAGTATCACCGACCCAACAGGCAGCATGGCAGAGGCAAAAACAATGAGGGTCACCCTGAGACAAAGGGACCGAGCAACCCTCAAACTCGCACACAGCGAGTGGGGACTCCGGGGTCACATCCATCGGACCCACGCGCCCCCTAGGGGATTCCCAGGGTCCTGAGCGTTTACTTTAAGAGGACTCGCGCTCAGGTAGTCCCAGGCAGGGAGCTGCTAACCGGCGCCCAAAACTACCAATCGAACTTCTAAAGCTGTACCCCAGGGACGTGTACACTCACGGGGACCTAGCAGGGGCGCCATCGAGTATAACCGTGAAAGGGTTAGAACTAAGGAATGAATATGAGAGAACCCCCCACAGGCAAAAACAAAACCCCGCAAGAGGACAGCGACCCCAGGGAACAGAGCCGGCCGCTATGTCGGGAATACAAGCTGTGCAGCACCCTGCGCCCCTACCAGTGCAAACTGCCTCTTACCTGCCAGTAACAAGGGAGAACAGAACACCCAAGAGCCCAACAGGCGGCCGAAAAACCGAAAAAGGTAAAACGGACCAGCAGAGGCAGATCCCAAGGAGCCTGTGGAAGGTGGCCCCAAGCCCAAGGGTAGTACTTACAGGGCACCTAGGGAAGGAAACCCTAGGCGCATGCAGCCCGAGTACCAAAATTACTCCTGGCTCTCGCACCCAGAAAACAAACACCACACGCAAGCACAGTGTTGTAGCGAACACCGGAGCCAGAGCACACGACCTTCGCCTATAGCATCAGCCTCAAGAACTGTGTGGGTAGCCGGCGCGGAGGGACTGGGGCTCCCCCTTCCCCCTCCCGGGGAGGGGGGAGCTGCGCAGACAGCGGCGCGGCAGCGTGTGACGTCACACTAGTTTGCTCGTTTTTCTTTGGGGAGTTCTATCCACTAGTTCGGCTTTTGGTAGCAATTTTAACCAGAATAGGGGTTTGTTTTGGGGCGCTTACCTTTCTGGGTGCCTGTCCCGGTCGATGGCAGACATAGAATGCTTCCAACCACACGGGGGCTTCTATAGGCCATTGCTCCCCTTGCCTCTCTGAGGGGGCCCGGTTCTGGCCGTGGTTCCCGGTAGGCCCAAGAACTCCATACACATGACTGATGCCAAAGTCTGACATTAGCATATCAGCCTGGGATAGCTCCGGGGAGCCGACGGGGCTCCCCCAGAAAATTCGTAAAGAGGGATATTTGCTACCCGAGGTTCCACTGTATGTGATGTGCGCCGTGTGGGCAGTTAGACAAAAATTGTATATACATGTATACAATTAGGGCCATTAACCACCGTGCTGAGCCAAGTTTATTGTGAAATTCCCCCGGTGCGCATGAAATAAAGTGTTCCCAAAGAATTCTTTTTAGTTAGTAAAATGATAAATTCCCTTCCCTGAACATGTCTATATAAAAATAAATACCAAATTCCACTTACTTTGCCTGTGGGGACGTGGACAAGGTGCGCTGTGACGTCATCAGGGCCTGGTCACCCGTGCGAGAATCGCCCAGACACGGTCACGCGGGTCATTCTAGCACCGGGTGTTGCTATAAATATATTTTCAATTATTTGTTTTATGTATTTCCAATGCGATTTTATTTGTTTTTTTATTGTATATGATGCATATTTGTGTCCTTTACAATATGTATACAATAGAACGTTCATAATGTTTCCTGGAACTGTGATACGTGTGTCAGTAATGTGTCCACAATAAATGTTTATTGTCAAAATATTACCTGTTAAAAATTCACTAAAATTACAATATGTACAGTTTCACACACTATTTACACAGTAACACACTGTATTACACACTCAGTACTTCGGAAATGAGTAATAATCATCGAAATAGCCTATGGTACACAGCGCGACTTCGCTCTCAGTGAACCAGGTACAGATAAATTTTCCCTTCCTGTTTCTTCATTCTGTGTGCTTGCAAATAACGCACTCACATACACCCTTGGCTTTAGTACTTGTAGGTTGTATGTAGCCAAGCTTGTAAAGCATAAGGTAGCATTGAAAAGATTATAGGAAACGATCCGTTTGTAAGGTAAAAGGTCTTGAAAAGATCACTTTGTATGGTCTCACACAGGAAGAGATTCAGCTTACTTCATAAAGGAGGAAATAAGGCAGAGGCAAAAAATTACAAACCGATAGCGTTAACATCGCACATCATAAAAATTTTTGAGAGAGTGCTAAGAAGTAAGCTCACAAAATACATGGAATCACAGCATCTCCATAACCCCGGACAACATGGTTTCAGAACAGGGCGCTCTTGCCTGTCGTAGTTGCTGGACCACTATGATATGGCATTAGATGCTATGGAAGACAAACAAAACGCTGATGTAATTTACACAGATTTCGCAAAAGCTTTTGATAAATGTGACCATGGTGTTATTGCACATAAAATGCGCTCAAAAGGAATTACCGGAAAAATAGGCAGATGGATCTACAATTTCCTGACCAACAGAACCCAATGTGTAATAGTCAACAAAATAAAATCCAGCCCATCAACCGTTAAGAGCTCAGTCCCCCAGGGTACTGTGCTTGCTCCAGTACTTTTTCTCATCCTCATATCGGACATAGACAAGAACACAACCTATAGCACTGTATCATCCTTTGCAGATGACACCAGGATCTTCATGAGAGTAGGCAACATAGAGGACACGGCAAACTTCCAGTCAGATGTAGATCAGGTCTTTCTATGGGCTACAGAAAATAATATGGTGTTTAACGAAGATAAGTTCCAGCTCATGCGCTATGGAAAAAAATGAAAATATAAAAACGGAAACCACGTACAAAACTCAGACAAATCATAACATAGAACGAAAAGGCAATGTAAAGGATCTGGGTGTACTCATGTCGGAAGACCTTACCTTTAAAGAACACAATAAAGTAGCCATCACAACTGCAAGAAAAATGACAGGTTGGATAACAAGAACTTTTCACACTAGAGATGCTATACTGATGATGACACTTTTCAAAACGCTTGTGCTCTCTAGAGTGGAGTACTGCTGCACAATGACAGCCCCTTTCACAGCTGGAGAAATTGCTAACCTGGAGAGCATGCAGAGGTCCTTTACTGCTAGAATCCACTCAGTAAAACATCTAAACTATTGGGACCAACTAAAGAGCCTAAATCTGTATTCCCTTGAGCGCAGGCAGGAGAGATACATAATAATTTACATGTGGAAAATATTAGAGGGGCTGGTCCCAAACCTGCACACATAAATAACATCACATGAAACCAGAAGACATGGCAGGATGTGCAGAATACCCCCGTTGAAAAGCAGAGGTGCAACTGGTACTCTGAGAGAGAACTCTATCAACATCAGGGGCCCGAGACTGTTCAACACGCTCCCGCTACACATAAGGGGCATAACTGGCAAACCCCTCATAGTGTTCAAGAGAGAACTGGATAAGCACCTCCACAGGATACCTGATCACCCAGGCTGTGACTCATACATCAGGCTGCGAGCAGCCGCGTCCAACAGCCTGGTTGATCAGTTTTAGCAACCAGGAGGCCTGGTCGATGACCAGGCCGCGGGGACACTAAGCCCCGGAAGCACCTCAAGGTATCAAGGTAAGAGTGTCAGTCAGCCAGAAAGAGATTCAGCTAGCCTCAAAGAGTGTCCGTCAGTTAGGAAGAGATTCAGGTCCATGGAAGCCGCTAACACTGTTCATCCATGCTATTTGTATCAGATGCATCATCACTGAACACAGAAAATGATTCATCTATGTATCATCTAAATAAATTGTAGATAGCATAGGATTGCAAGGGTGACGCTCAGAGCTATAACTGGATACTCTCGCTGTATCATCCTCATAAATACTGTATCACTTGCATCCGACCTTTGTGTTAGGTCCTTATTGCGCCTAGTTTCACCAATATTATGACCCTTATGTTCTTCAAACAATAAGATTTGAATTTCACCGACAGAGTGTTATCTTTCAACACCGCGTCGGACAGGTGTTTGGGAGCCAGAGGCTCGTGCGCCACCCATGGTTGCTCATTCAGTACTAACCCAGCCAGCAGCCCTAGGGCATTCTGGGAATTTTTTCCAAGATGGCTGCCTCTCACTGGAGGTCCTAAGAGTCCATTTCGTACACAACCAACCTCGTACACATTTAGAATTGGTACTGAAAAATCAAAAAGAGTTTTCTCGGTTGGCGCAGTTTCCCGCCGACCGAGAATACACGGTTGGCGCAGTTAAGTGGTTAAAGGGTTAAATCAAGTGGTTACTGTAATTTCTAAGACTAGACATATTTTTGGCAAACACTGACCTGCCTTTTGACAGAGTAACCCATTACATGAAACAATTGTTTACCTCTTTGCCCTGTTTTTCAAGACTTTCGGTTGCCTCCTTGATCTCGGCCACAGTACAAGCAAGAGCATGCAGAGCAGATATTACTGATGCCTCTAGGAAGTCCAGGTCAAATGCTTGATCTAGTGCTGTTAGCCATTTTATCTATGAAAGAAAAAAAACAGCAATTTCCATTAAACGGATAATATCATACTAGCAAGAAATGTGCCAAATAACAAATAAAACAATATCATGGAGTGCAGATAACAAAGGACGCAAAGACTAATTTTAATTAGTTCTTTGAGATAAATCTAAGATTGGAGAGAAGAATACAGCATTGAAAAATGAGACTGGTTTAGTAACTGATAATGATGAAGAAATGAGTGCTACAAATACAGTAATACTGTAATTGTTTCTCAATTCACAACGAACACTCACTAATTTAAATCATAAAGAGTGGGCCCCAAAACAAGTTCCAAAGAGATACAAGTTACTCAAATATTTTACTGCATTCATATATAAATAGGTGTGATTTTTCACTACAGTAAATAGAATTCACCTAGGAGTACATTACTGTATATAACTGTATTGTATATTAATTCTAAAATGTAAAAATTATATTTTATAGCATTTATAAAGAAAAATTATAATTGAACTGAAAGGAATTTTTGCTTACCTTGGAATACTTTGCTGTTTTATCACCCTCACATTGAAATACTAAACAGTATTTTACAGTACAAAATCACAGTATCATACACATTAGGGATTAAGGAATTTAAAACTGTACCCTTTATATATATATATTTTACATGAAATTATATACATAATCTCTCCAAGTCCAGTACCAATTGCTATAGGAAATGTAGAAAAGATCACACATTTGATTAAAACTTTCTAACAAAAAAAAAACACTAGTATTACATGAATGAAATGCCTTTTTCCTCAATGAGTCCTGGTGGCTTCCTGAAGTTATGTTGCTGAGATGGTTCCCAACTGCTAAGTCACATCAGCCACAGAGTTTTGTTTGGAGTACTGGAGACTAGAGTCAGAAAGTGGAACCCCTTCACAGAGACGCAGAGAAAAGGTGTGTTACCTGAATCGGTTTAAGCAGGTGTCTGGAATCATCAGAATGTGAGTTCTAGTCACTCCATTGCCTCAAAATGATTTTTATTCATCAACATAAATGATCCACCAGAAGGAATAGAGAATTATATGAACATGCTTGTGGACGATGCTAAGCTACTGGGGAAGATAGGATATAGAGACGATAATCATGGCTAACAAATGGATCTAGATAAAGTAAGTGCTCGGCGCAACATGTGGCAAATGGAATTCAATGTGAATAAATGTCATGTTATGGAATGCAGAATCGGATAAAATAGACCACAAACAACTTACAAATTATGTGGAAAGGATTTAAAGAACAAGATCTAGGGGTGGTTTTGGATAGTAAAATGTCACCAGAGGAACACATAAAGAACATTGAGCTAGGAGTGTATGTGTTGCTTTCCAACTTTAGACTAGTTTTGAATTATATAGATGGTGAAATACTAAAGAAACTGTTCGTGACTTTTGTGAGACCCTAATTGGAATATGCAGCAGTTGCATGGTGTCCATATCTCAAGAAGCATATAATTAAACTGGATAGTGCAAAGGCATGCTATAAAATGGCTTCCAGAACTAAAAAGCCAGCATTGAATGTAATGAAACACCATTTTCTGGGTGAGTACCGGAGGCTCCCCTGAAGCTATTCAGGCTCATATGGATATTATTAACGTTATGGCATCAGTCAGAAAGTGCATGGAGTTCGGCCTACCGGGCACCACGAGCCTGAACCTGGCCTCCTTAGATGAGGCACAAGGAGCCATGGCCTATAAAAACCCCCAGTGTGGTTGGAAGCATTCAATGTCTATGCCCGCCATCGACCAGGTTTGGCACCCGGAAAGGTAGGCACCCCAAAACAAACCCTATTCTGGTGAAAATATTACTACTGAAAGTCGAACGAATGGACAGAACTCCCCAAACAAAAAGTAGCAAACGAGTATGACGTCATCACGATGCCACACCGCTGTCCGAGTATCCCCCCCCCCCTTTCCTTTCTGAGAGGGGGAAGAGGGAGCCCCAGACCCTCGTGCCCCAGACCCAGTTTTTAGGCTGGATGTCAAAAACATGCGAAAGACACTGCACACAGGAGGGAGGGAGGAGTGCTGGGGAGTCTCCGTGACTCACCCAGAAAACGGCGCCTCATTACATTCAACGCTGGTTTCCTGGGGGGGGGAGCCCTGTTGGCTTCTACGGAGCTAACTACCCAAAGACAAGGAAAAACAGGGACTTAGCTGGGCAGCAATCAGTCCTCACTCCTCAACGCAAAGTCGAGACAACTGGCTGCAACCGCAGACCCAATGCAATGCTGGGGTCGAACGTTGTGGGCACGATGATAGAACACAAGCTGGCTAGACTTAATAACCCTGCGAACAACCTGGGAAAACTTGAGCCTGGGAACGGAGAAGGAGGGAAACCGGGTAAACCCAAAGCCCATCCCCAGCCACCAAAGCTGTGGCGCGCAAACAACAGCGGAGAGCTACAACCAGACACAATATATGATGCACCCCTGGACTGACCTACCAAGCATCAACAACCCAAGGACCCCTCTGGAAGGCAGCAGTCTCATTCTTTGCCAGAAAAGAAGACTGTTGCGTCTCCTGCAACTGAACAAACCTACCACCAGGACCAAAAGAGCTGAAACCCCCTGTGTCGGAGAGGAGCATGAAGCTCCCCAACCTGACCCCAAGAGGCTAATACCAGCAGGAAAACAGCCTTAGAATAACAGTCCTGAACCGAAGGGGCCACAACAAACCGAGGAGAAGAGAGAAAAGAGAGCACCTGGTCCAAAGACCAGGATGGCTCAGGCGGCACATGAGCAGGCCGGAAACAACACACGAGACAGCTTGCAGAACGGAGCAAATGTAACATCAATACCGAAGGCAAGCTGGAGCGGTTTTGCTAACACCACACGATACGAGGCGACAGTATTCGGCATAAGATGACGGTCCTGAAACAACCACGAAAGTAAGGACAAAACAACCCAATCAGAGACCGAAGTACACCTACGCAGTGATAGGAAAAACCGAAAGGACCGCCAAGAAACTTCATACTGCCGCCGAGATGAAGCACGCAGGTGGTACACCAACAACGAAGCCACCTGCACCCCATACAAGTGATGATAAACCCGAGTCAGAAACTCCAGACGTGAAGATTCGAGGAGAAGAACGAACGACCCTCGCACTGGGCTGGACCGATCTGCTGAAAAAGGCAGAGCCTTGGGAGGACCCTCTGGTTCAGACACCGAACAAGCAGAGCCTGAAACCAAGGCTAGGCCAGCCACCAATGAGCCAGAAGGACAACTCTCCCCTGGTAAGTCTCCAAGCGAACCAGGACCTGGAGCAACAGCTGAACTGGGGGAAAGACATACAGGTAACCACACCTCGCCCAGTCCTGCCTGAAGGCATCAACCTCGACGGCCTCAGTTTGAGAAGGGGGCCATGTATACCGGGAGATGCTACAACCATGCCGACGTGAAGAGATCCACTTCTGGAGGCCTAAACACCTGGTAAAGCCAACTGAACGAGTCAGAGTCGATCGTCCATTTCATGGAAAGGGGAATGAACCGGGACAGGCTGTCCAGCAGAACACTGGACACCCCCCCGAGTATGAACTGCCAGGAGAGCCAAACTCAGCAGATGAGTCTCCCAAAGTGACCAGCCCCAAAGAGCCAAGGATCGCATCAAACTACCTGGGTTCAGGCAATGAACCACTGGAGCGCAGTCCGAATTGAGCCGGTTCATCTATCCGCAAGCGACATGATCCCTCCAAAGCAACACCCACCCCGCCATAAACACCCGCACCGTGCTGTGAGCCTGACAGAAGGATGGACCCCACTGCCCTTGGCCAGCCTGGTGAGCATTGGTCACAAAGGCAGGAGACGACACATTCGTGTACACATCGAGAGAGGGCTCAAGTAGGCGCAAAGGCACTGAACCCCGAAAACTCGAAGAGGAAGCTGGCGATGCCGCAACAGATGCAAAGACCCCGGTGGCCGAACCCAGCGTTCACAAGAGTGGCAGAAGGGACATCCCTGAAGGAACCAGAACAGCCGACGAAGTCACACCTGACCCGGCGGGTAGACCATCATGGCAAAGTTCAGGCTCCCACACAAACCCACGAGCAACTGCTGTGTGACCCGAAAGCCCCTCAGAAATAGACCAAGGAAGGAATGTAGGAAAAGCAGAGCCGCTGGAGGCAGAGACAAGGAAGCAGTCCGAGCGTCCCACACAAGACCCAGCCAAAACCGAACTCTAGAGGAAACTGTTACATACCCCTATTGGATACGTATATAAATATTAAATAACTACTTGTTCCATGCATCATTACTTGTATGTGCTTATATATTATATCATTACTTGTATGTATTATATCATTACTTGTATGTGCTTATATGTTATATTTTGGTAACGATCATCTGGTTGACCATACCATGGGAAACCGTTATTATTATTTTTTTGTGACAATCAGCTAGTCAGCCTTACTGTGAGAAACTTATATTTAGTAATGATCATCTAGTTGGAAACACCGTGAGAAACGTTTTAGTTGTTCATCTAGTTGGCAATACTGTGAGACACATTACTTCCTGCTATGTTGGGCAGTTGCCAGCAATTTCCTCTTTATTTTTATAAATATATAACTGTATTATTAATAACTACATTACTTTGTATGCATGTAAATCTGATCATTCTTTAATTTAGTTAATTAATGATTACCTTATTCCATTATATGGCTCCATTTAAGTAAAATTAATATTAATAAAAACTGTCATCAATATGTTGTGGGAAGCGGAGACGGCCCCGCGTGAGAAATTTAGTCCGAACTGGTTAGACTCACGGAGGATCACATCTAGGAGTTAAGTGGCTGTTATATATAAAATTTTGTTCTGTTGTAGTATATTAGTCTGTGGAGACATAATTTTATTTTGATTTACATGTGATAGTGCCCATCTGTGATTGATATATAATACTGACATTAACTGAAATATCATTTTAATATACAATTTATAGTTTATGTGTAATTAATTATTCCTGGGGGGGGATTAATTCTAATTCTTGCATGTGCAAACCATGGGTTTATACTGATGGACACACCATGAGATTACAGCATCGTTAAATGTCCTAGACTAAAATATTTTGTCGCTGTAACGTGTCACGAGCAATAAAGAACGGTTTGTAACATTGATTTTGGGTGCCTGTCGTGGGATATATTGTTCCCACATATATTTACTTTTACTAATCTAACCTGCCTTCCTAGGTACAAGTGTGCTTAGAATTCTGTGTTTAAGAAACGTGCAATATGCCATGCCAGAGTCATCCTGTGTAACAAGTAACCTACGTTNTGTCAAATATATTTTATATAAAAT
The DNA here is from genome assembly GCA_020271785.1 of Procambarus virginalis. Taxonomy (NCBI): domain Eukaryota; kingdom Metazoa; phylum Arthropoda; class Malacostraca; order Decapoda; family Cambaridae; genus Procambarus; species Procambarus virginalis. The sequence continues at coordinate 10,050,965 of WNGS01163519.1, read as the reverse complement.
TTTAAAAGTATATATGATAGGGAACTAGGTCAGGAGTCATTGCAATAGACTACCAACGGCTAGAAATTGCGGAGGTCCAAGAGCTAAGGTTCGAGCCTGCTTCTACAGATAGATGAGTACACCCCTACCTATCTACTAAGTGGCAGAAAAACTACAATGTACTGTAGATAAGAAAAGTTTTATTTTATGTCAGTTTTATGAAGACGATTTGATCTATAATAATGTGAATGATAGTGATATATATGGAGTCTTAGAACAAAACACATGATGCAGTGAGCTTTCATCTAAATAAAAAATATCCATGATTCAGAAAACTTTCATCTGAATTAAAGAACAAAATGCTTGATGCAGAGAGCTTGCATCTAAATCAAAGAACAGAATGCATGAGGCAGAAACGGCAAAACCAAGTGAAAGGAGAGAAAAATTAGTCTTTTGTTAAAAAAAACAAAAGAAAACTTTTCGGATTTGCTATGAACATTTATAATTTGTGTCAGAACAGCCGGAAATTTTGAGAAAAAAGCAACAGGAAAAACAGGAAAGATAGGTTAAGGTGCATTCAACGGGACTTGTGCCAGGATGATCATGGGGATCCGTCCTTCAAAGCTCACGATGCAGGATTTCTTGGGGAGAGGGAAGCAGTTGGGATGGGGGAGGAAGCTGTCCGGCCAGCCCCCTAGTGCCTCCTGTGGGAGGGGGAAGGAAGCTGTCTCAACCCTCTGGTGTCTTGTGGTTGGGGACGGGGGTTAATTAAGGTGTGTAGGCAAAGGGGTGATGGGAAGATATGCTGTGTTGGGAGTGAGGGGTGTGGAGAGGAATAAGCTATTACAATCTCCTTCCCTAACATTCGGCAGAGAGAGAAAACCGGTTCTTCTGTCTCTCTATAAATATTACAAAAGTTGGTCAAAGTTGTCATCATAATAGACTTTAACCTCCTGTTAGGGGTAATTTTGCTAGTGCAGGCAGCCTACACTAGAATATCAAGAATATCTTCCAATATTCGTGAGTGTATGGAGTAATTACTTAGTCAGTGTGACTAAGAACTTTCTTATGTCTGATGGTACATACCAAGGAAAAAGGAAAGTACACTTTCTCTAAGTTTTCCCTGTTAAAAAAGAAAACTTGATTATTACAAAAAACGTTACATTTTTATATTCTATAATGAACATTTTTATTTTTATTTATATTCAGTTCACATTTTAAATACATGCATTTGATACATGATATAGCTGGGAACTCGTAGGTAAGAAATGTATAATACATTAAGCCGCAGTATTCTAAGACGGATTACAGTGAACAATACAGAATTTTTAAAATTCAGCTCTATTAGATCACCCCCTTCCCTACTGCCTCCTCCAACTCCCGACACCCCTTCCCTACTGACTCCTCCAACTGCTGGCACCCCTTCTCTGCTGACTCCTCTCCCCACCTCCTGACACTCCTGTCATGACCACTCCCTTGCTCCATACTGAACCCTCACCCGCTCCCTCCTTAACCCTCACCACCTCTCCCTCAAGCCCCTCAACATCCCTCCCTCAGCACCTCACTACCCCTCCTTCAAGCTCCCCAAAAAGAAACAGATACATACATACAGGAAACGTATCAAACAATTAAGCAAACAAAAAGCTACATGGTCAAGCTAGCCCATGGCCACCGAGTAGGAAGTGCAGGAAGGTGTGTCAATAGTTCTCTCCTATGTTATTTAGGTAAGTACCCATGCCTAACACAACAGAATAGGTGATCGCAAACACATACACACTAGTGAACATTAAGTCAGAGGTAAACAGTACTCATTTACCCATAATTTCAAGGAAATATCTTAAAATATAACAAGAATTCTCCACATGGCGTCATGTCCAAGGACGGCCTAGCGAGGCGTCTCAGAGAAAACGGAACTGATGTAGCAAGTCATTGGCAATTCATTTTACAATCAAACTTCTTGAATATATTTTATGGTGATACGTAAGATACATTACTCAGACGAAATAGTGGAGAGGAGAGTAGCCGATTCAAAAATAATCGAAAATTATGAATGAAAGTGTCGACATCCGGTTAATTAGTACGTGGGATAAGGAATGCCAAACGAACTAGATAATATACTGGATATAAAACAAAAATATAACACTACTGTAAACCCAACAACTTATGTATGCATATTTTTCCCTTTCAATTAATTCAATAACGAAAAAAAGTTTAAAATTTGACTAACCTCACTTAAATCGTTAATCAGTACTGTCCTTGGTCGCTGACATTTAAAATTGACTTCGTTGTCCTGGGAAGAAAAGTCTCGATAGATGGGGGGTGAGTGAGTGAGTGGGAGGAGGAGATCTACGTGATGGAGCCTGAGAACTACTAGTTATTTGTATACTGGTCATATATTAAATATAAAGATCTACTTTGATGTATTGACTGAATAGACTGCATGGTACATGAGGTCATTGTTATTACTGTCTTTGCAAGAGGGTGAAGGACTTAATTGCTTTCTCCTTGTCTGTGTGCTTGTCTGACAGTGCTGACCCTTCAGTGACTCAGAGAAAGTGAGGTCTAGCTAGTTACAAGCCTTGGTGTATTTGTGTTATAATTTAACTATTCTGACGTTCGATTTCATTATGGAATCTGGCCTTAAGTTGTGGATTGGAGGTGTCTTCCACAACGTCTTTCAGTGCATTTCCTCTGTTGATCACTCGTACGTCTGTGTGTGTGTGTAGTCATCCACTTGTGTCTTTATAACCAAGCTATAGCTCTTGGACACGCTATTCCAACGGCTGGTTTTCAAAATCTAATAATATATCTTAGAAACCCTCGGTTGAAAGCCGACGATGTAGTTCACTGCACTACAGGATGTGATTATTCAGTTAATATTTTCCACCAGAAAATCATATTCTTTTTCAGTAATCCTGTTTATCTTCATCTACTTTATTTGTGATTCCATCAGCGTTGGTATATAAAACTCTTGAGCATGACTTTCCATGATTTCTATATTATGAATGGCTGGATGTCTTTTTGGCCTAAGTGGTGGTCGCCACAAGTCGAAGATGGGAGGTAATCCATCGGAAGGTGACTACAGAAGCATGATTTGGGGCATCACAGAGAGGCAATGAGCTGTGATGTAGGTAAAGTCTCGCCCTTTCTATTTCACAAAGCTACAGCCCCACTCCTGTGCCAGGTAAGTCCATTATGGGCTCACCAAAGCTACTTAGAGCCTGTTGTTCTGAGCAGCTAAATTTAAAACAACATCAACCCTCTTTATTTCTTAGGAATTGTTTAGTCTGTACGCATAATTATATGTATGCATGTAACGTATGTATATAATAATATATTATATACTTTACATGCATACATATAATTATACGTATAGACGAAACAATTCCTAAGAAATAGAGGTGAGGTATATACATAAGGTATGTGTGTGTGGAAGTGGGTGGTGACCGTGGAGGAAGAAATATACTGGTGGCGAAAGTGGGTGAAGGGTCAAGAGTATATCTTGCCACCAGTCGTGGTCCCTTCTCCCTGCTATCTTGACTTGCAGCATTCTTATCCTCCAGTGGACCTACACCGATGTATATATACATATATTACAGGATATCATTTTGATGGAGAAGTTGTCATATGCATTGTATTTTATCAGGGCTTCTCTTCATATCCATACATATAGTTTTTGACTCTGTGGTGAGTGTTTTTTTCCTGGATGTGATGCGTACGTGTCTTCTGACTATTCAAGGTACGTATGTTTTCTGACTGTCCATTGTGCAAGTTTTCTGACTGGTGCGTACGTGTGTCTTCTGACTGTAGTTCGTGCCGAGAGAGGTCTATCCATACTGCTATAAACTTAATTCCCAATGGGAAAAACATTCTTGAGTAACGTAACATCAGTGTTGGACAAATGTTAAATCAACGTGGGATCTACGTTAAATCAACATTATATCAATGTTGATCGAATGTTGCTATCATCCCATCACACAAATTGATAATGGTCCAGGATGGACTGAAATGTCGTCGTTTCTCCATTCTCTGATGTGTGGTTTGGTCACCACAGCCTTAAATCAATGTTACATCAACGTGATTTGCTTGTGGGGACACAGCTAGTAAATAAGGTTGTAGTATCATGGCTGCCATTTGATTGTAACATTGATGTTCTTTTTGTTTTCAGCTAAAACTGTGTTTACAAGAATGGCGTCATCCCGAGGGTGGTTCCCGCTGCTAGCGTGTCTGGCTGTGGCTGGTCTTCCCTCCAGCGCTAACTTCAGGTACAACATAACACAACCCATCCGCCATCACAAAAATACATCACCAGACTATCGTATACTTATAGAAGTCAGTATCTGAGTAATACTTTTGGCAGCCGACTGTAAGGATGCATCTTTCAGTATGTCTGATAAAAAACGGCGTTTTATCAAATTTAAATTAATATTTTATATTGTAGGGATTAACAAAGAAAAGGATAGTTTGTTTATTCATGTTAGCAAAGTCTCAGTTAAAAAACAGCTCATCACAACAAATGCGGCCCTTGTTTACATAGTCTATTTATACCCAACCAAATTAATTTATATATGTTTACCCCACGCTTGAAACAATCCAGAGATTCAACGTCTATTATGTTACTCGGTAACTTATTCCATATATTAACAACCCCGTTTCTGCACCAATATTTGTAAACTGTTTCTTGATCTAAACTCGTCCAGTTTGTTTCCATTGTTACATGTTCCATTTTGAATTGATATATTTAAAGTCTTATTTAGATCTTTTTTGGTATATCCTTTGATCCATTTATATACTTCAATCATGTTACCTCTAACACTGCCGTTCTAGAGAATGTAAATTACAACGATCAACGATAAACAACAGATGTCCTAGAACAGAGCCCTTGGGCACTCCACATAAAGCAGTTTTCCCTCTCGGACCTAACTTTATTTATGCTAACCCCTTTGTCTCATTTGAAATTACCATGCCCTTATTCAACATAGTACAACCCCTTCGTTTCAGGGAAGCAAGTCCATGGGGCTGGAGATGTGTGAACGAGACGTGTATAAGAGAGGAGGATACCGGTCAGCGCAGCCTAGCAGGCCTCAGCTCTTGTAAGCTCACGTGTAACAGAGACAGTGTCCTGTGGCCCAGGCCCACAGGACTCCTTCGTGTTGGACAACAGGTGAGTCCTTTAGCAATGAAATCACAAGTACGTGATAAATAAGAACATAACAATAAAGTAATTTATTTCATAACTCAACAACCATGTTTCTAAACCAATATTTACCCAGGTCTTTCCTGAATCTAAACTTATGAAATTCATGTCCATTGATTCCATCTCTATTTGTGTTCACATTTTAATTTTGAAGAATCTATGAATAAATATTAAGGCAGCCTAATGGGATCGAACCCATGCCACTGAACTCCCCAGACACATACTACCAACTAGACTCAATATTTATTCATTTTAGTTCTTGTCATGGACGTGAAGTGATCCTGTTGCGGGTGATAGGTGTTAGGAGAGCTGTCGTCATGACTCCCATCCTTAATTCCTGCTTTCAAGTCATATATATACTCCTTTATACACATGCCAGATGGCCCACAGTAACTTTTAGTTCAAGTTACATAGAAATAGGATGTATGTTTTCCGTGCAATTTTGATAGCCTAGGTCAACTTGTGATTTTGAAAATGGTGACATACTGTCACTGCTTCAAGCAGAATTTCGTGCCTGTCGGGCCAGAGTCAGGTCAGAAAGTCCCTGATACAGACATGTGAGCTGTTTGGTCAAATTTTATATTAACTCTCCAATCAGTGTGCTCCGGTCACGTGACTGGCGAGATGTGAGGCCCTGGAGTCCCTCACTCTGACCTGAGAGTTTGATGAAAGTTGATGAACTGCGACACTCGTCTTATTTAAGATTAGATACAGTGCAAGGGAGCTAGACCTGAGTGAAGACCTCTGTAGCTCATAGACCTCTGTAGCTCTTAGTCCACAGTAACAGCTCGAGTAAGAATATGTGCATTTGCAAGAGTTAATGGCGAGCCAGGTGCGGACTTTTTGATGGATCCAGATATGACTCAAGGAATGCCAGTGGCTGGAGAACCATTTTTTTTCCACATCCAGGCTATAGAAGATAACAACATTCAATGAAGAATGTAATTTTCACTAGTAAGCTTGACTCAACTAGCATCGAAAAAACAGTCCTCGTCAAGTGAGGATTGGTTTTGAAAGGGAAAGACTGTAGCAAGACGGTGAAATTCTGATATTCCAATGACATTATGACTGTAGTACTGTGAGTGATATCCTGTGATTAGGGCCACTGTATTTCTCCAGTGAAAGAAGAAGCATTAATCAGAACAGGAGAGGGAGATGGCGCAGCCAACTTCAGGGAGACCCAAAAAACTAATAAGTACAAGGCCCTAGAACGTTGTTATTAGGTTCTTGGTTTATTAGTTCTTGGTACTCCAGAAGGTCGTGTTCTCCTAGAAGTTCTCATTTCTGCTGTATCTGATGCCTCTCATCTCTACTGTATCTGAAAGTTCACATTTCTGATTGATCTGAAGGTTTACGTTTCTGCAGGTTCATATTTCAACTGTATCTGAAGCTTAGTATCTCTGCTGTATCTGAAGCTTAGTATCTCTGCTGTATCTGAAGTTTAGTATCTCTGCTGTATCTGAAGCCTCATATCACAGCTGTATCTGAAGCCTCATATATCCCCTGTATCTGAAGCCTCATATATCCGCTGTATCTGAAGCCTTTTTTACATATACAAGAGTTCTTACATTCTTGTAAAGCCACTAGCACGCATATTGATGCGCACAGGTCCTTAATCTTAATTTTCCTTGGAATACGACCCCCAAATCATTTAACAACCAGGTACCCATTCACTGCTGGGTGAACAGAGGAGTACAGTTAAGGATTTGGCGCCTAGTCAATCCTCCCCGGCCAGGATACGAACCCAGGCCAAATCGTTTGCGATGCGCGGGGTTAGTGTTACCACTGGGAATTGTATATCGTACATTAAAAGGTAATGCGCATTTACACACTCACTTAAATGTTTGTACACATAATCATTTAAATTAATCATGTATATATATACAGAACCCTTCTATCTCTTCAGTTCGATATCTTCTTTCCAACAGACAGTCCACTTTCTGGTGGAGGCGCTGACGCTTCGAGGGGTGGCGGGTCCTACTGACGAAGTAAAGCAGTTGGTAAAGAAGGCCTTCGACATCTTCAAGGAGAACGTGAACAATAACATACCCGAAACAGGAGGCAAACCAATGGTTTTGGGGCCCTTTAGTAGACAGGTACTGAGTATATGGAGTCACAAAATAACAAAATTGAAATATATATATATATATATATATATATATATATATATATATATATATATATATATATATATATATATATATATATATATATATATATATATATATATATATATACATGTTCCTTCAATAGTTGCAATAAAATTATATATATATATATATAATATAATATAATATAATATAATCTCGCATTTGTCGGCATTGAAGACGCACTTAATTAAGAAGGATATTGTGAGAATTTTCATATTAATTTATTGTAATCAAACATTGCGTCCTGTCTACCAGCAAATACGGTATATTAAACAAAGATAGGTAAAGCTACCTTTATATTAGGTTATTTGATTCCGAAATTATTATATAGTAACAAAAACTTTAAACCTGAGAAGACAAGTTTTTAAAACATAGAGTTAGACTATTGGATCAATTAATAAATGGCAGGGAATAATCAAGATGGGTTCAGTAAAACAGCGTAGGTATACCTTATTATTTAATTATATTAAGTACAGTACTTTAAAATCTTCTCTTATTATGCGCTCAAGAAAAGGTGATAGTTTTCAACTAATACGTCAATGTTTCTTATTACAGGTAACGAGTCATCGTGTAGACGTTGACGTGACAGTGAGTCGAGGATCAACCAAGCTGTTACTTGATACCTCGGAAGCCTATACGCTTGGCCTCACCACCCGCGGCGCCGTCACCAACGCCACCATCCTAGCGACTACCTTCTTCGGGGCTCGACACGCCCTAGAAACACTCTCTCAGCTAATCGAATTCGACGACCTGGCTGGCGTTCTTGAGGTAGGCTCCGAGGGCATTGTTGGTGTGGGTAACTCGTCCAGAAACGATAATACTTATTGCAACTATTGATGGAACATACAAAAATATACTGTTGCCCAAAAATCAACACATTTTATACAATTAGTTTTACTGAGGGCAGGAGAATAAAGGCAACAACCAATTCTAAAATTTCCTAGGCATATTATAACACATATTTACTAAATTAGTCCTAGTATGGAATATATTAGGCCTGAAATTGTTTATTTAGGCCTCGGACAGATTAAGTTAGGTTGTATAGTTACTGTTCTAGTTTTAGGCTTACACTTTCTGGCATTCTAATAGTAGAGAACGTGAATTTTATTTCAACATGTTCCTTCAATAATTGTAATAAGTACTTTAATTTTTAGAGGTTGGATTGGTCTAATGCTTATCTATCAGTGACTACGGGGAGGGAGGTCTAGCTTTTTATGCCCCGCCTACTAGCCTTGCTGTAGCTATCACTTCATAATTGAATTATTCTGACGTACCAATTCCTTGTCGAATCTGGCATTAACTTTTTTGAATGGAGGTAGCTTCACACAACTTCTTTCAATGCATTTCACTTGTGTGTTCCGGGCTAATGTGTTTTGCATTCGTAGATTGTGTCAACGGCCGCAATCACCGATGTACCATTCTTCAAGTACCGGGGAATTCTACTTGATACAGCAAGGAATTACTTCAGTGTTAAGTCCCTTGAACGCACCCTGGATGCCATGGCGGCCAACAAACTCAACACCTTCCACTGGCACATCACCGACTCGCAGTCTTTCCCTCTGTACCTGGAGAACTTGCCCAAAATGGCCTTTTTCGGTGCCTATTCCCCGCGCCAAATCTACAGGCCGGCGGATGTACGCCACCTGGTGGAGTACGGCCGGGTGCGAGGGGTGAGGGTCCTTCCAGAGTTCAGCGCTCCCGGGCATGTGGGTAACGGGTGGCAGTGGACTGAGAAGCAAGGATTGGGCAAGATTGCTGTTTGTGTAAATCAGGTAATTGCCATTCTGTTATAATACTCTAACAGCGGACTGCAGTACCGGCTGCCAGAGGTTCCTTCACATGCACCACATACGCTTTTAATGAGTGTTCAACTCTAATATAACAATATCTCTTAGAAATAAAATAAAATAAGCAAATAAATTAATAAACAAACAAAGAACTGTTCAAAATAATAGCGAAGCTTTACTTTAGATGTTGGAAAATAATTTTCTGCCGCAACGTTCACTGCGTTCCTAAAAATGTCTTTATTGATACAAAGTTTTCTTAGTTTAATTAATTATTGGGTCACCCTGTTTACTAATAAATTTACTGTTTTCTATTAATACAAATTCACTTAGTATATGTGACAACAAACTTCTTTAATACCATGATAAATGTTGCTAGAATCAGTGTGTTCAGGTTTAATTCCTGAATCTTATGAAATATCTTCTTCCTATCTATATCTATCAAAATACCTATAAAATATAGAAATCCAGAACCAAGTTGAAATGCAAATAATTTGAAAGCGTTTGTCGCACATAAAACATTATGATTTTCCAGACAGAACAGATTCTCGTGTTGTATATGCCAGGCAGAACTGATTCTCATTTTTTATATGCCAGGCAGAGCAGTGTTTCCGACAAGGTATGGTATACACACACTATAAGGCGCACCTAAGTCATGGATGTACATACATCAAGAGTTTAGTCCTGGACCGAGATTCATCAAGCATTAACGTGTCTACTTTCGAACCTGTACATCTTTTCTCAACATTTGACGACTTTGATTTCATATATTAAAGTAGTTTTATGAGCTCGGAAGCACTAGGAGGCTGTTTATAACAATAACATTTGATTGGGAAGTTTCCATGCTTGTAAATTAATGTAAACAAAGTCGCCAAATATTGAGAAAAGATGTACAGGTTCATCAGTTGCGTAAATGCTTGATGAATCCCGCCCCGGAACTATGTTGAGACTAACGTATACTTCATGGTTGCTCTTGGGGTGACAGGTCTTAAGCCCAACACCATACTTGCTAGTTGGTCAGAAAACTATTGTGGTGGCCTTAATTTATTTATTATTTATTTAATTTATTTATTTGCAAGTAGGTACATTGAGTTGTGAGAGTACATAATATCAGTGTTCTTACATTTCTTGCAAAGCCACTAACACGCATAGCGTTTCGGACAGAATCGCGAATCCGATTTAATAATCCTCCAGAGGTTGATAGGCCTCAAGCCGAACACCATACCTAAAAGATTCTACCTTTGTGAACATTATAACTTGCCAGGCAGGAAAGGATTTAGGTCGACACACCTCCTGTGCTAGGTGAGTACGACAGGCGACCATAGAACTTGTGCCGCTTGGAACTTTTTGTTCCGAGTAGCCGAATCTAAAACAACAACAGCGAAAGGATATATCTCTTGGCATAAAAAATTGTGAAAGCAACGTTTGCCTGCAGGAACCCTGGAGGTCGTATTGCAGCGAACCTCCGTGTGGCCAGCTGGACGTCCTCAACAACAATACCTTCACCGTCCTGTCGCATATTTACAAGGAGATGGTGAACCTCTTCAGCCCCCTCGACCTCTTCCACTTTGGAGGAAGTGAGGTACGGAATCATCGATATCATTCACTTTTGTGCAACTTGCCAGATTCTTTGGCCAAAATATTAATAGCATTATATTTGAGATGTAAGGAAAGTTAATTATTGGGAGAGAGCGCTAAGCCAGTGTGTTTGCAGTCTTCTCGGCTTAGCGCCTTATTTTGATGATTACTTAAGACAGCATGACCATGTAGCATTTGGAACAGATATGAGTACGATAGTAGGCATCCTAAAGTCTTGGGAGACTATGGAGTTGCGCTCTGGTTGCCGAGGCTGGAGTGTCTTCACCAGGGCGCAAAGCCTGGGTAGGTCGATATGGAGAAGCTATTACCCATACAACAGGTCCCCTCCCTCTCGACTTTGCTGAAATTGTCCAATATAAAGGCGAACGCCAATACGCTTGGTTTCAGGCTCGTCGCAGGAGCTGCCAGAACTCCATATTCTTATAATTCCAGCAAATGTTTCAGCTTTCCTCATATTCCAGCTCAAAAGTTTGTGTACCCACCTCCTTGTCCTCATATCCTAGCTCCTTGTCCTTATAATCCAGCTCCTTGTCCTTATAACCCAGCTCCTTGTACTCGAATCCCTTCCAAGTGCTATATAGTCACAGTGGCTTACCATTTTCTACCGTTATCATTATTCTTAACCGACTCGGCCGCGATGGTACAAAAGTCGACCAACCTGGAACTCTACTGAATTCACTGGGAGGTTCTAGAAGCCCCAAACTGGCCCCTGATACATTAATTAAAAATTATTTTAATTGATATATTACGCCATTGTGATTTCAATTGGGGACCTGGTTATAAATCGATTGGCTAGTTGTGTGCCTGGGAAAACCAATAGAATAAGTCTTCAAATGAGTAGTAAGAAGGGAAAACTCTTAAGCCTGCAAACAGGAGCCAGAAGTCGTCTCCTCCTGAACCCACCTGTATAAAAAAGTAATACATTGTAGAAGAGCATATTTTGGCTCTGCTAGCAACACACTCTGATATCTTACTCTCTGTTCTCTCTCTTCCAAGGTTAACCTCAATTGCTGGAACACGACGGACGCGATTGTGGCCCACTTAGAGGAAGCGGGTCTTGGGAGAAGCGCTGAGTCCTTTTACAAGCTTTGGGCAGACTTCCAGAAGTCAGCCTACCATCTCCTTTCTGAAGCCAACCTGGGTAAACAGATCCCTGGGATCCTTTTGAACTCTCGGCTCACGGAGATGGATAGCGCTGAGAGCCACCTCGACCCACAACACTATATTATCCAGCTCTGGGCCACTGGGGGAAACCAAACCATTAAGAATCTCCTGCAGAAGGGGTTTCGAGTTATCTTCAGCAACTACGACGCCTGGCATCTAGGTTGTGGATTGGTAAACCCAGTTTCTACTGGCGAAAATTTGTGTAGCACCTACAAGGGCTGGCAAACCGTATACGACAATAGTCCAATCAACATTGTGAGGAACCTTACTGGATCTTCGCATCGTGATCTTATTCTAGGAGGCGAAGCAGCTCTCTATACTCATCAAGTAGATGAAGGAACCCTGGATTCAAAGGTAGGGTAACTAGCTCATTTTGCCAAAAATTTATATTATAATAAAGTGAAAAACGAATTACTGTAGATGTATTAGTAAACGTTTATTACTTTAAAGATGACACATGGTAACTTATTCTTCAGCTGTGGCCGCGCGGGTCAGCTCTGGCGGAGCGGCTGTGGACCAACCCAGACAGCACCTGGCTAGCCGCTGAAGCCCGACTCATCCACCACCGACAACGGCTTGTTAAGAGGGGCGTCATGGCGGAGAGAATCCAACCCCAATGGTGTCACCAGAACGAAGGTCTCTGTTACCTTTAAGGTGTCATTCGTGGTATTAGCAGAATAGAGGCCTCTTTTTCCTGTAAACAGTGATATCGCCAGAATAAATGAAGGCTTCACTGACCCTTAATGAACAACAATAGAACCAAAATTAAAAGCTTCGTGTCTCGGTCGTGCTGTTTACCTTCACCGCTGCAGCTGTGTCGAAGATGTGCAGCCATTTCTGTGACTCTGCAAGTCACCTTCTCCATTGCTATTCATACGGATAAGACACTGTTTCCTAAGAACTTCATGTTCAGCATATTACAATATAAAACAATTTACGTTTCCACAAAGGTACGACAAAATGGGGTACAGTCAACTCATACACAAAACAAAGCTAATTTTTTCATTATCAAATCCGTATATATATATATATATATATATATATATATATATATATATATATATATATATATATATATATATATCGTTAGGTTAGGTTATGCAGCTCGTTTGAGTTAGGTTCTGTTAGGTTGGATAAGGTTAGGTAGGTTTTAAAATCCGTTGGCGAACTATCTTGTGTATAATGTGACTAGTATCTGATCTCTGTGAGTTTGTAACATCTGCTGATGTAGATTTGACTAAATGTAAATTCTATCAGCAGAACTATTCGCATACTTTGCGTCATTATATAATGGAATGTGAAAAAATCGCGGAATTCAGAGACTCCAAAACACCATCCATCATCATCAGTGGAGTCCAAGAAATGTGTAAGTACTTCATTCATAATGATGTGCTGCCCGGAATCTTAGCGAAGTATCCAAAATTTTCTTACTGTAGGTAATGCATGCATATGATTGTAAAGCTGCAGCACAGTTGGGTGGGTGTGGAGCAAGACTATTAATGTGTGACTCACCATAGATGTAAAGTGCCTTGTACAGTGACTGTTGTGAGCCTCTTGTTGAATCACTTGTGATGCAAAATATTATTGATGTGTGTATTTGTTTAGGTGATTGTATATGTATGTGTGTGTGTGTGTATATATATAATATATATATATATATATATATATATATATATATATATATATATATATATATATATATATATATGAGATTTGTGTGCGAGTATATATAATATTAATAATTGTGTAACTAACGTCAAAAGATTGTTATTTGCTTAGCTAAACGAACTAGGGGGGGTTCAGTTCCAAATCCAATTATGTGCCTCTGTAACCCTTTACACCACCGCCCACGAGATGGGTATGGGGTGCATAATAAAGAAAGAAAGTGAGTTGAAAAAATCTGACAAAACAGATATGAAAAATATTATTGGTAAATAATAAGCTGAGATTTATATTTTCAACGATATAACACTTTGAAATAGATTTAACATGTATACCGGTGCTTTATCCACGTGCCAATATTAGCTTGTGTGAAAATCTTAAGACATTATAGACTCATAACTGAAAGATCTTTTTTATTTAACTTTGACGAGAGATCACTACAGTTTAGTGGCGCCCATATCTCTCCAGTCTGAAAGCTTCTAATCAAGTTCCATGGTTATTCTAGATGAATGTGTAACAAGATTGTTTAAATTTTCTTTGGATCTTATTTAATTTGTATTGTCTGCCATTTATAACCATTGTGCAATAATCTTCTTTGTTCAATATTAGCTAGATTGATTCTTACTTATTTCTGAGTGATTGATGTTGTGGATGTATAGATAATACAATTTCCTGGTTGTTCCATTTATAGACTTAGATATAACGGGTAGTACATAGACTTGCAGTGTGATCTAGATTTCATTTTGCCTCTGCGCAGCTTAGATCATACTGTCTGGTTCTCGTAGGGAAGGCCCCGCACGGTGCTTCAAATTTCTGGATACTGCCCTCTCATTGGTTGAAACTTAAATTTCAAAATGTCCATTAACAAAGCGGATATTAGTATTACTAGTGGTGGGAGAACGAAATAATAAACAGATTCCTTTATCAATAATCATTATATGTTTAAATTATTTAACGAATACATTGTTATGTAGATAATATATATTTATATTAGCCTTGCTTTGGTGTGTGTGGATGTGTTTAAATGACTAAACATAGTTGATCATTGTCCTTCAACCAGTGATGAAGCATTT
>WNGS01163519.1:10013610-10029573 GCA_020271785.1 Procambarus virginalis | reverse complement strand
AATAGGTACCTGGGAATTAGACAGCTGTTACGGAGCTGCTTCCTGGTGCGTGTGCGTGGTGTGTGTGTGTGTGTGTGTGTGTGTGTGTGTGTGTGTGTGTGTGTGTGTGTGTGTGTGTGTGTGTGTGTGTGTGTGTGGAGAAAAAAAATAGTAGTTAGTAACAGTTGATTGATTGACAGTTGAGAGGTAGCCCGAAAGAGCAAAGCTCAGCCCCGCAAGCACAACTAGGTGAATACACATACACACACACACACATACTATACCATTAACTAAGTGAAGCTCTGTGACTCGCACACAGACTGCTCTCTAAGGTGTGTGTGGGGAGCCTGTGTGTTAGTTTGGTTTCCTCTTCTGACACACAGTGATCAGGACTTCCTCTGTCTGTCTCGCAGTAAATCAGTGTGAGGCAATAATTGTTGGTAGGGCGGTGGATAGTTATTTATCAGAAGTCGCTAGGAGCTGGGATATGAGGACAGGATAGGAGCTGGGATATGAGGACAGGATAGGAGCTGGGATAAGAACAGAATAGGAGCTGGGATGAGCACAGGATAGGCGCTAGTATAGAACGGAGAGAAGAACTGTTGTCTACCCTTTAGACCCTCTGTCTGTTCTACTACCAGTTTGGAAAAGCTCATATCTACTATGTATTGCACACACACACACACACCTGTTGATTGACGGTTGAGAGGCGGGACCAAAGAGCCAGAGCTAAACCCCCTCAAGCCAATTAGGTGAGTACACACACAAGGCGGTGTCCCGCCGTTGAGAGGCGGGACCCAAGAGCCAGAGCTCAAGCTCCGCAAGCACAACTACGTAAGTACAACTAGGTAAGAACACACATCCCCAGGATGTAAGCCACAAAAGAGTCTCGGTAGTACAGTCAGGTTCGTTCCCGGCTCACCTAGCAGTAAGTAGGTACTTAGGAATTGAAATTGAAATTGCAGTAAGTTTATTGAGGTACAAATACATACAAAGAGATGAGATAGCTCAAGGTATTCTCACCCTGTTTAATACACCGTGTTCATATACAGTATACATATAAACACACATCACAAACAATAAGTATATTACCGAACATTCTGAGTGATAAACATATACATTTCTTCCTTTACACATGCATACCCAGGAATTAGTCAGCTTGTTGTGGGGTTGCATCCTGGGCGGGGTCAGTAATACGACCTTGTGGGGGTGGGGGTGCTCGATTAAAACCTAACGTGTATGAATACACTCTGGCTGCCTGTCCCCCGACACAATGAGTTATAAATTTTTATTAAAAGGTGTCTAATTCAAGGCCAGATCTGTTTTTGGGGGGCCCTAGACCAAAACAGCTAAATGGGCGCCCTCCCTCTGGTCAGTGTGGCTATTCATATACTAAACAAACATGTAAACAGCTCATATCATAATACTGTAATACATGATTGATATATTACTCGCAGTTTTACAGATGTGTCCATATATTTATACAAAGCAAACCTGAAAAATTGTAGTGATACATACATACATGTGTCGAGTCTGGTACTCGAATGCCAGACTGTTTTGGCCACATTGCAGGTCATCCTAATCACACACTGACTCAGCATTCATGTCTCGACTTACTTTGGCCACTTTTAAATCATTGTCAACTATGACGTAATGTAGTTAAGGTTGTCATATTTTATTTATCATAATGTATTACTCTTTGGATTGTGAAGATGAGAGCTACATAGGCATTCAAGAACCTCTCCCATTGACTAATGAGAAGTAAGATGACGTGTGACACTCTTTGACTGGCCTAAGTATGAGATAAGCAGTATCAGCTAATCAAAGATCAGGTAGACTTGCTCCTTGGGAGGCCAACAGTGGCTGAGGCTAGCCAGGGAATTTTTGGTTTACCTGTGGCCAATTTTGAGAATATTTACACTATGTTCTAACTGTTGTTAAGGTTCAATGAGTCACTGCCAGTAGCAATGCAAGACAACTGTGGATGCTGGTTGTCATGAGGACACCAGTTGTGTAAGCTTGAAGCAATAAAGAAACTCTCCGGGGTATGGTGGTGGAATTGAACCTGCGTCCTAGGTCACCAGGGATGCACACAATAGTTTACATACCGACACCTTCCCCAGTCTTGATTGGCACCAGTGTTTGAGTGAATTTGAACATTTGTACAATATTAAGTGTGGACATCAGGTCATCAAGCATACGCTCAAACAGTGTTTATCTGTCATAATGCACAGTACAGTAGTATTTTTGCCAATAGACGACAAATACCCTCGTAAGCTAAATTTTTCCCAAACAAGGAAACAAATATATTGTGCTGTAGCTGTCCCAACTTTATAACTTTAATACAGTATCATTGGTCTAAGACATTTTCGCTGTCTACACGTAGGACCCATTATGGAGTACACCATATTCAAGGGCAATACGAACATACTCCGAATTCCAATTTCTTATAAGGAATGCCATACCAAAACCATACCCGATGGAACATTTAACTGTACTCTGACATCACCATGGTAGGATTCCTTCCAGTATGTGGAATAATCTGAGCAGTAATTGTAAGGTTTTGTGCACCTTGTGTTTTGTCATCATCATTATCAGCTCTTTAAATGTATCCATTTAAGGTTCCTTTGTAATTTGATTGTTCTGTTCCCGTATAAAATATGCTTTGTTTCAAGAAACACAATATCGACCTATATGACACCTAATTTACAAGCATATTTTATAGAAAAGGAATATTTTAGTATATTTTATCATAAATTTTAGTGATTTTGTAAGAGAAAACACCGTTTTGGGCATGCAAATATATATATATTAGTAGTGGAACAAACAAGAATCCCATCTGCCAGAAAATACTATTTGCATTTTTGATTGTGTACAGTAGTGCTTAACTACGTATTTTGTGGGAATACTCATTGGTAGAGGCAGAACATAATGCCATTCTACAAGTCTCCAATTACTTCTAGATGAACAGGGTCAAACTTTTAAGAATCCGTATTCAAGTGTACCCAGAGCTTTAACCTGGGTCAGTATTGCTTACGTAGCATGGAGAGCATATTTGCATACCAAGTATTTTATGAAACTGTTGCTTCAAGATATTCTAAAGCATCATCATATTAGAGCGAGTTGTATCCATTCAATACCCACTTTGGCATGTTTTAAGGAATCTCAAAATCCATGCAATTTTTGCTATTTTATTAGAAATCCTGTTTGCTGCAAATAATAAAAAAGCATCAAGCCCAGAAGACTTTACACCAGTTACAGAACATTCACAAGTTCCTTGGTATATCAATACAAAAGCAGAAAGATAAATTTGCCCGGGGGATAAAACCTGCCACCTTTGGTTAGGAGAGTCACAATAACATGCCTGAAACAAATATCCCAACCCCCCACAAGAAAATAAAGTTGACAGCATCTTAGTCCATCCTGGACCCTAAAGTCGTATCAAGGAAAAAAGTTGTGAAGTCAATATATTATAAGGCAAGAGGGAAGGTGCGGTGAATTTAGGCAAGGGATAAAGAGAGATATGAAGCATGAAAGTCAAAATAACAAAGGAAACATTTCCTCTACGTTTTGTACTAGAATATATTTCTCGGTATGTATTACAGATTGCATCAAACTGTAAAGTTGCAGCTAGTAATTTGTTCTAAAACTACTGGAAAAATTATACCATAAGGATAATTTTCAAGAAAAAATTATTTTGCACTAATATTTATTAAGTTTTATCCCACAAATATATACACGCCAGAAATATTTTGAATAGTAGCAATATACACGTTTACATGAGAGCAGGATCTTCTCTGATCACTTTGTATGTGTGCTACACTTGAAGGAATATACACAGTGTAGAATGTACACCTGTGTCACTACGGTAATTATCATGCAAATTCATTATATTTATCTAATTTTATATCTAATTTCTTGTTGTAATTTATAACCCATACATTATTGGACTGCATTTTAATTTTATAACACACATTTAAAGCATCAGGTAGATATATCAAAGCTTATATACTGTATTTCATTTTCCAACAGACAAAGAATGTACGTTTTCTTTTGCTAAAAATAAATGCATTCATCTTAAAATTATCTTGCAAATTTTACTGAACACAATAGTAAATTCAGATCCTCTACTTTAGTAATATTAATGGAAATTTGTCAGCATGTTAAGGGTGGCTCAATCACAATGTCCTTTTGTATGGCTAACATTTCTCTGTGTTCAGGGTTAGTTGGCTCCCAAGGCATCTATACCTGGTTCTCCTTTCTTGGCAATACCTGACAAAAGCTTCTTCACTTCAGCAATAGCAAGCCCAGGATTTAGTCCCTGTTGGAGAGAAGGTAAGTAATTATCAAAAGGAGGCACCAAGCCAGGAAAGACTATTTAGCATCATCTGTGTTGCAAATCAGATATCTTAAATCTCTCACGAAATGAATATGAGCGCAAAGACACAGCACGAGTGATGTTAAAGCATCTAAATGGAGAAAATATGCAAATAATTGCAAACATCACAATCCAACTGTTCTTGCCTGTCTAAATGAGCATCACAGACAAGTATTCTGCCGAGACTTTCTGGGCATTACAGTACTGTACTATGAAAATTTTGTCCTGCTGAAGTGACATTCTTCCTATTTCACTAACATCCTTTAATTACTGCCCTTATCTTTGTACTTTCTAGAATAATTTCTAACCATACCATTAGTCCTTCCATTACTCCTACCTGCTTTATCATCTGGAACATGTTCTTGTGGATGACTTATCGGATGCCCATTAAAGGTTCAGATATATGTTGTCAACCTAACCCCTTCTTCCAAAATCTCAAACGACCCATAAAAACTAAAAATCAAAAATATATCATCCTCCTGTCCTACAACTAAATTGGCCCTACTACCTTGTTTCTTCCTAAAGCTATGAACAAGATTTTCATCTCTCTTTGATATGTCTAGTATTTGGTATGCCAGTATTACTAGGAATACCTACCAATAAATTCATCAAGGCCTCACTACTGGCCCCCATTTAAAAATCGTAAGAATACAGACCTTTGAGTTTAACCCCCCCTCCCCAAAAAATCATGATTTCCAACCTTGGGACATGTCTTTGTGCAATTCATGATGGTGTGACATCGATACACAGAGAAGGGATCCCGTAGCCTCTTCAGACGGTCCTCAGATTTTTCATCACGCGAGTCTATGATCCAACGGTAGGCCTGCATGAGTACCGCTGGTCCCAAGTACTTATCTCCATTCCACCAATACGAAGGGCAAGATGTGGAGCAACACGCACATAGGATGCACTCATACAAGCCATCCTAATTTGTAAATAAGCAAGAGAAATTTAATATTTTATAAAGAACCTAAGCTACCACACACAGAAAACGTAAATACACTCGAGGTGTACCGATACCAATATTTTGACCCATAGCCATAATGATTTAATATTTTTTTGTCAGATAGAACTGGAATCATTGTGCAAAAAACCCAGTGTTGAATGTAATGAAATGCCTCTGGAGCAAATGAACATTTGGTGGGGTGATCCACAAGGACCAAACAAACATTGCAGTAGAATTACCTGGGCCTGAAGAATGTTAACCAAGCAAGCACACCAGACACTCACCATTTGCTAAAACAGTCACCAACAGCAACCAGGCAATGAGTGACAACTGCAGCATGCAATATAAACAGGCACATGAACCCCAGTGTGCCCAAGGACAACAAAAGAATGCCCCAACCAATGGCCAAAACAGAAGAATCAATGATCTATGATTAGCTCAAGGTGAGACTCTCCACCCTGATGGCCAGGCCTCTCAGGAAGGCAAACCCCCAAACACACCAGAAAAGAGAACTCTGTGCAGGGGCAGTGTTAATGGGCACAAGGAAGAAAAAAAAAAGCATATGCAGCCCAAAACACAAGAGCCAAGCCCACAACCCAGAACTAAAACATGCACATGATGCTTTTACTAAAATAAGGAAAGAACACACAAAAATGGCCCCTGTAGGACAACAACGTCCAAGAATGGCTGGCACTTAGTTTGAAGCAGAGGGACTTGCCCATGATCTGAAGAAACAGAAGCACTAAAGGCAGCCCTAATTGCTGCATCATCAGTAACAAAACTAATCAGGGAAGCCGATCAGGGGGCTGGATATGGGCCATCTGGTGGTTGTATTCGATACCAAATCATTTTGAGCTAGTCTAAGAGAATCTTATGTGTGAATCATTAGCAGAGTTGTTTGGGAGTTTCGAGGCTTCATTTTCTGTGAACTCTTCAGTTGTCTGCAAAGCTTTGGCGACTTTCTGGAAGCTTATTCTGGTGATGTGGTGGAGTGTCACCTGCTCCCTGCACCTCTATGAGGGGGAGAGGTTCTGGCTCTAGTCCCAGTAGGCTAAACAGAACTTGTGACTGCTCCATACTAAAAGGTCTCATCAATCTCATCAAGATAGTTTCAGGGAGCTCCACGAGAAGAGGGTCAGCCCCCACCCTCCAAAGACAAAACAAAAAGTACTATTATTGGCCGAAATAATAAACCGATACTGCAAATAGTAGAAACATATTACAAAAGTATGCCAATACCCACTCATACCAATAAATCAGTACACCTCTAAAATAAACATTAAAGAAAAATAATTACTTGAATTATCAACACACTTTCAATATTACCATTAACAATGTAGCAAGTAAAAATCTGAAATTACCAACCAGTTTCTTGCGATCGTCTACCGACTGCAAATATTGCTGATCACCGGGCTTGAGTCCATCGCCTCTTTGCAACCAAGGTTGGATTGATCGGTACTGCTCGTAGAAGTTATTCATATCGGGAACCAGGTCCTTTATGACGTACATATGTGGCAATGGGTATATTTTTGTTGGTTTGTTCAGGTTTGTGTCTATTTTACTGAAAATTAAAAACTAATAAATTAGTATCCAACTGGAATTAAGGAAAGTTGTAGTAAAAACTTTCATACCTGAACAGAAAATTAATAATGCCTAATAAGTCAAACACAATTTTTTTAACCCAAAAATTTATTTTAGAGGATGAGTTCTAAACCCAAGGGCTCTCAATCTGGGGAACAGGACGGGAATCTTTTGGGGTATGGGACAATTCTCAAACTACTGGTGCTTTGGAGTCTGTGCAAAATCTATTTGTAGACAGTATCCCAAACTACCACAGGAGTGTATACATAAAGTCAAGAACTTGAATTAGCCCATTAAAAGAAATACTGCACGATATTTATTCCATAATTCAGTTTTAGCAAAATCTCCAAAAAGCTATATGATGACATGACAGCCGAGATTGAGAAACAATACTGTACATTTGTTTTCCTACCTGATGCAAGCAAGCGTGTTCACTCCTCCAATGTTCATGGAACATGAACCACAGATGCCCTCTCGACACGACCTTCTGAAGGTCAATGATGGATCAACTTCATTCTTGATTTTAAGCAAAGCATCTAAAATCATGGGACCACACCTGAAAATACATAAATTCACTAAAGTTCTATATTTATAAAACAGATTGAATAACTAAAGTATTCTTCGTACACTAAAAGCCCACAAGGTGCATTAATGATTTTTCTCAAATTACCACTCAACTTTTCTCCTGCTTTTCTGTATAGTATAGTAGTAATTCCCATTGTCAGGAACAGGAAGCTTTGTGGTCCCACTTGGTCAACTGCTGATCATTCCCAGGATGCAACCTACAACAATTGTCCAACTCCTAGGTACCTACCTATTGACTGCTAGATGAACAGAGGAATCAGATGAAATTAAACATGCCCAACTCCAAGGTGAAAGGAAACATGACCAATCATTTCTCACTCTGCCCATGGATTTAACCTAGTAACCTCGATTCCAAGTTGATGTACACACTGCACTGCACTAACATGATTATCTGCAATGATTAAGGCTACCTACCTACCTTGTGGTAATTCTGAGGATCAATGGCCCAACAGCCCAGTTCTAATCAGGCCTCCTGGTTGGTGGTCTGGTTAACTAGGCTGTTTGATACAGCTGCCTGCAGCCTGATGAATTAATTACAGCCAGGTTGATCAAGAATTCTTTAGTGTTTATCAAGTTCTCGAACACAGTTATGTTCCTTATGTGTAGAGGGTGAGTATTGAAAAGTCTTGGGCCTTTGATGTTGATAGAGTTCTCTCTCAGCATACCAACTGCACCTCTGCATTTCAATGGGCTCTTTTGCACATCCTGCCATGTCTATTGGTTTCTTGTTATGCTATTTATGTGTGCAGATTTGGAACCAGTATCCTGCTCTAATATCTTCCAAGTGTAAATTATTATGCCTCTCTTGCCGTGATCTAGAGAATACAGATTTAGGTCTTTTATCGGGTCCAATAATTTAGGTGTTTTATAGAGTGGATTCTAGCAGTAACGAATCTTTGCACGCTCTACAGAGACAAGAAACTTCATACTACCAGTATTGTACTGTACAGTGAATTCCCAGCCCACTCTCTTGAGCATTTACGTCACTGGTCATTAAACCGATTTACTAAATTGCCCAAACCTAACCTAACAAGGAACCATGAATAGGAAACAGATCACATCAATTTTGCCAACTGCTATGATTTTTAGTACATAAATTTTTGGCCATAGGTGATTTATACACTAAAATGTGATGTGCTATTCCAGTTTAATAGAATAATTCCAACCTCTCAGCAGGTTGGAATTCCAGCTTGAATGAACAGATTCAAGCTGGATCTCATCTACAGCAAAAGAACTTGTGTTTTATATCTGAATTATGTTTTGTTTCTCCTTTTCTACCAAACTCTCTTTATTAACAAAACTGATAGAACATGATTTTGTGCACAATAGGAAAAAGGGATATATATTCAATATTTTGCTGGATAACTGTTTAAACACAATCTTCCCATTATGCTTCCAAGTTAAAAACTAGTGCATACTGTAATGTTAAATTGTTTTTTTTTTTTTTGCAAAATACAAACTCTAGTTTTATGAGAATAAAATTACTTACGAATTCAGATCCACCTCATATGTCTGCATATGGGGCTTGTCTCCTTGCTTCTCTGGATCCCAACGGTAGACAGAGAATTTCTTTAATCTTTTCTCTGGCACTGCTTGTGGAGCAGCAGCAGCTGCCGTGCTCTGCGAGCGCACCTGTCACACGAACAATATTCAAGAATACAATATCGTATAATGAAATTATTATATAACTTTAAACTAAAACAAAGAATTATTGAACAATTTAATTCTCACTGTTAGTGATAGGAAGCCTACATTCAAGCTTATCAAAGGCCCCTTTAGGCAAACTACTGACCTTGCAAAGGATGCAACCCATAACAGTTACCTAAGATGCAGATGTCTATTCACTAAGTGAACCAAGGGATCAGGTCTAAGGAATGTACCCAAATGACTCATTATGCTAGGAATCAAACCCAGGACAATTTGACCCAGAACCAATTGTACTGACCATTGCAATATAGGTCAGCTTGGGTTAGGTTGCATTCGGTAAAGTAATTTTTAAAATCCATTGGTAAACCATCTCAAGTGCAATATTTACCTAGAATAGCTACAACTGTAATAAAGCATCGGCTACAAGGTAGAGAGTTACTATCCCACCTACTGTCATACACGATGGTGGAGGATGATCTATGTGGCTGGGTAGTTTTTACCGTTTAATTCTAGAATTACAATGACCAAACCACACACGAGAAGATGAAGAGATGATGTTTCGGTCCGTCCTGGACCATTATCAATTCATAAGTAAGTCGTTTTTCATATCTCCAGCCACCTTATTGTGACTCATTGTCTGCTTTAAAATTACAACTTGAAAAGACTGGTTGGGCTCCAACAAGCCACAGAACAATAAAAAGATTAAAAGGTCATTTCACCCTAAAGACAGCTCAAATGATTTTTAAGTTATATCCTGATTAGCTGAATGCAACCCAATCTAACATGGCATTAACAATCCAGCATAACCCAACAAAACATGGAGGTCACATACCCAAAACATATTATAACGTAAAACCCATGTAACCTTACCCAACCCAATCAAAGAATAACACAATTTGTTAAATTATGAGATGAACTTTTGTCAAAATGCCTGTCTACGATTTGACCATACATAAAGATGGCCAACCAATTATCAAAAGATGTCACCAAGCCCGGAAGGCCAAGCAGCCCACAGCTGACCAAGTTAGGTGAGAGTTGGCTTGCTTTAGGTTGCGACGACTTTAGAACTGCACAAATTATGGCTTTTTGACCCCAGCCTACCTTACCTACATATGCCCTTCTGACAAAATAGAAGGCAACCTATGTACCTACCACCTGCATATGGTCTATCACCAATAACTACGCCTCTCTCAGCAACAGCCAACTCTACCTGCCGCAGCCCGCCACCGTCATTTCTCGGCTCTTAACATTCGAAAACCTAAACTACTCACTGTGAAACGTTAATATTGAACACGTGTATCTATAAACGGATATTACTCACAGCAAACTGGCGACAAACATTGCCAAAACAGCCAGAAGGTATGATTTTAGCGGCGGCGACGACACTGGCCATGTTTACGGTGCAACCAGCTGGAGGTCAAGCGAGTCTCCCTCTGCCAGCCGGTTACGCAAACACTAAACACTATGGAATTTGATTAATAATTTTTCACTTTCATAAATAGCAGATTTTGATATTTAAATAGCTTAACAGGATATTTTATTACAAATGCGTTCATCGCAATTTTTATGTAATATGTATTGTAAAATCGGCAAAAAAGTGCCACCAACTGTACTGGCTGTTTGTTCAGAGCCATCTGAGCCATCTGTCAATTACTAAGCGCACAAGACGATCGGTGCCAGACCCAAGGTTCCTGTCGTTACATCCGTTCCATCACTCCCACCTGGAGCTGTGCCTCCTATTACCTATGTAGCTCTATATATAATTAATAATTATATTACCACTATATCTTACCACTATATTACCACTATATCTTACCACTACACCACTACCGTGGTGTAGTGGTAAGACACTCGCCTGGCGTTCCGCGAGCGCTATGTCATGGGTTCGTATCCTGGCCGGGGAGGATTTACTGGGCGCAAATCCTTAACTGTAGCCTCTGTTTAACACAACAGTAAAATGTGTACTTGGATGAAAAAACGATTCTTCGCGGCGGGGATCGTATTCCAGGGACCTGCCCGAAACGCTACGCGTACTAGTGGCTGTACAAGAACGTAACAACTCTTGTATATATCTCAAAAAAAAAAAAAAAATAATTCACAGGCAGCCAGATTGTATTTATACACGTTAGGCTTATATCGAGTTCCCCCCCCCCCCAAAGATGCAACCCCACAAGCTGACTATAACTCCTGGGTACCTACTAACTGCTAAGTGAACAGCTGCATTAGGTGATAGGAAATGCCCAACCATTTCTGTCTTACCCGGGATTCGAACCCGGAATTCTCGATTGTGAGTCGAGAACGAACCCGACTGTACTACTGGAACCCCTACTGTAATACCAACTCAGAAGAGTGGCCTCTCACATTGCATCCATTCTCCTGTGCCAGGTAAGTACACTATGGGATCACCATGGCCAGTACTACTTGCAACTTTTCGTTCCGAGTAACTGAATCTAAAGCAACAACAGCAGTGGCCACTCCCTTGCTCAGGGGACACGGTCACCTAGTGCGGGAGGCAAACGAAAGTGGAGACCGAGGAACAGCAGCAAATATCTCAACAGGACCAAGATGAGATGGATGCTTGAGACCGACCTGTCTTCCCCAGCAACCGGACCTTGGTTCACTCAACTGATCAAGCAGTGGCTGACCTTCAGGACCTGCAGTGACAGGAACAACAGCAGCAGTCACAGCAGGAGAAGGAGCGGCTGCAAGTGCAGCTCCAACGTGAAACTAAATCAACCAAGGAGATTACAAAGCTGCCCAGGTGAATAAGAGGGTGCGTAAACAGTGATACTGACCCTCACCTTCCCTCCCACTCCTATTTCTATCTCTGAACTCCCTTAATATGAGTCCGATTGCTCATCAGATGAAACCTATGGTGACTAAAAATTGGTACCAATTTTTAGATCACCATAGATTTAAGAGATAGAGAATTAGCTTAACATCTATTGTGGGGAAATTGCTTGAGTCGATAATTGCAAAAATCATTCGTCAACCCATGAAAATGGATGTTAGTGCAGTCTCTCTCTAGGGCAGATGAAATGCCAGTCACATAAAACAAACAAAAAGCAAAAAAAAAGTAAAAAAAAAAGTTAAGACTGCTATTTGTCTTCACTGTGAGGTAACTGTAGGATAAGACAGAAAAACATTTAAAAATACCTTACTTAATAAAAATGACGTTAAACAAATTACTAAACAAAAAATAATATCCAGGCTTGGCTCTAATACAACATGTGCAAAACAACCAATATGAACAATCAAATTTACGTTACGTTAATGTGCAAATAAAATATGGTGCTAGAATACTAGGAGCTAGACTGCATAAACCTGCTACCATACCGAGATATGTCAACAGGTCTACCCAGTAGAGCACTCAGGAGTAATCTGAATCGTGGTGATAAAGATTAAGCCACCGAAGATGTGGCACGGGCATGAATAGCCCGTAAATCGTCGTAGTGGTTGGCTACTGTTTATATGGAACAACGGCCGTCCATGCGGCGCTGGTATCGTCGATAACTAGGAACCGGCTCACTTTAACTGCTTGTTTCGGCCGGTGGCGTGAGCTCCCAGCCATCAAGCCCGAGAAGGGTGACGGGCCGTGGGGGAGGTAGACTGGTGGTACTCTGTCTAAACGTTTTGAGAGGGGTTGTTGTTGCTCTTGTGGCTGCAGTTCTTGAATATATAGATGTGGTATGATAGAATAGGTGATGATGGAGCAGGTCGAATCTCTTCCTAGAGAGATTACCGTGACAATAGATTAATAAATGATACACAACATGGTTTTACTGAGGACCGTTAATGTTTGACAAATTTGTTGTTGTTCTATTCCAGCAGAATTGAGGCAGTTGATAGTGGACTGGTGTACCTGTGGACAGGTGTTGTGTACCTTGATTTTAGCAAAGCCTCTGATACAGTGCCACACAGAGGCCACATCTTCACTACACACTATCTTCCTCACAGTGACCACTACCCACTGCACATCACTCACTACTACAACAAAACATTACACATCACTACAACGAAGAACTACACTTACTAGACCATCCGAATCATTGACCAGCCGAATCATTGACCAACATAACCATAGACCAACATAACCAAAGACTATCCTAACCATTGACCATCCTAAGCATTGTCCATCCTAACAATAGACCATTCTCACCATAGACCAGCCTAATCGTTGACCAACCTCCCCTTAAGCCGTCAATCAGCTGGTGTACAGATTCCTGAGCCTATATTTTTTGTTTTGTTATTTATATATACAAGATTTCTTACATTCCTGTGCAGCTACTAGCACTCATAACGTTTCGGGCAAATTATTAATCCTAATTTTCCCTGGAATACAACTCGCCGAATCGTTTAACAACCAGGTTAAGGTTGTTATGATTAACCTTAACCTTAAGGTTAAGGTTAATATACTGGGCTTCATCATATCTACATTTGAAACTGTGCATGGAGTCTGGCTCCACCACATGCATTCCATTTGTTAACTACTCTGAGACTGAAAAAGTTTCTTCTAATGTCTCTGTAGCTGATTTTTCAAAGATTATTGAGGAAATTGCATGGTGAGGTCTAAGACGGGGCTAAGGGCAGAGATCGGGACAAGGGGGAGAAAGTGGTTTGGGTTGGCTGGTGGTGAGGTGACCAGTCCTTACTGAACACTGGTGGTGGTGGGTTGTGTATCATCTGGTGAGCAACGGAACTCTCTCTCGTAGAGTAACTCGTACTCATCTCCGCACGCACGCCACGACGCTTCTGCCTTGCGTTTATATGGATATTTATATCTCTTGCACTCACACATATACATACATCTAGCTTTCTCGTGTATACGCACTCTCACGCACAAACTTTTGACACACTCTCACACACAAACTTTTTGACACTCACGCAAACCTTTGACACACACACACAAACCTTTGACACTCACACACAAACCTTTGACACACTCTCTCACGCAAACCACGCAAACCTTTGGCACACTCTCACGCAAACCTTTGGCACACTCTCACACACAAACCTTTGACACACAAACGTTTGACACACTCTCTCACACACACTCACACAAGCCTTGGACACACTCTCACACACAAACCTTTGACACACACATACACACAAACCTTTGACACACACATACACACAAACCTTTGACATACACAAACCATTGGCGCGCGCGCGCGCGCACACACACACACACACACACACACACACACACACACACACACACACACACACACACACACACACACACACACACACACACACACACACACACACACACACACACACACACACACACACACACGCACGCACAGTTGAGAGGCGGGACCAAAGAGCCAGAGTTCAACCCCCGCAAGCACAATTAGGTGAGTATACACACTCACACACAAACATTTGACACACACAAACCAGTGGCCCTAACTTGCATACCATGTAAGGTGACGGAGAAGATTGTGAGAAAAAACCGGTAGAACATCTAGAGAGATGGAACCCTGTAACACACTACCAGCATGGGGTCATGGATGGCAAATTTCGCCTCATACTTTAATAGAATTCTGTGGCCAGGCGATGCAAATTACACTGGAAAAATAAGGGTGGGCAGATTGCATATTTTTGGACTGCCATTAAGCCTTTGACACAGTACCCCCAAAAGAGCCTGGTGCGTAAGTTGGAGATGCAGGCAGGAATAACAGAGAAAGTACTCCAGTGGATAAGGGAGTACCTAAGCAACAGAAGACAGTCACTGTGAGAGATGCAATCTCAGAGTGGCAAGATGTCACCAGTGGAGCTCCACAGGGTTTGTTTCTGATATATGTAAACTATCTTCCAGAGGGAATTGACTCATTCCTCTCAATGTTTACTGATGATGCAAACATTATGAGGAGGGTTAAGAGGGGGAACATAGCAAGAGGCTACAAGATGACCTGGGCAAACTGAAGGAATGGTCTAACAAATGGCTACTAAAGATTAACTCGAGTAAATGTAAATTAATTTAGCTATGCGAAGGGAATAGGAGGCCAGACACAGGGTACAAATGGGAGATAAACTCCTTCATGAAACGGACAGAGAGAAGGACCAGGGGCTGATATCACACAGAACCCGCCCCCTGATGCCCACATAAAAAGGATATCATTAGTGGTGTATGCAAGGCTGGCTGAAATCAAAACTGTCTTTAGAAATTCGTTTAAGAAATCATTTAGAACATTGTATACCACATGGCAGACCAATCGCGGAGTATGCGGCTCTGGCATGGAGACGATACCTAGTCAAGCACAAGACGAAATTCTAGAACGACAAGGCGTGAGTTACGAGAAAAGGCTACATGAATTGAACCTCACGTCGCTGGAAGACAGAGGATTTAGGGGAGATATGATTACCACATGCAAAATTCTCAGGGGAATTGATATGGTAGATGAAAGGTTAACACGGGTGGTCCTCACACAGGGGGACTTGGGGGGGGGGGGGGGGGGAAATTGAGTACCCTAATGAGCCATAGTCAATAGAAATGATCCTGTATTTTGACACACTCCAGTGTGTCAAAATATATTTTATATAAAATTTTAAAAGTATATATGATAGGGAACTAGGTCAGGAGTCATTGCAATAGACTACCAACGGCTAGAAATTGCGGAGGTCCAAGAGCTAAGGTTCGAGCCTGCTTCTACAGATAGATGAGTACACCCCTACCTATCTACTAAGTGGCAGAAAAACTACAATGTACTGTAGATAAGAAAAGTTTTATTTTATGTCAGTTTTATGAAGACGATTTGATCTATAATAATGTGAATGATAGTGATATATATGGAGTCTTAGAACAAAACACATGATGCAGTGAGCTTTCATCTAAATAAAA
>WNGS01163519.1:9914786-9991188 GCA_020271785.1 Procambarus virginalis | reverse complement strand
TCTTTTTTTTCTTTTTGTTTTGATTACGCAAAGTTAGGCCTAGTGGTTGGATAAAGGTTCTGGTTACGTTAGGTTAGCCTACCTAAGCTGTTTTGGGTACATTGATTAGGAGCGTTTACAATACAGGCTGCAACACGTCCTCGGACCAAGTCCATTCTATCCAGCGGCCGACCCCAAAGACGCATTCATCAATTTTAACATAGTGATAATTCAATAGGATTTTTCTCAAATATAAATTAATATTAGTATCATATTAGCATAGTTAGGTTTAGGGTAGGTTAGGTGTTTAGGTTCTATTGGCATTTATTTGTATTTGAAGTATGTGGATGAAGAATTAAGAGAAGTGCAATTTGAATAGAGGCCATTAGCGAAGCACTGTTCGAGCAAAGTTCGAACGTCTTTTTGAGTTGTGTGTAATTTTTAATTCGTAAACAGGTGGTTTGGTGGCTGGATTTATGTGCACTTTGGCAATTGTTTATAAGGAATGAAGTTAAGTTAACATAGTGGAACATGTCACCAGCTGGTTGATTGAAGGGAAAAACCTCATCCTTCGAACCGGATTCGAACCAGTGACCTATGGATGTCTGTCTCAAGAACCAACTACAGTCCACCGCTCTACCAACTGAGCTATCGAAGGTGTTACACACATGGAAAGTTACAACACTTAAGTCCCACACCCTCTAATGCTTTCACACTTGCCTCCGGTACAGGAACACTACATTTTAATAGTCTGTGTTGCATTTTATATCATACGAATGAATGATTTTTTTTCAGTTGTTTTCAAAGCATTGCATTCTCAAACATAATACAAGGTGTTATCAGATTAAGATCATACCAATCCTTTGATATCTATGTAATTGTGAGTATAGTTTGGACAGCCTAGAATATAGTATATATATATAATATATATCTATAATACCGTCACTTTGGGAATGACTGCACTAGAGTAACCTTCGAATATATAAAAAAAAATTATACACTCGAGTACTCGAGTAACCTTAGATCACATAAACACTAGAAGAACCTTAGAACATACACAATTTAGAGGTGGTGACGCTTAGAGATATACAGCTGTTCTGATCATTACTATCATAAGCATTGAAGTCTCCAGGAACTCTCAACACTCAAAAGTGATATTGTGGATGATATTGTTAAGTGACTCAGAGATTTAAATAGATTTACCAGGCTATTGACCGTGTATAAACTGTTAGAAAAATGCCGTGAGACTAGACACGCTTTTCTGTAAAAAGTGTTTCACCCATGAAGTATGTTTAATTGATCAATAAACATGGAGGGATTACGAGACCACCGTTGTGAACGAAATGCTATCCACAACAACTGCTTGGTCCAACGTGCTGTATTTCTCAACTTATTTGCAGCTGTCATACTGCTGGGTGATTCAACGTGTGAGGTGAGGTGTCTGCGGGATGGGGTCTGGCTGTGTGAGGGTCTAGCTGAAAGGTGATGGTCTGTGGATTTCTAGCTGAGGTAGGATGTGGCTGTGACGTGGGGTTGTGGACGGTATATATATATATATATATATATATTTCGTACCTAGTAGCCAAAACGCCTTTCAGCCTACTATGCAAGGCCCGGTTTGCCTAATAAGCCAAGTTTCATTAATTAATATATTTCTCGATTTTTTTTCTTACGAAATGATAAAGGCTACCATTTCATTATGTATGAGGTCAATTTTTTTATTGGAGTTAAATTAAAGTAGATATGACTGAACCTAACCAACCCTACCTAACCTAACCTAACCTATCTCTATAGGTTAGGTTAGTTAGGTATCCGAAAAGGTAGGTTAGGTTAGGTTAGGTAGGTTAGGTAGTCGACAAACAATTAATTCATGAAACTTGGCTTATTAGGGCAAATCGGGCCATGCATAGTAGGCCGAGGAAGTGCGTTCTGGCTACTAGGTCGACATATATATATATATATATAATATATATATATATATATATATATATCTATATATATATATATATGAGCTGCCTCGTATGGGTCAAGGGGAGCTGCCTCGTATGGGACAATAGGTTAGGCTAGGATATGTTCTTTTCTAAATGCCATTTGGGCTAATTCAATAACACAATTTGGTACTCCTTAACTAGAGCTGTAATACAATGCTTCATAAGACGGCAGCCTTCAGGTGCCTTCAAGACGTCTTTACTAAGCTGGCTTAGGCAAAGTTTTGAGGGGGAAATATAGCATTTTCCTGTTACGTTCTGGAGGCAAAAGCAATCAGAAAAGATTGCAGCTACTACCCAGGCACACAAAAATAATATTAAACAAATACAAGCATACATACATAAACTGTAGGTATTAGATTTATACATACTACTATGCAAGACATACACAATAGAAACTGTGCAAGCAAGCAAGCACTAGTAGAGTCGATGAAGCGTCAGTTAGGGTATAAGTGAGCAGCTATCTCCTTAGGGACATTAATTGGACTGTACATTTTACAATAAACTTACCGAATTACAACATGTAACACCATTTAAGAATAAAGTGTTTGGAATCTGATATGATAATGGCGAGAACGCACAAAAGAATTCGCTAGGATACAATGAGAGGAATTTATAAAAAAAAAGTCGAAGAAAACTAAGCAAAAAAGTTATCCTTCGACACCAGGATTCGACACCGAGTGACCTATGGATGTCTCTTAAGTACCAACTACAAGTCCACCGCCCTTACCCTACCCAATCCTGAGTCTATCGATAGGAGGGATGGAAGCTTACCCTGATTTGAATCTATGTAACAAGTCCTTTTAATGGACACCTTTCAGCGTTGGAGAATTAGCTTAATTAACAAATCATTTGGCAATTCACATGTCTTGAGACCATACGATAGTGTAATCCTCTTGTCACCCTTTTCAGTACGCTCATAGGATGGGTATTGAGTGCATAATAAATTTGCTAAGCTAAAGGTTGTATAACTATGTACAGATAATTATGGTTTATGAAGATGTACCCTTACTGATTATCGTTATTTTGATAATTTTAGTACTACGTTGGTGCCTATATAAATTTCACACCTAGAGTCCAAAATATGCGATTCCGAGAACTGTTTGTTCTGAAGCAGCGTCAAAGCAAAAACCATTAAGGTTGGTAAGCAGCCCGCACTGCATCCACAACAGCTGTAAATGCTTCACCCTACGTACTACAAACTACAAATGTAATCGCGTACAGACAAACCTAAACACCTAACCTAGACCTGTCCGACCATTTTGGCCCCTACCCTTTCATACAATTTATAAGATGTGGGCAATTGAAAACTACTGCATGGGAAATAATTAATTGTTCTGATCCGACATCAAAAAATTCTTCTGGATCTCAAGCAATATCTGAGGGGTGTCAATAATTACAATAATTTCTTAAATGATTTAACTAGGCCTACTCTCAACCTAGCGCTATGTCCGTCCCGTACTCCAGACTATTTCCCTAGCAAGATTTGGGAAAAGACCTAACCCTCGAGTGTTGTGGCCTCCTTTGGAAGACAAGACATTCTCTTTAGTGGTATTTATATAGAAAAATAACCATGGAACAGCTACACCGTCGGAGCTATAAAATGGCAAGATATTATTCTAGCTTTCATAAATCCAGTGAAACAATCCTCAGGTAAATTCATGTAAAACTGTTGTAATTAGTTTAACAAGATTGTACTTTAATAAATAAATTTTGGAGATTCAGCAGTTCTTAGTAGTTGTGTATTCAAAAAATTGC
Source organism: Procambarus virginalis (assembly GCA_020271785.1). Classification (NCBI taxonomy): domain Eukaryota; kingdom Metazoa; phylum Arthropoda; class Malacostraca; order Decapoda; family Cambaridae; genus Procambarus; species Procambarus virginalis. Next base: position 9,987,463 of record WNGS01163519.1, on the reverse strand, counting down.
GTTCCTCGCGTATTAATTAATACATTATACAGTAGAATTTGGTGGATAATTAAGGCCTATTAGGTGTTTAGGTTCGTTGAAAATTATTTCGTCTTTTGGTAGTACATTGGGTTGATAGCGTTTACTAAATGCGTTTGCGATTCCCACGAAGCCTTTAGGGACTGTCGCGGTCAATTTTGCATTGTGTTCGAGTAAAAGTTGAACGTGTCTGGGCACCCTCCTGGCCACTATATTTTGACGATTGGAGTAGGATAAGAAGTGAAAAACTATCTCTTCGAATCCGGATTCGAACCAGTAACCTATGGATGTCTGTCTCAAGTACCAACTACAGTCCACCGCTCTACCAACTGAGCTATCGAAGGTGTTACAGGTGGTGAAAGTTAATCAATAGGCCAAATATGGCACAGCCAAATCCGGAACTAACGAACACAGGTGCCTAAGATTTAATGAGAATCAAAACACATCCTTAACAAATTAAAATAAGCATTATCGACATGAATAATAACGTTCGTGATTCAGAAAGAGGAAAGCCTTATTTGCTTAAATTACAAGATTCTCAATGTCACTAATTAAGTGGGCATTGAGAATCTTTCTTCATTACAAATTCGGTCAGTAACTGGTGCAGGTGTATGCATGGTTTATATAAAATAACGTATATGCCAATAAAACTGTAATTGTTCATGGAGCTCAGAGACTAATGAGGTCTCCAAGACTAGAGACTAATTGTGGTCATCATGGCTCAGTGGTAAAGCAACCGTTCGCGCTTCGCGCGCTTTGGCTGGGTTTGTATCCATGGCCGGGGAGGATTACTGGCAGCCAATCCTTAACTTGTAGCCTCTTGTTCATACCAGAGTGAATGGTAACCTGGGGTGATAATAAACAATTTTCAGGGTCATAGTCGGGAAAATATAAGATTAAGGACCTGTCCCAAAACCCTTATGTGTGCTAGTGGCTTTACAAGAATGAAGATACTTTGTATAACTAAATTAAATAAATAAATTAAATAAAATAAGATGTATAATAAATAAATAATAATAGATATCAATGAGCTTGTATGTAAATAATAATTAAAGATAAGATTAATAAGCGGTCAGAATATTGAGCTGAAATGTATTGTTGTTTAGGGCGACGACAATCAGGAATTGGATGCGCCCACAGCTACCGACTACCGTGGAAATAGCAAAGAGAGATGGGATTCTAATATTATCTTCAGGCCACAGACCCTACAATCTCCTCACACACACTTACTTTACAGTCTCTTCAGGTCCACGAACGTGACGGATGAAGCTATAGCCCTCTGAAATCTGACTGAAGCAGCCTGTGTCAGGGCGACAAGCAACTTGCCTGGTGTTGACGTCGCTGTCCCACTACTAATATCACCTTTTAGTGACTTCGCTTCTCACTATTAAATCCCATTCTTTGGTCGTCAAGAAGCTACTGATTATCATAATTTACTCGTCGGACTTGTCGTACTATTGATATATATATTTTTTCTTTTTGCTCATAAAATTTAAATTTCCCTTACAGTCAAGTAAATTCGAAAAAGGTAATATGATGTCTTTTTGGGTCGGGTGACTGCAACTCATGCTGGGGTAAAATGAGTTATATATAAATATATGAGTTTAATTAATAGTAAATATACCCCGAAATATATAAAATATTATAAGAATTAACAGTAAAATATAACTGATAATGATAAGATGTATAATTATGTGGATAACGTAATTAGCCTTCATGTAAATAAGTTAAGTTAAGAAGCTAAATTAACTGAGGTACCAAATGTATATTATAAATATAAAGCTTAATGACCCCCACAAAGAGGGTAACTGAGTTAACAGTAATGGCGACTTCTGGTAACAGGCTAATTAATGTAATGACTGATAGTATTCCGGCGTAGGCCTCCAGCGCCGTAGAGTGGAGTCCGCCGTAGGCCTCCAACGCCGTAGAGTGGAGTCCAGCGTAGGCCTCCAACGCCGTAGAGTGGAGTCCAGCGTAGGCCTCCAACGCCGTAGAGTGGAGTCCAGCGTAGGCCTCCAACGCCGTAGAGTGGAGTCCGGCGTAGGCCTCCAGCGCCGTAGAGTGGAGTGCCGCCGTAGGCCTCCAAGCGCCGTAGAGTGGAGTCCGGCGTAGGCCTCCAACGCCGTAGAGTGGAGTCCGGCGTAGGCCTCCAACGCCGTAGAGTGGAGTCCGGCGTAGGCCTCCACGCCGTAGAGTGGAGTCCGGCGTAGGCCTCCAGCGCCGTAGAGTGGAGTCCGCCGTAGGCCTCCAACGCCGTAGAGTGGAGTCCGGCGTAGGCCTCCAACGCCGTAGAGTGGAGTCCAGCGTAGGCCTCCAACGCCGTAATGGGGGATCCGGCGTAGGCCTCCAACACAAGGAGGCATGGACATGTTGTCATTGCAGTGCATTTATTATATATTAAACAATTGATCATAAGTAATACGTATGGAAGGCGTGTATATATATTTAGGCTCTTTGAACAGCGCGCCAAGAGGTTCATTGTTGGTTGTAAATAATTTTGTATGGACTTCATAGCCGTCACGATACTGGTGCTGGGCGGTGGTGGTGTGGAACCCCAGTCCAGGGTGTGGTCCCCACTTGTCGCCGTGGGGGGTGGGACCATGTAGTGTAGGATGCACCCCCCCCACAGTCCTGTGGGGGGGGTGGCATGCGCTGGGGGTGAGGGGACCCCCTGTCACAGGCCTGTGGGGGGCCGGGTGACCCCATGTCCAAGCCTGGGGGGGTTGGTGGGTGGACCCATGGGGGGCATGTCCATGCTTCTGTTGGGGGGTGGGGGACCCCATGTCCCAGCCGTGTGGGGGGTGGTGGACCTCTATGCCAGCCTGGTGGGGGGTGGTGGACCCCATGTCCCAGCCTGTGGGGGGTGGTACCATGTGACCCCATGTCCACTGGTGTGCCCATGTCACCTGTGTAGGAGATGTGTGGACCCAATGTCCAGGTCCACTGTGGTGGGGTGGGACCCCATCCACCTGTGGGGGTGGTGGATCCCACCATGCGTCAGGCCTGTGGGTCGAGGTTGACCAACAATTAGGTAAATGAATGGTACGTGGCATCCACAGCTACAGTGAAGGGCCTCGTGTATGCTATGCACACTTATTCTCAATTGTTTTCTTAATCACTCTGTAGGTCATTGTTGAGTGAACTTGGTTCCACCTGTGTCCCCTTGTTCGCATACTACCCAAGATGCCTAAATACTCTGTCTGTCTTAATCTGGTCTATTACTCCTAGCGAATTTTGTATGTTGGTAAATCATGTCTCCCCTTTGTTCTGTCCTGTCCAGTGACCTATTACTAGTGACCCTAGACTGCTCATAATGAGGTTAATATTCAACCTCACTTTAAGAACATAAGCTCTGGCTAACTCCATAGTTCTAACATACATTCACAGGCCAAAATCCGTTCACTCATTGTCAAAGTAAGCTAAAAATAACACAAGACAAAAAGTTATCCTTCGAACCGGATTGAACCAGTGACCTATGGATGTCTTCTTACAGTACCAAACTACAGTCTACTGCTCTACCAACTGAGCTATCGAAGGTCTTGAAGGAGGTGAAAGTTGCTACACTTAAGACCTGCAGGCGGGGCTGCTCTACGTGGTGCCTTTATTACAATTGTTCGCTTACTCTGAACTTGTCTGCATTTAGGAGCACAATTCTTGAGTACTATTCGAGATGTTTTGCTTCGTATCAGTAATGTATCCGGGAACGGAAAATGATTAATATGTAACGTAAATTACCAAAGGTCACCATATATATGATAAAATAGTTGACTAAATAAGACAATGGAACTCTCCTTATCCCTTATCTGTAACACCTTCGATAGCTCAGTTGGTAGAGCGGTGGACTGTAGTGGTACTTGAGACAGACATCCATAGGTCACTGGTTCGAATCCGTTCGAAGATAAGTATTTTGACTCATATGTGACACGTTAATCAGACTTCCGGACCAGCGGTTGTCAGCAGGAGAAGCATATTGTGTGCGGTGACTGGCCAGACTGTACAATTATTGTTACTTTTAAGCAAAGGTTAACAGTCTGGGTGAGAGAAGTCTGCTGCTAGTTGTTAGTGGAATTATAATGTGTGTACACCGATTCTAAATAATGTTGAAAAAAATTCCACTGGAGTATAATTTAATATGACCTTTTCCCGCCCTCTGTAATCCCTTTAGTGTCGCTCACAGGATGAGTATGGGGTGCATAATAAACTACCACTCACAAGATGAGTATGGGGTGCACAATAAACTACCACTCACAAGATGAGTATGGGGTGCACAATAAACTACCACTCACAAGATGAGTATGGGGTGCACAATACTACCACTCACAAGATGAGTATGGGGTGTACAATACTACCACTCACAAGATGAGTATGGGGTGCACAATAAACTACCACTCACAAGATGAGTATGGGGTGCACAATAAACTACCACTCACAAGATGAGTATGGGGTGCACAATAAACTACCACTCACAAGATGAGTATGGGGTGCACAATAAACTACCACTCACAAGATGAGTATGGGGTGCACAATAAACTACCACTCACAAGATGAGTATGGGGTGCACAATAAACTACCACTCACAAGATGAGTATGGGGTGCACAATAAACTACCACTCACAAGATGAGTATGGGGTGCACAATAAACTACCACTCACAGGATGAGTATGGGGTACACAATAAACTACCACTCACAGGATGAGTATGGATGTACAATATAAAAAAATATAACTATCTAGCCGCCTTCGGCAGAAACAATCAATTAAAATTCAAACCCCCAATGGACAGGGACAATATGTAAGGGCTGTGACCCATCATAAATCACCTCCACCTCAGTAAATTCAAGTAAAATCATCTCTCTAACAGGATTCGAACTCTATGGGTGTCTTTGTGACGTTCCGACTACCGTCCACCACAAGGGTATACTATGCGGTGCAAATTACTGTATCGTGTAACCCATTAATAATTTAATAAAACAAATACAATCTTATTAATATTCAGCCTATCTATTTACACATAAAGGCACCACACAGGGTCCAAGTGAACATCTATTGCTACAGTACATTTCTCTCGCTTCATAATCATTCCTAAAATCTAAATGACGCTATATTGAGAATTATTTATTATAATTATATTATATATAGTCACTTCTACCAATGGAGGCTGGAACTGAGCATCCGGACGAGTGTATGAGATCAATACTGCTCTACGCAAACGTCCAGCCTCGTACGCCACATTCTTTTTGGTATTAAAATGCTTACGTACGCAGCATTGTGCTTCTACTCTATTTTATATGTGGGATTATAATATAGGTCAAGAGATAACAGTAAGTTCACTGACTATCGCCATCTCATCGGATGGTCATGATGATACATGGGATACATACATACATGAGATCATATCATGTACTTCCTCATCACAATCGACTTGAGAATGGTCCAGGACGGACCGAAACGTCGTCGTCCCTTCACCTTCTAGTGTGTGGTCTGGTCAACATATCATGTCTACTTTGGGCAGTGAGAATAATATAATGAAATTATTATAAAAGCTTCAGTGACATGCCATTTCTATTCAGGTATAGTTGTCATTGTATATAGCGACGAAGTTAAAGGATTATATAGGATAATACTTATCACATAACATATTATTATTAATCCTGACTCCTAAATATCCAATCTTCATTAGAGCTTCCAGCCTGCTCCTGCAGGAGTCACTGACTCCGTTCCAACGATAAACATTATAATTTCCAACCTGTTCACTCAGCAGTAATTGGGTATCTTAACATGAGCTATGGGACTGCTCGCTGGGTACAATGACTGTCTTCCTCAAACACGAAGCTATGCAGACAAAGCAATTTTGTTCTTTCAGTTCACTCTCAGTGTCCTCCTATAAACATCTAACATTTGTAACCTAAATTATTTTGTTCTGAATGCATCAGCATAATAGAGACAAAATGACGTAATAACTTTGCAATCTTCATTTTGTTTCGGTATAGAGATGGTTTCGCCTTTTGCAGGGTCGGTGTTCGATCCCCGTTGGTCCAAATGGTTGGGCACCGTTCCTTCACTCCGTCCTCATATTACAGCTCCTTGTCCTCATATCCCATCTCCTTGCCCTCATAGCCCAGCTCTTTTTCCTCATATCCCAGCTCCTTGTCCTCATATCCCATATCCTTGTCCTCATATCCCAGCTCCTTGCCCTCATATCCCAGCTCCTTGTCCTCATATCCCAGCTCCTTGTCCTCAAATCCCAGCTCTTGTCCTTATATCCTCTCTTAAGTGGTATATATTCGGACTGACATTGTTTTCTCCTAATAATTACCTTACCTACCATGTTATTTCCCCAAGGGGTTGCCGGAGAAGTCACCGTTCTCACGCCATCCGCTAGCGGTGACGGTGGTGGTGGGTAGCGGTCATTGCACCTCCTCGCATTGCCAGACCTCCACACCCACTATCATTATTAAACCTTGGTGTTGTATCCTTTTCTGATGGCATTTCAGGAATCAATGCGACGCATGTATGCACCGAGAGGCGTATTACTGCTTCTTGGTGTATATGCATTGTGAGTTTACTTCAGTTTAGTTTAGTCCTGGACAATGTTCAGAACTAAATTACGCTCTCTAGTAGGTCAGTAAGGTATTATAGTGGGCTTAATAACCCTCCGGAGCTTGCTAGTCCTTATGTAACTTTACATCAAAATTAAAATATTCAGGAATACTCTTTTTCTGACTGTAAGATCGGAGACGCTCTCCAGTTCAGATATCACTTGATGTCAGAGAGTGAGCTGAATGTAACGCTTGTTAAAAACGGAATACTTCCAGCCAGTGACCTATGGATGTTTGTGTATACTGCCAACTGCAGTCCACCGCTCTAACAACAGCTTTTGAAGGAGTTTCAGATAAGGAGAGTCGTCTGTTTATTTAATTAGGTTAATTATGCTATGATATGACGACCTTAGGTAATTTATGTTACATATTAATGTCTTTTTAGTTCCTGGATGGATACATTACTAATTATTAATTAGGAGACAAAATATATGAAGGTGTAACTCAAGGAGATGTGTCTTTCAAATGCAAAGTTCAGAGTAAATGAAGTTGTAATAAAGTCTACGCAGAGCAGCCCCGCCTGTGAGGTTTTTAAGTGTTGCAACTTTCACAATCTCCAACGCCTTCGATAGCTCAGTTGGTAGAGCGGTGGACTGTAGTTGGCACTTGAGACAGACATCCATAGGTCACTGGTTCGAATCCGGTTCGAAGGATAAGTGTTTTTGACACGTGACACGTTTAGCTGGTCGGCCTTGGGATGGCCTCGCTTATTGTAGGTCGACGTTCGGTTCCTGTAGCAGCCACATTAGAGTTAATGTGGCAACTACTTAAATTATCTCCAAATTCTTATGTGTTTCATTGATGAGCCAGTGTCAAAACACCCAGCCACTCAGCCCGGACAAACTACATCATGGCCTCTCACTGGACGTAGTCACTAATGCTGCCCGCCTTGGACCGTCGCTCACGACCTGCTGGCCTTTCACACCGATCATCTCCACCTGCTCATCCGACACTCTAGCTGGATGTACCTGGATGGGGGTTCTGGGAGTTCTTCTACTCCCCAAGCCCGGCCCGGGGTCAGGCTTGACTTGTGAGAGCGTGGTCCAACATGCTGTTGCTTGGAGCGTCCACATATCCACTACAGCCAGGTTGGTCCGGCTCTTCTTGAAAAAAAAAAAACTATCTCGTTTTCTCTTCATATACTATATATCCTGCTGCACCACTGTCATCGCCAACTCACCCGACAGCCTGACCTGCTCCATCATGTGGGACCAATAGACCCGGGAACCTATACAGCAATTGATTGACAGTTGAAAGACGGGACCAAAGAGTCGAAGCTCAACCCCCGCAAGCACAATTAGGTGAGAGCAGCCTAGCTAGCTGTCCTACCTTCGTCGCCGCCAGAGCAATGCAGAGCCAACAATAGCTCTCTCGTGCCCTGGCCAGCACGACTATAGCTGCCGCCGTACTGCCTCGCCCCGTCCTCGACGCTGCTGCACTAACCAACACTCTTAGCTTACATCACCTACAGCACGCCTGGTGACCCAGCCAGTCCACAGGCTGCCTGCGTTTTAAAGGACACCGAATCTACATGCTCCACCCAGCCTGTTCTCGCCAGCGTTCCAAAAGTCAAGAAACTGTCGTAGTAAAATGCCTTATCCAAACCTGCCAGAGGATTCGCGAGGCACCGGTGGAGTGGTGAAGGGAACCTTCAGTGTAAATAGTTTGGGTGAGGGAATGTTCTGTGATCAGAGCGTCAGTGTGACTTAACGCGTTGTCCTTTGCTTCAAAGCAACAATAATTGTACAATCGCCAGGGAGTCTGGCCAGTCACTGCACACAATATGCTTCTCCTGCTGACAACCGCTGGTCCGGAAGTCTGATGAACGTGTCACATATGAGTCAAAATACTTTTCCTTCGAACCGGATTCGAACCAGTGACCTATGGATGTCTGTCTCAAGTACCAACTACAGTCCACCGCTCTACCAACTGAGCTATCGAAGGTGTTACAGATAAGGGATAAGGAGAGTTCCATTGTCTTATTTAGTCAACTATTTTATCATATAATATGGTGACCTTTGGTAATTTACGTTACATATTAATCATTTTCCGTTCCCGGATACATTACTGATTACGAAGCAAAACATCTCGAATAGTACTCAAGAATTTGTGCTCCTAAATGCAGACAAGTTCAGAGTAAGCGAACAATTGTAATAAAGGCGACCACGTAGAGCAGCCCCGCCTGCGAGGTTCTTAAGTGTAGCAACTTTCACCTCCTTCAAGACCTTCGATAGCTCAGTTGGTAGAGCGGTGGACTGTAGTTGGTACTTGAGACAGACATCCATAGGTCACTGGTTCGAATCCGGTTCGAAGGATAACTTTTTGTCTTGTGTTATTTTTAGCTTACGTTGACAATGAGTGAACGGATTTTGGCCTATGAATGTATGTTAGAACTATGGAGTTGGCCAGAGCTTATGTTCTTAAAGTGAGAGTTGAATATTAACTCATTATGAGCAGTCTATGGGGTCATCTAGTAATTCAGGTCACTGGAAGATAGTAGGCAAAGGGGAGACATGATTACCACATTCAAAATACTCAGAGAAATAATAAGAGAGGCCAGACAGAGCACAGACTATTTAGCATGGGTAGTACACGAACAAAGAGATACAGATGGAAACCATTTAGTATATCCAAATGAGGCACAAGAAAAACAAATTGTCAGGATAATAAAAAAGTGGAATGCATTAAGAAGTGAAGTGGAGATTTACAGCTTTAAATGTAGATTTGACAGCCCACTATATAGACCCAGGGAAACTATGCACCAGTTGATTATAATAATGGTTGAGAGGTGGGTCCCAAGAGTCGTAGCTCATCCCTCGCGGGGAGAGGGGGAGAAGTGACAGGCCTCTCCTGTAATTCTACACGGCAGTAAACCTCCCCTCGCGACCGTCCAGAGGGGGAAGCAATATGTATGTCTCCCAAACCGACCCCTAGCTCACGGGAGACATCTCCCGTCACGCAGGGTGCAGCCGCACCTCCACAGATCTCCAGTATCATCTATTGATACTGGTAATGGCTCAAAAAGGCCACCACTTACGGGCCATTCGTGCCCGTGCCACCTTTTGGGTGGCTTAATCTTCATCAATCAATCATCACCCCTAGCTGAGAGCAGAGACGTACCAGGCCAGTGGAAGGGAAGAGGAATGGGGAAGAGAAGGGAAGGGAACAGCGAGGGAGAGAGAGGAGGGGAAAACTGGAAGATAGGAAGAGAAAGAGAGGGCCTTACATGGCTGTTACAAGCGTGGACTGTCTTATGTTTTTTTCGGCAGCTTTATTCCCTTAGTTTCGAACTGTTTTCTTTACCTTGTATGTTGTAGCACCATTTAAAATTTTGGGATGAATTCTCTAAACGTGTATACTTTATTTACGTACTATTATGTTCGGGTGCGTGTGCCCCAACTTGCTTAGAATAGTTATACAAGTATAGGTAATAAGGTCACTTAACAGGTAGCCCTGCACATGCACACAACAGGCCTGCAACTCGCAGTTGCAAATTCTAGCAACTGCAATACATTCCAGCAGCTTCAGTTGCAAATTGCTGTCAACCTCAGTTGCAAATTTCCATGCAATTTGCAGTTGTAAATATTTTATTTAAATTAATAAAAGTTATATCGCCTATGTTTGCTTGGTCACCATCTCGCACAAAAACAGTGCCAGTCTTTCCGGCTAATTATTGCCTTTTAGTAATTACTTATTAAAAACTTGGATACAGAGCAGTGTACGTGCAGCTACATATTCCATGTGAAGAATTACGAAGAATAGATCATGCTAGCTATTAGTTTATATATCATCGTAGTATAGTGGGCTTCCTACTTGACTCACAATCGGGGATCCCGGGTTCGATCTCAGGCAGCATGGTTTGGGTATGGTTTCAATCACCTAACAGTAAATATGTACTAGCAAGTTAGGGAACTTTTGTAAGGTTCTAATGCAAGCTTCCTGTCCACGCCAAACATAATTAAAACATGATCCAGCATGTATATACATGTTCACTGTGATTAAATCTCCTACATGAATGGAAATGGGAAATACAAGGGACTCCATGCATGCCAAACACAACTAAAGGTGACGAGAAGCCAGAAAGTATGGTTCTCATTTCACCTCTCATCTTGGGCCAGATGAACTTCATTAGAACCTCTTAAACTACCCTATGGATCACCGAAGTGCTCAAGTCCTCTGCCACGTCAAGCCACGAAGGCATACCTGGAGTGGGTTCAGGGAATTCTAATCCCTTGAGATTGCTTTGTCTAGAAGGCTTTTCCTTGGGGGTAGCCCACACGTCCACATATCCATTATAACCCAGCTGGTCTAGCATTTCCTGCTGGAATTTATCCAACTTTTTTTTCAACAGATCAATATTAGTTCTGGCATATTTCATATATTTATTGGAAGAAGATTGAAGAGCAGTGGACCTCTGGCATAGGAAGATATATTATATATTTACATATGACAATATTCAATGATTAAAAAACATTTATGGTCATCTATAACAAAAGACAGGTAAACAGTTGTTCAAGTGTAGCAAATGTGTTGTATTTGTGTTCCAGAAGGCTGTGGAAGCTAGAAAATGTTCGAGGATGTTCTTGAAGCTGAGAATGGGCAGCAACAGGAATTTCTTCAAGCATGCTGTTTGAGAGGGCATGAACATAAGAATGGAAGAAAGGACACTGCAAGTTTATTGGCAGTGATGCAAATGGGTTAGGTTAACTAAATATAGATAAGGCTGTATCCAGGATTTATGTTCTGGGATAACAAAGGAGGTCCATCCTTAATTATAGCATTTTAACTGGTAGAAACTTAAAGGATAGCTAATAAATGTTTCCATTAATACAGAAGTTGAACATAAAAAACCTGGAAAATTGAGGTGGTATATATTCATGTGGTAGCTCCTATTTATATCTACCAAAACTCATTCTTGTTTAACCTGTTTGAAACAATACATCGATCCTACATCTTGTGTCCATGAAACAGAATGAGGTTATTTCTTCTCTTAAATGGTGAGGAGAGAGGTCAGGGAGAAATTGTTTCTACATTGTTACTGGTACCTCAGGTTACATATTAGCATGTTGTAAAAGATCTGCAGTTTGAGTATACTGTAGAAGGCTATTTTCTCAACTCTTTGTTTTATTAAGGGTTTAGTGGAATAGAGAAATGCCATCATGACACACTCAGATAGTTGTCAATTACCTGAACGGGAGTGTTAAGGTATTATGAATGGGCCATAGCTTGTGTTGGTAATCAGACCTTGGGGCATTGGTATTTTTTATAGCATTGGTGACAAGAGCATTGCAAAACTATTTACAAGAGGGAGTCTGAGTACTGTACAAGTTATCAAAAGAAGGCACCATGCCGGGATGACTATTTAGCACCATCTGTGTTGCTGTGTTGCAGAACATTCAAAAGGTCTTATCACTCGGGAAGCCAAGATGAAAGAACAAAATCATGACGAAAGAACACACAGGAACTGAATTCATAGAATTTTATCAAGGGACATACTACTCAAAGGAACATTAGGGAAGAAAGACTAGAGAGTTTAAAAAACTAAAGCTAAACCTGAAATGCTACATTGCACTTGATACAGAATTTTTAATGTTCAAGTTCCTAAACATCATTTAGGATGCTACTACACAAGGCTACCCAAGATTCAGAGGCCAGAATTTATCAGGTATTAACACATTCACTTAGGAAACCTGTATGTCTTTTTCTTGATCATGGCAGCTGTCTATATTTATTAAAGTTTAATTGTTTCAAAACTTTGCAATCCAAGGTAAGTATGGACAACCTTGTAGTAACTATATCAGAATGCTGTAGCAGCTACCTCCACATATGCAGGAATAACAGGTGTTACATGTCTGCACACTTCCAGGATCAAGCAGTTTCCCCATCAACCAATAAACAAGCAGCGGTGATCCAAACCAGTCAAGTAAACAGTGATATAAGGCTGCCTGACAATGGTATCGAGATGATCCTCACCAACAAAGCAGCCAGCAGCAACATCACCTCTTACCAGCTTTGGTTCCCATCGTCTCACCAAAATGGACTCTCTCCAGTCACCAGCTGTGACCAGATTCTGCTGCTTTCTGCACTTTACAGCCTTGCCCCCGTCATGATGCTGTCATACCATACAACCACACCCACTGTAACCATTATAACAAATATATATTGTATCCATATTGTATGTTTACTGTTCCCTTTCTCAGGGTACCTAAACAGAGTTCAGACATTCAGTCTGTAGTCAAATCATCTAGAGCACAACCTTCAGTAATTCGAAGCCTATAAATTGTTTAAATAAATGAAATCCAAGCCAAGATGTAAAAGTTTCCTAAATGCACACAAATGCTTGATGAAACCCAGACCTGGTTATTACTTAATTTCTTTGGCTAAAACCACTTGCAATTGCCAAGAAAACAAAACCTGAAGTTATCACAAATTTTATATTTCCATATTTTTACATTTTACTACTATGGCAAATGAAAAATAGACCTATAATACAAAGGAATTTTTTTTAGTGATCTTTTAATAAATATTATAAACACTGCAGTACTTTAGCAACAAAACAAGATTCAGTATTAAAATCACATTTTATGTTCAAATGATCATTGGATTTGAATCAACACAGTATACAATGCATAACAGGAATTAAATTAGAATTAAGAAATGAGTTGAACATGTCCATATATTAAAACTATCCTGATAAATGACATGTTTAATTTGGCTTCATATCTGGCAAGAAATAATCCTTTGCTAAACATATTCTATCATAATTCTGTTTCCACACAAATTTTTAATTTAGAATCCCAGATTACAGGTTATGAATAATATCCAAGACAACCCATAACTAGGGCAATAGTCATCAGTTTTGTTATATGTTAGGGTGTTAGGGACAAGTAGCCAATGTTTTCCCAACCAAAGATTCATCTCTAAACTATGAAGATCATGGTGTTTGATGAAGTACTGTTGCCAACACTAGTTAATAGATGATTCTCCTTGACCTGGTTAATAAAGCTGGACTTCCAAAGGCCTAACAAGCATGTGGACCTTGCCAATTAATACACCTGCATTCATTCTTGTGTATGCATTAAGAAAGTATTTTGATGCAATCAAACCCACATCCCTAGATTTTCTTGGCGCACTCACTATTGACTGGATCATGACAAGCTTAAAACTATTTCAACCATAAGTACTACTTGACTTACTTTTAAGCTCATGGTGGTTAAAGTCAGTAGTGTGGGTGCTTAGGGAGCCTCAGGATGCAGGTTCAACCCCAGTGTACGACCTCAACATTTTCTTGTAGATGCATCACGTTCTTGTGATATTGTATATGCATTGCTTCATGAGTATATACCTCTTGCTAACCAGTTCTGAACAGCACTAACTCAATAGTTGTATGCAGCAAATAGACTTACTTGGCAAGCACTCTGCCTCTATAACCTTCCCAGAAAGACGATTAGTTACCCAATCACTTTACCTTGTTGTAAAAGCATCAAACAATACAATTATAATAATTCTAATAAAATTAATATAAGACTAACATTTATTCTGATTTACTTTCACTGGTGAATGTGTTCGAGACCAGCAGTTTCCCTATTTATTAAAGCTGCTACAGAATTCCTTACACCCTTTTCTTTACACAACCCTACCTCAATAACCCAAGTACACATTTACCGCTAGACTTAACAGAATGACAGGTAATAGAAGAAACTTACATGGGAAGATAATGATGGTGATAGGCAAGGACATATATATATATATATATATATATATATATATATATATATATATATATATATATATATATATATATATATATATATATATATGTACATATACATATTTCTTCAATAAGCTTTGGCATTTAGGTTAAATTGTGATGCACTAGCATCCTGAAGTAACTCGCACCTCCATATACTGTACAGCTTCAGATAACTTGTCCATACTGGACACGAGAAGATGCAATGGAACGACACCCCAATAATGTAGAAAAAAATACAAAAAAAAAAAAAACCTTTCCAAATACTGTATACTACAACAGGCTCCTTGTGACTGATGATACAAACCCAGCCACATTGTACCGATCTACTACAATGCATCCACTCAATAATACAGGTCTTGTATACATTTTAGCTATTCAGTCTTTCTTGGCAACATCAAAATCAAGTAAATAATCTGCCAAAAATGAAGGTTAAAAGAACAAAACTTGGCTGCATTTGATAAGCTCCATATCACTGGATGCTAATTTAAAAACAAAATTCTTTTGCTAATAATCAGTCCAATCAATAACAAAATTTCCAGCCCTGTATAATGTTGCAATATGTACCAACATTTTGACACTACACGTTCATAACTAATCTCCATTCATAATTCATGAATATGACGAAGAACCTTGTGAATGAAGTCTTGAAGATAAGACAGTAACTCTAAGCTTTAGAATGAAAATTTTAGACAAGCCTGTATTTTTATCCAAATCATTCTTAAAATTGGTGAAAAAAAGTAATACAAAATTATGATCTTCATTTCTTGTTGTACAACATGAAGGAAAAAAAATGCAAAAGATGCCATGCCATAGCGGGAGAATATACGCTGCCACTGTCAGAAATAATCACAGAAATACTCCTGAGTAGCAAATTTTAACATGTCAACTACAATTAAATCTTGTTTGCAATATACATAAATCTTTCTCACTGATGTTGCATGTATAGAGCTCAAAAATAGAGCCCTCACGAGTGGTAAGCTTCTTAAGATACATACAAGTGTGTCACAAGCATCATAGGCCAAGAATAACAGCAAGGAAGCAAGTGTTTATAAAATTAACAAATAAATAAGAAAATATGATACAGGACACAACGCTCACCCCACCCCACCCCCTCCCCTCCCCCCCATTTCAAGGGTTGCCACGCACGCTCCCAGTGGCTGCTAGACCCTCCCTGCACAGCCTGCATGATATAATGCCAGTGGTAGCTGGCTCACAAATGCTATGCTAGGTTCACATACACACCAGAACTTTACACTACTGATAAACGGACGCTAATCTCCTGTGGATGTGACAAGCTCCGAGGCACACTGCTTTATTAAAGGTCACATTATACTAAGCAGAAATTTGCTTTAGAAGTCTCTGAAATGTTTTTATACAACATTTTAGCTGCTAATTAGTTGTAAACTTTCAGTATAGTACCCTTAAAATTTTAAGGTAAGAATAAAATAGCATTTTATCATATACAGGAATGAAAAGCTACCCATTTTATACCCCGAATATAAGGGCCAAGACCAGGACAAATCTGGCACATAACAACCAGACAGGCATCCAACTGCCTCATGCCTTGGATACCACTTCCTGGGCTGCTGTTTGGCCACTACAGTGCACCTCACATAAACTGGGGCACCAACACATCATTTCTTAGCACAGTTAATAATAGTGGTACTAGACCAGAGTCAACATTCAGACGAGTTGTTTGTCTCGGTAGAATTATTTGCTGTTGGCTTCTTTGATCGTGTCAACCGGTCTAATTCTGCAGCAGCATCTGATCGCATAGCAGCTTTATCTGAAAATAAACAACGAAATAAAGTGAAATAAGGGACTTTAATGTATTAAATGATGCACAATAAAATCACAAGAAAATATGTATGAAAAAATATTGAGGCCGTACAATAAGACTGAACTCACATTCCAGAACATACAAGTGATTTGTGTGACCCAGAGTAGTTCAAGGATGTGGGTATCATCCCATCATACTGCTTCAATATTTTACCACAATTATTTTTATATAACTATGTAATATGTATCCAATAAAATTACTAATAATTTATTGGTAAATCTAAATTGGCACGAGGAATAGAGAGCTAAACACAGCCATAACAGAAGCCCATGCATTACCTGGTAAGTTTTCTACAGTATTCCTATTTTATAACGCAAGTCCTTAGGGGATTTACCCCGAAAGAGCTATGCATTAGAATACAGTCTAGTATAATGTAAACAACTAACCCCCCCCCCCACACACACACATGCAATGAAATGAATGTGACAACATTTTCCTTCATCCTGGACCCTTATGAAGTCCAGGATGGACCAAAACATCACCACTTACTTTACATGTGTGGGATGGGTCATTTGTTTCAGCCATGTTATTGTGATTTATTCTCTGCAATATGTAATTCGCCCTTTTATGGTATTTTTCAATAAATGTTGACTCTTCCCATTTACTGTCTTTCAGCTACATATAATGGGCTGCAACAAATTTTCAACTGTAAAACGTAATTAAAATTTTAAATTTTCACTTTATTCTGCCTCTTAATTCCTACCTAGTCTGTTTTTCTTTGCATATATTATGTGAATAAATTACTGAAGCCAATTAAAAAAAAAAAAGGCTAAACATTTTAGAATGGCAAGCTGTTAGAAATTGAGAATCTCTTGCCTAGTTAATTCATTTTATTTTTCCAACAAATACATAATACGGTCACTGATACCGAAAAGTTAAAATACTAAGATGACCGGAGGTGCATGGAGGAGCTGCAGTGTGTGTACCACTGTTGGATCAAAACACATTTTTAGTTAACCTTATAGAACAAGTTAAAAGAAATTATATACTATGAAAATGTAGGCATCACATTCATTTAAAATATATAGCCAATTCCTGAAAACTTAGTTTAGAATATCCGCTCAGTGTAGCTGGCCGTTTTGAAAAAGAGGGTTAAGTTCAACACCTCAAAACTGGCTTTCGACATTTTTAAAAAGTTTGGTAAAAATCCAAACTACCAATACTGAATTATGAGTAACAAATGAACATACAGTTCAGTGATAGAAATCCTACCTCTTCCAAGTTCATTTTTAACCCGATATTTGCAAGGGCATAAAACAGACTTATCAGGATAATGTACGTTCTATCCAATAAGTAATTCGCACTGACAAGCAGTGACAGGTCTCGTCTAATTTGAGCATTACCACATTTATGTACCTACATGTACTTCACCATGCCATCTGACCATAAAAAATCTGAGCTTTCGTTAAATCTCACGAAACTTTGGTCAGCCGCTCATAAACAGAACTTGCATCTCTACCCATCTTTGGGGACATAAATACAGCATATATCAAGGTGTACAACTGTGTACTTACTTTACCAGTAAACTCAGACTATCAGGTATTAACGAGATTCATGCAACATATAACACCAAACCCGAAATAATACTGTCACAGTTCTCAGTAACATAATGCAAGAATTTTAGCAACATGCATCACAGGTCAAGGTAAAAAGTTAATAGTGGAATAGGTAATGCTATGAACTAAGAACAGAACAAGTATAGAGGGAACAAACATGAATGGCAAATGGCAATTAGAACTTAGGTTACTGTCAAGCACAGACAATGCCACGAATAACACAGTGTTACTTGTGTGCTAAATCAACTTTAATTTATTAACAAATGACCAGAGTTGCAAGGCTCCTAAAGTGGGTAGCCAAACATGCCAACTACAGACATTTACAATATACCTTTTCTTTTCTACTGGTTTTAGTTTAATGCTATTGTCTTCACTGAAACAAAAAATAGAAAACAATAGGAAGTCTTAGCCTAATGACCATAAAAAATAGCTAATATTCTATCAGTAACCAGGATCTGCCCCATTAGCTCTTCATTAAGGACACTTAATTTCATCCTTTAATAATATACTCTTTGTTTCTCAAAATTAGAACAGAGGCCACATAAATCTGCCTATACTGCATACTGATTGGTGTCCCATATCTGTGAAGTATTTACAAGTGAACCCATTTGTGGGCTTGGATACATTAGACCAATTGAGATCACATTTTATTTTCCCATTTATTTGTTTTGGGGTGAAACCAGAGGGAATTTTAACAAGCTAGTGGAGAAATTGGCTATAAAAGGGGAATCTAGCCTAAAGAAAAGCAGAAACTAAAATTTTCCCCATAATCAAGATTTAAATTTAGGAATAGACTGGTAACTTCATGTGATAACCACACCAGACTCATAATCTTGCGTGATAACACCAGACTGGTAATCTCATGTGATAACACCACCAGACTGGTAACCTAATGTGATAACACCACCAGACTACTGGCCACATACAAACCCCACACCAGACTGGTACTGTAGCCTCGTATGACAACTAATCTCCTGCCATACCATTATGCCAATATTCCCCAATATCAGCAAGCTCAAGAAAAGGGAAGGCGCTCAAGGTGCACAAATGAGTAATGCACTGTGTGCAAGAACTTGAAAGGGGATTTAAGAATGAACTAAATGTGTATCTATCAATGTTGAATAAACTATTTCCCACCTTTAAAGTAGGGTGGCCCATGCAGGATCCTCTCCCAACACTTCTGTGACATGCAAATGCAGGTAAAATTAACGCAGAGTCAAACATCACAAAATAAGTAAGGGATGGAGAATTGAGTTTCAGAATACGCAAGTACTGACACACTCACTGGATCAATACACATGAGAAATGTTGTTAGATGTGATGGCAATGTGTATATTAGTCCGAGGCACGTAATGAGGGAGAGAGTGGGGATTAACCTTCCTGTCACTTGGGATGCATCGACAAATTACATAGACTATTAAAGTCAAAATTAAAGTAAAATTTAAACAGTAAATATGATAATATCATTGGACATCAATAAATTACTGAACTGTAGTAAATTAAAACAATATACTATATAATAATAATAGTATCTTCCTATGATGGGCATATCCAGTTATTGAGGGAATAATTACTCGCATCAAGGCCTTACCACAGTATATCTCGTAACCGCATCACAATACCTCAACACAGTACGTTGTAACATCACGGTACCTCACCACAGTAAATCGTGACCACATCACAGTACCTCACCACAGTACGTCATGACCACATCACGGAACCTCACCACAGTACGTCGTGACCAAAGTATGGTACATCACCACAGTACGTCGTTATCTTGAGATGATTTCGGGGCTTAGCGTCCCCGCGGCCCGGTCCTTGACCAGGCCTCCTTTTTGTCACCCCCCCCCCACAGGAAGCAGTCCATGGCAGCTGTCCAACTCCCAGTTGCCTATTTACTGCTAGGTAACAGAGGCATCAGGGTGAAAGAAACATTTTGCCCATTTGTCTCCGCCTCCACCGGGGATCGAACCCGGAACCTCAGGACTATGAATCCGAAGCGCTGTCCACTCAGCTGTCAGGCAGCTGTTGTGACCCCATCATGGAACCTCACCACGGTATATAGGGAGCCAGTCGAGCCGGTATATAGGGAGCTCAAAATATAGGGAGCCGGTCGGCCAAGCGGACAGCACGCTGGACTTGTGATCCTGTGGTCCCGGGTTCGATCCCGGGCGCCGGCGAGAAACAATGGGCAAAGTTTCTTTCACCCTATGCCCCTGTTACCTAGCAGTAAAATAGGTACCTGGGTGTTAGTCAGCTGCCACAGGCTGCTTCCTGGGGGTGGAGGCCTGGTCGAGGACCGGGCCGCGGGGACACTAAAAGCCCCAAAATCATCTCAAGAATCATCTCAAGATAACAGTACGTTGTGACCACAATATGGTACCTCACCACAGTACATCGTGACCACATTATGGTGCCTCACCACAGAATGTCATGACCCCATCACAGTACCTCACCTCGATGCATTGTGATCACATCACTGTACCTCATCACAAATCCAAAATTTTACGAGATAATATTCATCAGCCCGAAACCCTCTGAACAACACTGAATACTGTACCAACATATTTCATGTAAACACATTGCTGCATAAATTAAATAGTATAGTTGTTCTCAAATATGCTAACAATAGATTACACAGTACAAAAACAATATGGGACATTAAAAATACAAATCTACGCATGATACAATTACAATGGGGCCTCGACTTACGATGCTAATCCATGCCCAGAGACGAATCGTAAGTCGAAATATCGTAAGTCAAAGCGATTTTTCCCATAAGAAATAAAGGGATTTGAATTAATCCGTTCCCCACCCTCCAAAATATTAACATAAATACATTTTATACTGAATACAGTACAATGTTTTTTTCTAACTGCAATACAGTACTGTACCTAAGTTTATCTTACCTTTATGGAGGGCTCTTGATGGCGTATGGAAGATGGTGATGAGGGGGGAGGAGGAGAGTTGTTACTGTTTGGAAGGGGAATCCCCTTCCATTATCACATCAGGCAGTGATGTTTTCTCTGGGGTACTCTCTCTCCTACATTTTGCCTGAATACCACTAGGACCTGGTTGTGGTTCAGTGCTTGTTTGTCTCACTACAAATTTGTCAGGAGACATTTGTTTTTCCCTTCATTTTAACATTTGTCTGTAATGATGCATCACTTTACCACCCATAATGTCCTTTTTCTTAGCCAGTATGGTGGATATTGTTGACTGAGATCTGTTGTACTGCCTAGCCAGTCCAACAACCCGCACACCATCATCATATTTACGAATGATCTCTTGTTTCTGCTCTATGGTCATCCTTATATGGGATCTCATATGTTGAGCCTTACCTCTGACTTTCCTGGGACTCATGGCATGATATATAATAATTACTTTAATGTTCAAAATGCAAAAAATCACCACAAAAGCAAAATTTCTTATAGGCGCGATTGTCACTAAGCGGGCAGCTGTAGTAAACTGAGGCAGGTCGGCCACGTGACCGGGAACCACGTGCTCGGTCGACCCGAACGTGTACCAACAAATATCGTAAGTCGATGACACCATCGGATGTCGAGTCGCATTTTTCGATGAAATTTACATCGTAACTCGAAATTATCGAAAGTAGGGGCAATTGTAAGTCGAGGTGCCACTGTAGTTCCAAATATTTATGACTAATATTCAACCAATGTCTTCTACATCAATGGTGAATGTTAATCCCTATTTCTTACAGTACAGTGAACTACATTTTTAACTGGAAAGTGGCAGGAGAGTTTAGTAAAAATTAGATTTGCATTTTACTGAACAGAAATAAGTAGCCTTTGGGACATCTGAAAAATTATCCATTTTTTTTGCCAATACCGTATATCCTACTCTTTAATACGTACAACTCTCATGTGGCAGGGTTGTTCCTGGATAACTTGCATGCAAATAAGTAATTACATATATATATACGTAATTATGCAGATACACAATTATCACTAGAAGGTGCTAAATCTGGAAGACTATTTAGCTCTGTGGCACATGACCAAATTCCCACATACCATTCAAGATGCTAATAGCAGAACACAAAGACAAGTGACATCGAGGCATTAGATCCATCATAGATTTTGTTGAGGAACAAATGACAAAGGGCTATTGGTAAAGCAAGATCCTTGGCAGATAGCGCTAACTTAATAAACTATATAGTGAAAACATTAAATATAAATTCTATAGAGTACTATAATAGAGCAATAGCAATACAACATTAAATGACCAATGCCATGTATACACCAAATTTTAAACAATTTATCCTTGGTGGTGAGTTATGTACACAGTATTGCACATACTATATACACCATGTAAAACAAGAAAAAGTACAAAATGTAAATTCTGAAAACTAAAAAAGCTTGTTTGATCTATAAGCCTGATACAAGTTCTTGCAATAAAAGCCCTGGCTAAAAAAAGGACATAATTTAGAGAGGCAGCCAAATGTATGCATAAAAGGAGTAGTGCTGCATACCCTCATGTACGGAGACCCCAGTATGGCAAGAATGCAACAAAAAATACAAAATTAGAAAAGTAGAAATTAACAATCTGAAATGTACGTGTGTGGCCTTAGGAAAACCATAAGCAATGAAAACATTATAGAGATCCTTCAGTAACTCTCAAGCATGAGGGATGGCTACGGAGTGTGTTCATGTTGAACAAATGGGCAAAATATTACGTCTGTTCCTCATGCCTTAACCCTTAAACGACTCCAAACACTATCTGTGATTACCTCCTGTACTCGATTCATCCCAAAATTTTATTGCATTAGTTTTGTGAACTATTTGTTATCTGGCGCACCATGACATAGAACTTTTAATTAGCCGAGCTGGTTAATTGTTATGAATGACTTTAATTTTAAGTTTTCCAGTATGAGTGACTGGCAAGGAGAAAGTAGTAAAAGTGAGGAGGAAAGGTAGGCCAAAAACACAGGCAAACATGATGATTGTGAAAGGAAGCTGATCAGATGGAAACGTTTATGGAGAAAATGTTTCTATGTATATAAAAATCAAATGGAGCACACTATGTTTAGTCTTATGAAGCAATGGGGTGGTGCTGGCTCAATGGGGGGACTTTCATAACCCTAATTATAAGCTTCGTGTCCCTAACAATAGGAAACATGCATTTTAGATTCCTCCCACCTCTCTGGGAAGAGCTATGAAAGGGACAGAATGACAATAGACAAGATTTAAAATGGCTGTACGTCAATATCTGCTAACACGGACAGTTACAAACATTTGACATTAATTTACCAATATACAGGAGATGAATTTCAGTAGGTGAGGGAATATGAGGCAAGTATGTGTGGGGTAAAGGTGTGGGAGTATCCAGGGGAGGGGAGTGGAGGTGATAGTTGGTGAGAGTGGAGGTGATAGTGGGTGAGAGTGGATGTTAAAATCGTTGGGTGTGCGGAGGAAGCCAAATTATGGCTATATTTGCTCGAATGGCAAGTGCCCATGCCACAAGTGTGTTGTGTGATTATATTGCAAGCAATTTAAATCATCAGTCACTAAATGAAAATGATATTATGGCAAAAATCATACATTATACAAGGGTTGAATGTACTAGAAATCCAACTGCAGAGAGGGAGAGAGAGAGAGATCAATACAGCGAGATCTCTCTTACCTGGACCAATTGGTACAGTATTTCCAATAGTCTGAATACAATATAATTTCATACAATTTCTTCCAAAACAGACTCATTTATTTCCTCACACCTCAGTTTTTGGTCAAGAATTTCTACGACATTTTGAATTATATTTAAGGAGATATATATATCAATATTCAGAATTCTGTGCTTCTCAAAGTGAAAATTAAAATAAGATGCACAATGGAAATCCCAAAAGCAAATCAGAAAAATCTTTTAGAGCAATACAATGGAAATAAACTCACATCCATGGAGGCACCAGACTTAATCATCCCCTTTTCCCGTGCTTAAAACTGCCGCCAAATCACCCTGAGACATCATGCATAATGGAGGATTAATGTCATTAACCAGACATGATTTGGTTAATGTGTGAGAACCAGAAATTTATATTTTCAGACACTGTAATCCAAGTATCTGGGAAAATGGGGTATCCAATGAACATGTACAGAAAAACATGCTCGGCAATAGGGAATGTGTGTAAAGAGTTTATTGACTGATGGTACACCGAGCAGAGACAATCACATTAGTCTGCAGTTGGAAAACGTTTTCACAAGGTTACACTGCAAATTAAAAAAAAAAAACTATAAACATAGCAAAAAAAAAATAATAAAAAAATAAAACGGGGAAAGTGTCTGAATGTAGCCTAATAACATCCACCCTTTATAATGTTCTTGTTCTTTTCCCCATTCTTGGAGCATTTCCAAACATCCGAGGATAGAGAATCACAAGTAACAAAGTTCTCACATCTTAGATTATCGCCATCAGTTGACCTACATGACCTCAGAAGTATTAACATGGGCTAGGCAAATGTGGTATGCAATCAGGGGCCTTGATTTTCCAGGAAGTATTACTATGGGCCAAGTAAAAATTGACATGTACTCGTTTTGCAAACATTTTATTTCTGTGGTTTACTTCACAATACAGTGCTGCTTGGCCCTCACCTAGTTTCATCTCATTTAGTTTCAATAAATAGTTTTCTTGACTTATTATATGCTTCTTTAATTTGATCCTGTATTTCCTTTTACTTTCCCAATCCATCTATCCCTTGCCTTTCCTTGCACTTCCCACTTATGTTAGCTCGCAGAGGAATCCCTCACAATGCAAGCAAATGGTAACTGCTTCACTTACGTGATGGCTAAACCGGTGAGAGGAACTCTTCAACAGACGTTTCAGGTGCTCCTCTCATTGTCTTCAACATTTGGAAGCAGTCGGGATGTCTAGGGAAGATTCTATACGAGGTCAAAAGATATGGGCAGACAAATTTGAATCTGAACATAAATGCAGTATTTAAAATTTTGCGAAGCAACATTATAGAAAAAAGAATGCACGTCTATATTCTGGTATATTTGTTATCATTTTAGCTTCAAAATGTTGCTAATTTTGTAATAAGGTTATCTGGCATGAGAAAATATTAATCTCATAATGGCAGCTCTACATGTTCATCACAGATATCCAATCATACCAAGCACCGAATTAAAAACTTGAAAATCTTCCTAAGAATTTTTCCATATGCATGATGCCAATAGAGCAATGTATTTTATACTTGTTCCACATTGAATGTACTAATACACACACACTCAAAGCACTCACTATAGACTTGAATTTTGGTCACTGATAATAAATCCCATAGGCAAAGGTTGGCTTCAAGTTCTAGGTGAGGTACGAGCCAAAGGCTGTTTAGTTAATAAGACCTTTACTGCCCATTCTGAAGACCACTACGTAAAAAATTAAGATGCTGTAGTGGTCAAGTCGATGAAACAAAATACGCAATAAGCCATGAGCATATTCCCACTGTCAATGGCTTCCCCTCATGCATTGATGAAAAATTTGAGCATTTAGAAAAATCGAACTCAAAAAAAGTTTTCCATAGTTAATAAGACCTTTACTGCCCATTCTGAAGACCACTACGTAAAAAATTAAGATGCTGTAGTGGTCAAGTCGATGAAACAAAATACGCAATAAGCCATGAGCATATTCCCACTGTCAATGGCTTCCCCTCATGCATTGATGAAAAAATTTGAGCATTTAGAAAAATCGAACTCAAAAAAAGTTTTCCAATCACCCCCATAATAAAAATTATTGTTATTTATTAATTCACAGTCACTAATCCTTGAATATTCATTCCAAAAACATAAAAAATCAATGATAAAACTATTTTCAATTAATCTTCAGCCACCCATTTTTCCGCTAAATTGATGGTTCTTGAAATAATGTACTGATATTTTATGCATACTTGCATATATGTATTATATATATATATATATATATATATATATATATATATATATATATATATATATATATATATATATATATATATATATGTATGTATGTATGTATGTATGTTGTACCTAGTAGCCATAACGTCGTACTCGGCCTACTATGCAAGGCCCAATTTGCCTAATAAGCCAAGTTTTCCTGAATTTATATAATTTTCAAATTTTTTTCTTATGAAATGATAAATCTGGCTATTTCATTATGTACAAGTTAATTTGTTTAAATTTAAGTTAAAACTAACGTAGATATATGACTAAACCTAACCAACCCTACCTAACCTAACTAACCAACCCTACCTAACCTAACCTAACTTATCTAAACCTAACCTAAACTAACACAACTACGTCAATAATTTATGTTCCTAATATAATATAATAATAATAATAATAATAATAATAATAATAATAATAATAATAATAATAATAATAATTAAAATATACTAATTGGAAACAATTTATTGAAAATAAAAAAAAATCACTTGGCCTATTAAGCAAATTGGGCCTTGCATAGTAGGCCAAGAAGTGTATTCTGGCTACTAGGTACGACATATATGTGTGTGTGTGTGTGTTGACAAAGTGTGTGTGTGTTTTGTGTGTTTTTTGCATGTTTGTGTGTTTTGTTTGTTTCTGTGTGTTTTTTTTTGTGTGTGTGTGGAGGGGGGGAGGGGAGGGGGTAAAACAGTGAGGTGAGTGCATATGGAAGATTGAGTAATGATTTATAAATCCCAAGAACCTTCTGTGCTCCTCTAAATTACAAATTTCAAAGTTGGGAACACATTACCCAATATACTGCGCCCTTGCACCTACGTTTTATATCGATCAAATCAATGCAAGCTTTATTTGTGTATAAACATAAGGCCAAGTGATTAAGATGCATGATAGATTAGACATGTTGCAAGCAGTAGTGATGAGCCTTCTGGCACTAGAGACTACCTGTACTACCAAATACAGTACTGCTCAACTCAAATAACAATGGCTTGTCTGACACAGTTCTAAATGCCTTAATCCTTGGACTGCGGCATTGAAAAGCTTTACCACAAGGCAAAGCAACATACTTGCCTCATGTTGGCAATTGATGGCTCGGAAGCTCAAATAAACTACTCTTAACTTTGGTATGAATATGCCAAAGTGTAACATTTTGTTTTTAAACTTTGTCAATACAGTATTGTACATAAACCAGTATTTTTTCCACATACAAAAAAATCTACAATAATTCCTGTGTTATACCGACTATAAACATTGAATCAATGTACAGTACATACATACACGCGCACAATGATGCATGTGGAAGATATCAGCAAAATCAGATTTTGAACATTGTTTTGTAAAGACATCGTACCACCACCACAATGGCAGGGACAAGAAAAAAAAATAATTACCTTCTACATAACTTTCAAAAGGTTCTAAAATAAACTTTAGAAAGTTTATTATAGAAACTATATATATATATATATATATATATATATATATATATATATATATATATATATATATATATATATATATATATATATATATATATATATATATATATATATATATTTTATATTTTTGCACACCAAGTAATGTATTTAATGCTGCAGTCCAAGGGGGTTAATTACCTGTACTAGTAAAATAAGTTACAGCATTTAATATAAATCGACATTTATAAACATACCATTTGTTTTTATGGCCCCAGGGGTAGGTGGATTTGTTCCTGTCTTCTTGCTAAGTAAAGAATTGAAGAAGTTTGCAAGGACACCTTCGTTGGCTCCAGTAACTCCCGGCTTTGTTGATTCGATCTGTCAAAGTTAGGAACCATCATTGTTTTAGTCTTTCCTACCAAGTTACACACAGTGTATGAACTGGAAATTACTAACTGCAGTTTGAAATTATGAAAAATGAAAATTTATTACATATAAACAAGAGCTTGTTGAAAGAATATTAATATATTATGTAACAAAATCTTAAAAAATAAAGGGGAATACTGTATATTGCATCTCAATAAGAACTTCTAATAAGAGATATGACTGGTGAAAGGACTATACAGATGCACTGACTACAACTATAATACCGTCAGTTGTCATACAATGAACTTTACATAATTAAGGTACCCAGTGTTCTAAATATAATCAACTTATCCCTTATACAGAACTGCAAGCTTGTTAGAATACATCAGAATAATTTATCAACAAGCTAGTGTTAATTAAAGTGCATAGTCTTCATTAGGTACATAAAAACCTCCCCCAAAAAATTATAGTGTCAATAGCAATTGTGAGGCGTGTGTGTACAAAATATGTACTGTTGCACAAAAAGTACACATTTTGTATTACTGTACTATAAAGAGCATTAAAATAATAATAATCCACAACCTAACCTCTCTTGGGCCTATGTAATCCAAGGCCTGATATATATACTTGAACTTTAAATCCAAAGTAGCCCATATGTATATTAAACTAAGCCTAAGAGAGGTTAGGTTAGGTTATTGCCCTTATTATCCAAGCTCTATATAAAAGGAATACTACAATTTTTTTGGTTGCAATTGTTTACATTTTGTACACCATACACCACAGTCTACCATCTACTATCAGTTCGGCATTGAAATGTACGGTAACACAAAATCTTACATTTCATGTACAATTTCCCCACTATGGTAAACTAATATACAGTATTTAGTTAAACCAGTCAAATTCTCCTCGTGCAGTCAAAATGCATTAGGAGACTGAGCAGTAGTGCAAAGAGCCTGGCTTTATGCATAAGTTGCACTTTCAGTAGCAAAGCAAATGCATCAAACAATACTTAAAGTAATAAACACTACAGCAACAAATAATCACTTCAATTGTGTTATGGGTGTGGCTTGACAACGTTCAGAAATGTGACAAACGCAATTATTAAAATTGGTACCAAATGAAAAAATATAATACTGTAACTCAATCCACGCAAAGTCCAGGATGGACCATAATGTGTCATCAGAGTCCTTTTATTTCACGTGCGAGATGGGTCATTTGTTTTCATCCACAATGTGACTTATTAAACTGCACTACATAAAATCTAGAAATATATTACCGTAAAAAACTTAGATACATTGCACACGATACACTAATTAGTATCCAGCTAGTTACTCAAGTCTAAAAAAATGAAACAGAAGCTGTAATAAAAAATATATATATACAGTATATGCACATGAAAGAAATACAAAGCAAATACAGCAGCTGAATGTACTCCAAGCAAAAACATTATCAGGACTAACTTCCATACACTAGTCCAACACACAGACTGCATGTAATATAAATTATTCACACAGTACTTCTAGTAGCGTCTTTAAAGTACACTTTGTCGAACAATTTGCCCACTTCATCGGAGCCATTTTTAATTACCCATTGAAAGACTAATATATTTTTCCATTTTTATTTTAGCTGTGGATTTGCAAATTAGCAATCCTACCTTCAAACACTATTTCTAATAATTTGCTCATAACTGCATTATCATTGACACGTGATCATTCACACACCATGTAATCACTCACACACACCATGTAATCACTTGCATGCATCACGTAATCACTCGCACACATCACATGCTAACAATCACACAATTACATAATCACTCTAATCATGTGATAAATCACAAGCATCACATGATCTTACCATAAACTTTAATGTCAGATTAGGGAAGCACAGTGAACTAGAAGTCTCTAGTGTCAAATGATGTCCCCCAAGAATGGGTTAGGCTTTTGAATAAAATGGGGCACCTTAAATCATCTCCAGGTAATTTGAGCATATGGGCCAATCACTATCAAGAGAGTGGAGCAGTGTGATGGTTGAGGGACAACTATTTATGAAACTAAAATATTAATTTTCAGTATAAAGTGCTCTTCTTAAATTGCCCAATTTGAAAGTGTCTATAGACTCTTTGCGATGGTGCATGGCTGTCTCTCTTGTGTAAACTTGAAATAACTAATAAGGAATGCACCATTAAAACTTTATAATGCAGATAGATATGCTTTTGCAACAACTGCTTTTCTGAAAGGTTGGATACTGCCACTAATTTACCATACCTACACACACACACACACATTATAATACTTTTAATAAAATGTTCCATAGGTCTTAACAAGATGCTGTCTAAACTCCAAAAATCATCCTGATGTAGCATAAATTATCCAGCCTATCCTCTCGAGTTGTCACGTCACAAAAATTCTAACCTGTACCAAATTACCTGAACCTAACCTAACCAAGAACCCACAAATAAAAAAAAATTTGACAGCACCTCAATTTTGCAAGCCACTGTGATTTATAGCACATCGTATTTTCCCTGTTGGGGATTTATACATCCAAATGCGATGAACTATTTGAAAGAACAGGTTGAATGGTCATCAACTCTCAACCTTTGCAATAATGTTGCTATTACTCTGAATGGATGTTTGCATTAAATATGAGGATCCATATTATGAGGCTTCTACAACTCCATACTTACACAGAAGCCATGTTGCCATACGAGGGTCAGGATAGGGAGTACTGTATATAGATGCATATGCGCTTATATGTATAACTATGTTGTATACACATACCTGTCACACACACGCATACACATTCATACTTTACATATATTCATAATTACAACCAAAAGTGTGCAAATTATAAAAGTTGCATTTGATTTCAGAGAAAAAAGCTATAAGGCAGAGATGCACCGATAGTCTTATTCACACAGTACCCCGATACTATAAAAAGACCATTAAGTACTCCAACACTGATACTTAATATTTTTTGTCAAACATTAAACCTGAACCCACCTATGTATATGTAACAAAAAAAGTGTTGACCAATACAATAATAGGAAAATAAGCCGACACTACCAATACATCGGTACACCTCTACCATAAATTTGTTTAGATTTGTGGAAAAAGCAGAATGTAAGCACGCATGAAACTCAAGACAGTATAAATCTATTGCACACTTACAGAAGGCGGCCTCCACATCTAAAAGCAGGAGTGGAAGATACATTATCTATAATCTACAATAGTTTACAGATTTAAGACAAAATAGATTTAGAAGTACTGCAAGGAGATGATTAATTCTGCAAGATCTATTACACTTCTGCCTTGAAGTTGTCCATATCAGATTAAAGGAAGTAACAGACACACGCCAAACTTCTAATTCTAAATCTAATGTTATGCTACTTTATCTCGAAGACAAAACAAAACAAGACATTGTTTTACACAATAAAACATTTACAAGCAAACAACACACACATTTTACATAAAAGTCTTTAGCTGGACACAGGACAAGATACCCAGTACTTGTGTACAGTACTGAAAAATATCTTTAACCATTAAATGGCACTAATCACTATTTACAATTGCATCTTGTGCTCAAATTGCCAAATGTGATTTGTTTTATTTTTTCCTTAGTTTTGTGAACTATTTTTGTCATGCACACCAGTATGTAGGACTTTTATTCAGCAAAACCATTTAAAAGATAAGGTCACATTAGACAAGGACGAACCTTTGTTTCAGACAATAATTGACTCGGTGAAGACTAAGACTACACCTGACAAACGTGCAGTTCAGTCTCACAATTTTGTAAGCGTCAAAATTTAGGGCATTTTTCTAATCAGTAGAGTACAAACTTAGGCGACTGATCTAACCAAATGAGGCCGATTCTCATTAAAGGTACCATCAAGATAATAGTGCTTTTGATTTAACTAAAGCACCAAAATTCTTAATCTGTGGTCGATAGTGTTGTTATTGCTGAGCATTAAGAGTAAGGTCAGGTTGAACAGATAGGGCCCCAGGAGATGGGATTTAACCCTTCAAATACATCTAGGTAAGAGAACATATATATAGGATAAAGAGAAATGTGAATTTTTCAAGAGCGGGATGGACTATGCTCCCTCTCCCCAAACAAGCTTGCACTCCTAGTTTGCATTCATCCATATACAACCCTTGTGCCTACAACCATTCTCATTTACGTTCAGTACATCTTCAAATTTTGTACAATATTAGTTGTCATAATTAGGGTGTGGGAGAGCTGACAAGGGGTTTAGTTTAAAATTATCTGTATCGAGTACACTACTTTAATTCCTATAACTTAATATATTTCACCAAGTCAAACATTAACTAAGCAATACATACCCAATGACCTTAAAACTACTTAACACTATCACTCGCTTTGGACACCGATCACGTCCATTTTTTTTTTCGCTCGAGTCCTAGCCATGGACAGGACTCATGTCCACTACAAAAATATTTGTATAAAATTCATTTTTTATCCGATTGACCTCGGGATAGTTTCAAAATAAGCGCCTTTAGAATGCGCACAATTTGATGCCAAAAATGAAAGATGTAACACGAAACTTGATGTCAGAACACTTGAAAGATTATAAATACTTTTTAGGTCTAAATTTTAAATTTTAAAATATTTGTTAAAATTCTATTTATTGTGCTATTATTATGGGACTACAGTAGTTTTAAAACGCGCGCCTTTATATTGCGAACAATTTGATACCAAAACAAGTGATGTAACATGAAAATTGATGTTATCAAACTGAATGAGTATACACATTAGGTTGTGGTGTGCAAATTGGTGCTCGTTCATGGGTAACTTTAGGCTTTGCTGCGGGGAGTCTCGCCAGGCTGTAGGACATTATATGCATATACATCTGCAGGGAATTTAATTGCGAACACAAGGATACCAAAACGAATGACGTAGCACAAGAATTAAGGTGAGAAAACTGAAACGCGTGTACACATTTAGGCATCGCCGCACGCTCGTCCACACCATTAGCCCCATGACGTCAAAGTCTGCGGTGCGCGCGTGGCGCGGGCGATAGTGTTAATAGTATAGCCCTCGTGTAATTTGCACTATGGTCCACTCACCCCCTTTACATGCAGAATTTTCTATAAGCCTTTGACTCTAGTCTAGAACAACACACACTCACAGAAATTAAATGTTTATTAGCTAAAATGTAAAGTAATATGTAGATTATTTGTGATGTGTGTAAATACATGAACAGGTTGTATTGAAAGGCATGAGAATAGCTCGAGTTACCTGAACTCTGTTTATTTATACCTTGAGTTACTTGAACTGTTTACTTATACCTCAATAAACTTATTTCAATACGCTCTAAAAGTTATCACACCCATAAATAACCTTTGACATTATCCCGAATACACTAGTTACAAAACTGCATCCATGTATCCAAAAACTTTCACAGTATATGAGTAAATAAAGTTTAACTTTTAATTGAAATACATACAAAAATTCATCAATAACCTAGGTATTAACCAACGAGAATGATATTTAAACAGCTAAAAAAAATCCAATATGGATCAAACATCCAGACGCATACGTATACATCTCTCTACCAAATATTTATCTACAGCTACAATACAATACTTTTATATACAAAAATTCTTTCATTGCAATACTTCTACAGGACATAACACTACAGTATCTAGTAACACTGACCTTTTTCGGAGAGCCAATTTGATTAGGCGGAACACCCGTTGACACTCTACGTTCACTGGTCTTTTGGACAGCTGGCGATTGTCTAAGAGGGGATTCCTGACGTCCCTGGGGAGTATTGGGGGCACCAGTACACCCTGCCTGTAGCTGTGCCAGATGTCGTGCCAAGAAGGCTTGCTCATCTTCTGCTTGAACTTCTACCTCCCTGGCGACAGCCTGCAAATCCATAAAATAGTCAATATACAATTACAGTAGTGTGATTCATATATAAAATGAATGAAACACAGGTACAAGTACAGTAGTAAGAATTCTGTATTCTATCCAAATCAAAGTCTATATCATTTTCTGCAAATCCAAAGACCTATCACCCACAGAAAAAATAAGTTTGTACATTAAGTATACATGATAAATGCTTCCCTATACAAAGCATTAGCAAGCACTAGTTTGATTGGTTGTTTGGCTAGTTCGAGCTTCCTTCCGTGGTCGAGTAAATGGCACCATGCAACCACTTGTTGCATGGTGTTGCTCTAGGCTTGTTAAAAGACCCTTGTAAATAGAGATTATCCTGTTTTGATCGGTGCTTTTCTCCAGTGACTCCCAAGGACACTGTAGTCCTTGTAGCACCAGTACATTATGCACAATGGAATCACAGTTTGGTAACATCTGAGAAAATCTTTGGAGAAGTGCAAATGGAATCAAACTCGCATCCTGTACCTCCTTAGTTACACGCCTTTCCCACAGGACCACAATGGGTTTAAAAAGCAACACAACCTGAACTTACAAAAAGAAGTTCAGCTGAACATCAAGTTGTGTTGCCTTTAAACCCACCATGGTTCAGTGGTTGACAAATGCATCAGGGAAGACCCATGGTGTAACTTTAATTCCATTATCCTGCTTCAAAGATTTTCTCTTTAGAGCAAATCTCTTTCTTTACTTAATGTTTCCTGCTTGACTATGCCATGATCCTATTAAGCACACAAATCATTCTACCTTTTGAAGTACCATCATAATGAAGCTCAAAACTCGTAGGTATGAACCATGTTCTTTGGTTCTCTCCTGCAACTATTAAACAAAACGTAACTCACCTTGCGTACAACAGGAGGCTTCACTACAACATCTGTGTAGTAGTCATCAGGGCTCATTGTGTGCATGTTTTCATAAAGAATGGAAATCTTTTTGTCATTGTCCCAACCTGCAGGGCTGCAAGGTAATAATATTTAATGTCTTAGGATGAAATCACAATATAGTGCTATTTAATTTATTAAATGGTAGCAGTAAATAAATTCATCATCATTATTTCCTTATTATCCACAGTTAGTGGACAGGGAAAGCATCAGTTATCTAATGGACAGAACAAGTAAAACAATAACACTATTCACAAGCTGCTATCACCTAGCCTTGTCCCCCATTATGCACTAAATGGTGGTTGCAATAATTTCCTACCGCCTCGGCCTCTCTCACTATGGCTCTGTCTATCGTCTTCTCTGTGTTCCTCTCCTCCATCCCTCAGATTCACTCATGACCAATCATCAACCATTCATATAATGTGATTAAACTATCAAATATAGGGTCTGACGACCAAGTGAACAGCACTCGGGAGTCGTAGTCCTAAGGTTCCGAGTTCGATCCCCAGTGGAGGTGGAAACAAATGGGCAGAGTTTCTTTCACCCCTGAAAGAATTGGGCCGCGGGGACACTAAGCCCCGAAATCATCTCAAGATAACCTCTTTCAAGATCATAGTACAGTACAGTACATACTGTACTCGTGGATCTTGTGACATTCATGACGTTTTCATTCCTTACTTTATTCTCCACATTTCTTGGATTATCCATTTTTAGTACAGTACTGTACTTAAATTCTTAACGTTGCTAGTTCACATCTCACCAATATGTCTTGGCCATTCACAAGGTTTGGCACAACTATTATCTCTTTGTGATGATTTCCAAGTAACATGGAAGGTTTATAATAAAAAAAAAAAGGGAGACAGGCAAGCCAGAGAAAAATGACACTTTTGACAAGCCAGAGGGTGAAGTGCCCAAAACTTGTCAACACTCCCTGACAACAAAGCTATTAGACTGGAAAAAGGGCTAGACCTCACTTTCCAGTCACTCTTAGGTAATCAAACAATAGGATCTAACAAGGTTTTCCTCATCAATATAATTTTTTGGCGTTAAAACATTTCTCAACATTTTTTTGTCCAATAATCCTATTTATTTTCATTATCAACTATGCTTCAGTATTTCATAATTTGTTCACAATAATTTCACCCGACAAGCATAAACCCATGGATCGTGGTGCATTCACCAGACTGAATCCCAGTTCAGAAATTTATTGTGATCTTATCAATTACTGTACAGTATAATAAACAATAGTTTCACAAATTTATTAATGCAGGCTATTACAACTGTTTGTACTTTGCTGGCTATGATAGTTGTCTGCTCATTGCTTACTGCTGGCCCACTACAACTGTATCGCACACGGCTGGCCCACTACAACTGTCCATACATGGCTGGCCCACTACAACTGTCTGCACACAGCTGGCCCACTACAACTGTCCGCACATGGCTGGCCCACTACAACTGTCCGCACACGGCTGGCCCACTACAACTGTCTGCACACGGCTGGCCCACTACAACTGTCTGCACACGGCTGGCCCACTACAACTCTCCGCACATGGCTGGCCCACTACAACTGTCTGCACACGGCTGGCTCACTACAACTGTCTGCACATGGCTGGCCCACTACAACTGCCTGCACACGGCTGGCCCACTACAACTGTATCGCACACGGCTGGCCCACTACAACTGTCTGCACACGGCTGGCCCACTACAACTGTCCGCACACGGCTGGCCCACTACAACTGTCTGCACACGGCTGGCCCACTACAACTGTCCGCACACGGCTGGCCCACTACAACTGTCTGCACACGGCTGGCCCACTACAACTGTCCGCACATGGCTGGCCCACTACAACTGTCCGTACATGGCTGGCCCACTAAACCTGCCTGCACACGGCTGGCCCACTACAACTGTATCGCACACGGCTGGCCCACTACAACTGTCCGCACATGGCTGGCCCACTACAACTCTCCGCACATGGCTGGCCCACTACAACTGTCTGCACACGGCTGGCCCACTACAACTGTCCGCACATGGCTGGCCCACTACAACTGTCTGCACATGGCTGGCCCACTACA
Organism: Procambarus virginalis; assembly: GCA_020271785.1. Lineage (NCBI taxonomy): Eukaryota > Metazoa > Arthropoda > Malacostraca > Decapoda > Cambaridae > Procambarus > Procambarus virginalis. The sequence goes on along the minus strand of WNGS01163519.1, from coordinate 9,951,120 downwards.
ACTGTCCGTACACGGCTGGCCCACTACAACTGTCTACAAACTTGCTGGCTATTCTCTGATTTAAGAAACATTTTAGGAGGGTAAAAATGGGCAGGGAAGGAGGACTGACATGAAAGGGTAAAAGGAGAGAATGGAATTAGAAAAGAGAAAAAGAGAATGAGGATGAAGAACAGAAAAGTGGCATAGAAAGGGGAGAGAGAAATGAAGAGGCGAAGAATAGAGAAAAGAAAGTAGAGGGGAAATAGGGAAAGGAAGGAATGTGAGGAGAGAGGAAGATAAAGGAGAGAGAAAATAGAGAATGAGAGAGAAGAGGATGCAAAAAGAATAGAAGACAATATTCCACTACAGTGCAAAGTTACCAACATATAATACAACAAGGCAGCAACTTACATGAAGACAGCATCTTTTTCAACAACAAGCGCAGGAGTTCTGAAGGGAAAATTGTAGATTCTATGGACTAGATACTTGTACAACAGGTCACAATTCTTGTCCTCTTTTACTGAAGTATAAAAGAGGGCCGCACCATATTGAAGGCAAAACTTTCTAATTGATTGCTGAATGAAGTCGAAGTGTTCTTCCTTATAGTCAAAGTCCTTTTCTAACGTTGACATATAATCCGTCTGGAAAATAATAGGTTTAACCAATGGTTTATTAAACAATTGCGCTTTCTTCTATATGTTGAAAACACAAAACACATAATAAACGAGTATATAATTTTGTCTAAGTAAAGGTGTATTTTTACCATTTTTAACAAACGTGAGACACTAATAAACAAAAATAAGTATTGTACAATGATTGCGTAGTCAGATAATATAAATTTTCCAATAATGTAGCACTGTAGTACAAAGTTGCAGAAGTACATGGCTAAAAATAGTCACACGGAAATAAGGAACAAACAAGATGAAGTACAGTACTTTAGTAAAATACTCAACTTCTCTAATAACAGTGACACCTCATTCAAAGCCAGCTGACCTAAATTATAATACATTCTTATTAACATGCTTCATATAAATTAGAAACCCAGGATTTAACCTCAAAGGAAAAGTAATGAAATAACCATCTACTGAAAAGGGGGAACCATTTAAATATATAAAATCTATTACACTGCAACAACAAATGCATAGGCTACAGAAAAAGCCATTCATTTAATTAAAGACATTAAGTAAAATCAAATATCCAAACCAAACTATTACCAAGGAAATCTTTTGAGTTTATCAACTTATTACTAAGGATTAAAATGAGCTATCAGAAAGAAATGCTCAAAGCTTGTTAACTGGTGTCCCTACTTTTGTACCCAACTGTGAAAAAACAAATAATTTTATGCTTATTTGTTGACTTTCCTTAGCGTTGCTAACTTTAAAACCAAGAAATACCCTACACACCTTAGTAACTACAACTATAACATGAAGTCCAAGATTTCTGGTTAGAACGTTCTCTGGGAGAGGCAAGACAGGCTCGTCATCGTTTTCTAGGTTTCTCGACGACCGCTTCATGGGTGACCCAGCTTCTAGTTCATCTCCAGGCTCAACATAATCTTGCCATAACCGCGACACTGGTGTCAAAATACTTTTAGTTACTTATTTAAAACCATTTCCTACATAATAGAATTATATTTATTACAAAGTACTTTATTAGTAAGCAGTATTTGCTGGCTTCAAGGATATTTTACTGTAAGTTAAAGCTCTATGTCAAAATTTACACAAAGGAACGTAGCAACAAGAAAGCTGCACTTTAAAATCACTTTCAATAATAGTATGAAGAAACACTGAAATTGTTTTCCAGCTGTATAAACTAAATAAAAATTCCTGCTAATATAAAAAGAAGCCTATTTTCATATAACCATAAATAATTATTGCGTTCTCTCAATTTGCCACTCCATAAAAGATGCAACTGTTTTCCCTAACCAGAATTTCACAAAGGCAACCAAATTTACCTATCGAGGCTGAGGTACATGTAATATAAATATTATGAGGCTTTATTTTTTTTGCTAATGCAGTATATCCTATTTTTACGACTGGTCGATTCCATTACAAATACAACAAATTGAACAATTAGTTGGTTAGAAATAGAAAAATCTACTCATGTATTTTACAATCTGAAAATCAGAACACACTGTCTACACTCTGTAATCCGCATCACATGGGGGGGGGGGGGCCGGGCCCCTTCCCATTCGAGTTGGGCAAGCTTCTTACCTGGCATGTCCAAATATTAAAAAAAAAATTAATTTGTCAACAATCTGGTTACTCCTACCATTTACTCCCTTCAGGTTACTGGAATTCAAATTACCGAGCACTTACAGTACTTACTTCTGTCTTGCTGTTCCTTGAACTTATCGGGATCAAGATTGAGCTTGTCTATGTGATCTTGGAGAGTGGATGCCCACGTGTGAAGCTGGTCCATGATTGCCCAAGGTGTTGTCATCGAGACAGCTAGCAGGACCAATGTATGTTCCAAATTGTTTGCATTAACGGAAAATTCTAAAAGCTCCGAATGTTTAGGGTCTCCATCAAGTACCCAAACACTAAGCCTTGTGTGATCTGCAGAATTTAAATAGGCCAATATTACAAATAAATTTTAATGATACTCTTATGTTGGTAATATTCCAAATGTTCATATATCAAACCAGCAACATTCAAATAACCCACCCCACCCACACACGAAAAGAAATGACAACAGTGACGATGTTTCAATCCATGCTGGACCCGTCAGAACTTAAGGGTCCAAGATGAACCAAAATGTTGTTACTTCCAGTTCTTTTCACATGTGTGGGTTCGGCTACTTGCTTCAGCCACGTTATTGCAACATTCTCTGCAACATTCAAATTTAATTTAATATCGACAAGAAAGCTCAAATAATATCAGTATCAAACTTACCATCTCTATATTCATCCCTAACATCTATATATGCATACTCTAGACCAGAGCCTTTCTTTGGATCTTCATTACCCTGCAATTTCGCAATTAGAGTCGTTTTACCCGATTCGTTTTCACCTGTCAAGTAAATAAAATAGCATTAATAACTACAACTATTTGTGACAGGTCTCTACGAAGAAACAGAAAATATAGATGTTCTTGCTTATCATGAGCAATATAATGAATATACTAAAATATATTTTTCAACCTAATTACTGAGCAATTACCAACACCACAATCACTGACATGTAATTCATACATTACATATAACATAGCATAAAACTGTACTTTATAAAATATAATCAATAAATTATCATAGGGTACCATAAATACACACACACAAAATGGTCCCAATAATATCGGAAACTTTGAATCATTTATTCTTGAATTAAGTTAGACTATAGGTAAATCTTTGTAAAATACTGTTGTGAAACATCACTATGCATGAGCACAAGTTAAGCTTGGGGAACTATTTTGTATAAGTTATGAATAAAAGCACCTGCAGGAGGACTATTGCAAGGATTCTTAGTCAGGGGCATAGGAAACAAATAATGAGAGTATGGGACTACCTCTAAACAATTACACAAAATTTGTAATTCTAATTTTTATTGCAATTACAAATCTGTACAAAATGATCAAGTCCTCATGATTTTCTTTCAGCTGTTCTGTTCTTACCTATTCATTCGTAAAGTAAAACCAAACACTGACATCTTTTGAAGTCATACTGATACCTAATAGAATTGGTGGTGGTGATTTTGACGGTCTGGCAAAGGGACATATTGGGTAACCTGTTGGGGGTTTGCAATCACCAAAATTTAAGAACTCCTGGCATACTGCCCAATTTGAGGCAGCTCCTATTTATATTCACACCAAACAGTATACTGTATATCTGGCTCTGTTGCTGAAACTCTGGATTCAGAGTGGAATCAAGGTGTTGCCCAAGGTGTTGATTAACATTTAAAAGTTAATTTAAATGCTTATTAACCTTGTGTAGTCCCAGTACAATAATGCCATTCTCTCCATCAAAATGTTCTGAAGAGGAAAAGAATGGCATCACAACATGGAACATCTCCATCTAAATTCCATTCCGATTGTTTGTTAAATTGACTCCTTTGCTGGGTACAGCACAGATGTGCCTCTAGCGCTGAATAAGCTGAAATATTTCAGAGGCTCTTGTCTCTCTCCTCCCCAAATTATATCATAACAGTTTTTAGTATAGTTTAGTTCATTTATTATGCACCCCATACCCATCTTGAGGGCAGTAGTGGAAAGGGCTACAGAGGCACATAATGGGCTCAGGGACTAAACCCAACAATTCATTTTTAGCTAAGCAAGTTACAATCTTGATGAACTAGTTACAAAATTCAGTACAAGTCGTCACATCATAAATGGGTTCGAGATTGAGGATAAGTACAGTTTCTAAATTAAGCAACTGACGTGTGGAGAGCTAGTGTCACAATTGATATGTTTGTCCTGCACACCGCCCCCCATCCAGTGGACAGCGGTGGATAGGTTACAATTAGTTACTACCTACAGTTAGCAAACTGGGGATATTTGGCTAAAATTTCTGGTAGCAGATCATTTTGAATTAAATATTTATATAACAGCCAGTCATTTTATCACTAATTTAGTCCTGCAATACAGTGGTCTACAACCTCCACTCACAACCAAGGATTTCAAATTTGATCCCGAAGCATGACAGAAATGGTTGGGTACATTTTGTTTCACCCGAGGTCTCTATTCACCTAGCAGTAAAATAAGCATATGGGCATTAGCCAATTGCTCTGGGTTGCATCCTAGGTATGGTCAGCACAAGTAGTTATAATAATAATAATATTAATAATAGTGGTTGGGAGACAGGAAGCCAGAGTGTATCATACATGTTTGGCTTTATCGAGAGCCTCCCCAAGCTGAATTACTGACCTCGCCCAAGATGCAATCCCCACAACAAGCTGACTAACTCCTAAGTACCTCCTCACTGCTAGATGAACAGAGGCATTAGGTGAAAGGAAATGTGCCCAACCATTTCTGTCCCACCTGGGATTTGAACCCGGAATTCTCGATTGTGCATCGAGAATGAACCCGACTGTAGTACCGAGACCCTTAGTTGGCCTAGGGTGACCTCCATAAGCCAAAGTACAGGCTACTTTTCCCCGATAATGAGAATCATCAACTTACAAGCACAAGGACTGATTACAAGACGGTAATTTATTGCGCTCGCTGGATTGAACCTCTCCTAAGATCTTCTTCCTAAAAAAAAATAAAAAATTAATATAATGAATACTGCACATGCAAAGCAGGTTGCACATATTCTCAAATGTACATGCAAATCAAAACTAAAATCCTATGAGAAACTCTTTTGAAGCAGGATGGCAGATTGAGCCAGCCTTCCTGCTCTGAAGACTCTCTCATAGATCACGTTATCGTGATTTCTTTGTGTATAATCCTATATCTTAACCGCAAATTTAACTNACCAGCCTATGCCCGTCCCCTACCCAACACCATTTCCCCTGCAAATTTGGGTGAGGTTAGCAGCAAGCGTCTGGTCTTCAACTTTGGACACAAATATAAACATACAGACATTCTCTCTTATAATATAGATTTGGGGGTGGAGGGGGGGGGGGCGAAGGACTTCCTCCATGATTACTCATCAGTCATTATCAAAACGCTGACATCCATCCTCAATTACCTGATGACGATTTCGAGAACTCTCCTGCAACCTGACCTGTGCCGATTAATTTTTCGATTCCGCTACTTGGAACAAAAGTTCCAAGTAGCACGGGCTATGGTGAGCCCGTAGTGAACTTGTGGCTGTTTGTCTTCGTAGCCCGAAGGTCCACATAGCCATCACAGTTGGGCTGGTTCAGTAAATCCCTCAGAAACTTTGTCCAATCATCTCTTGAAAGCGTCCACTGTTATTCCAGTAATATTTTGTATATTTGTTGGCAAGAGATTGAAGAGTGGTGAGGGAGGGAATTATCAGGGAAAGCGCCAAGCCATTACGACTATATAGCCCTGGGAAGGGGGCCAGGATAAGGGTTTGGGATTGGACGGAGGGAAGGAATGGTGAGCCTCTGATGTTTTTGTTGTGTTTTCTGTTCCTACAGCACCCATTTCTTCCATGTAGTCAAAATAATATAACTTATCAGAAAATCATTTTGTTTCATCATTTATTGTATAGACGAGTTCTGATATATGAGTATAGACGTCTTTAAATGAGTCATGAGTCATGAGTCATAAAAATTGATTAGTGAAAAAAAGTCGTGGGAAAAATGTGAATGAAAATACAGCTTATTACTCATCTAATTCTCACCCTTCCACCAGAAGAGATGATTGTTAAAGAACTGCCAGTCACTTGGGATCTGGGGAGACTGGACCGCTGGACCACTGGAGAGCCCGGAAGACTGGACCACTGGACCACTTAAGATTTGGGGGAGACTGGACCACTGGAGAGCCTGGAAGACTGGACCAGTGGACCACTTGAGATCTGGGGAGACTGGACCAGTGGACCACTTGAGATCTGGGGAGATAAGACCACTGTTGCCAGATGCTGGGACATACTGTGGCGTGTATCAGTCTGCTAACTCTCCATATAGAACACATTAGGTACACTATATAGTATAACTATTAAACTAACCGTCCATATAAAACAGAGGAAAATATATAGCATTATAACTGAATGACAAAAGGAATATAAAATAGACTAATAAATTGATCAATCATTTAACAAAGCAACAGAAATAAACAACTCAGTTGATGAATCATTCAACTAAGCAACAGAGCTTATACCCGTGTTTTAACAATCTGGCTGAAATCCCAAAATCCCGCTAGGATTTTTATCTATAAGATTAGAGACAAAGTGAACATGTAATATAAGAGTTTGACATTGTTAGAATTGATTAAATAATAATTAAAAAAGCTTAAACATTCCTTTCCAACGGACAAATTCAGCTTATCCTGAGGATGTTAATAAGTCAATATTTGACTTAGACATCTGGAAAGCAACTGGCAGGATGTCTTTTTATTATGTATGAATGTATGATGCAAATTTTTTCTGTTAATTTTCTTTTTTGATTACGCAAAGTTAGGCCTAGTGGTTGGATAAAGTGTTCTGGTTACGTTAGGTTAGGCCTACCTAAGCTGTTTTGGGTACATTGATTAGGAGCGTTTACAATACAGGCTGCAACACGTCCTCGGACCAAGTCCATTCTATCCAGCGGCCGACCCCAAAGACGCATTCATCAATTTTAACATAGTGATAATTTCAAATAGGATTTTTCTCAAATATAAATTAAAATGAGTATTATATTAGCATATTTAGGTTTAGGGTAGGTTAGGTGTTTAGGTTCTATTGGCATTTATTTGTATTTGAAGTACGTGGATGAAGAATTAAGAGAAGTGCAATTTGAATAGAGGCCATTAGCGAAGCACTGTTCGAGCAAAGTTCGAACGTCTTTTTGAGTTGTGTGTAAAGTGTTTTTAATTCGTAAACAGGTGGTTTGGTGGCTGGATTTATGTGCACTTTGGCAATTGTTTATAAGGAATGAAGTTAAGTTAACATAGTGGAACATGTCACCAGCTGGTTGATTGAAGGGAAAAACCTCATCCTTCGAACCGGATTCGAACCAGTGACCTATGGATGTCTGTCTCAAGAACCAACTACAGTCCACCGCTCTACCAACTGAGCTATCGAAGGTGTTACACACATGGAAAGTTACAACACTTAAGTCCCACACCCTCTAATGCTTTCACACTTGCCTCCGGTACAGGAACACTACATTTTAATAGTCTGTGTTGTATTTTATATCATACGAATGAATGATTTTTTTTCAGTTGTTTTCAAAGCATTGCATTCTCAAACATAAATACAAGTGTTAGCAGATTAAAGATCATACCAATCCTTTGATATCTATGTATGTAGAATTGTGGAGTATAGTTGTAAAACAGCCTTTATATATATATATATATATATATATATATATATATACATATATATATATATATATATATATATATATATATATATATATATATATATATATATATATATATATATATATATAATACCGTCCACTTTGGGAATGACTGCACTAGAGTAACCTTCGAATATATAAAAAAAATTATACACTCGAGTACTCGAGTAACCTTAGATCACATAAACACTAGAAGAACCTTAGAACATACACAATTTAGAGGTGGTGACGCTTAGAGATATACAGCTGTTCTGATCATTACTATCATAAGCATTGAAGTCTCCAGGAACTCTCAACACTCAAAAGTGATATTGTGGATGATATTGTTAAGTAACTCAGAGATTTATAGATTTACCAGGCTATTGACCGTGTATACACTGTTAGAAAAATGCCGTGAGACTAGACACGTTTTTCTGTAAAAAGTGTTTCACCCATGAAAGTAATGTTTAAATTTGATCAATAAACATGGAGGGATTACGAGTCCACCGTTGTGAACGAAATGCTATCCACAACAAACTGCTTGATCCAACGTGATGTATTTCTCAACTTATTTGCAGCTGTCATACTGCTGGGTGATTCAACGTGTGAGGTGAGGTGTCTGCGGGATGGGGTCTGGCTGTGTGATGGGGTCTGGCTGTGTGATGGGGTCTGGCTGTGTGATGGGGTCTGGCTGTGTGATGGGGTCTGGCTGTGTGATGGGGTCTGGCTGTGTGATGGGGTCTGGCTGTGTGGTGGGGTCTGGCTGTGTGATGGGGTCTAGCTGTGTGATGGGGTCTGGCTGTGTGGTGGGGTCTGGCTGTGTGATGGGTCTGGCTGTGTGATGGGGTCTGGCTGTGTGATGGGGTCTGGCTGTGTGATGGGGTCTAGCTGTGTGATGGGGTCTGGCTGTGTGGTGGGGTCTGGCTGTGTGATGGGGTCTGGCTGTGTGATGGGGTCTGGCTGTGTGATGGGGTCTGGCTGTGTGATGGGGTCTGGCTGTGTGATGGGGGTCTAGCTGTGGGATGGGGTCTGGCTGTGTGATGGGGGTCTGGCTGTGTGATGGGGGTCTAGCTGTGGGATGGGGTCTGGCTGTGTGATGGGGGTCTAGCTGTGGGATGGGGTCTGGCTGTGTGATGGGGTCTGGCTGTGTGATGGGGTCTGGCTGTGTGATGGGGGTCTAGCTGTGTGATGGGGGTCTAGCTGTGGGATGGGGTCTGGCTGTGTGATGGGGGTCTAGCTGTGTGATGGGGGTCTAGCTGTGGGATGGGGTCTGGCTGTGTGATGGGGTCTAGCTGAAAGGTGATGGTCTGTGGATTTCTAGCTGAGGTAGGATGTGGCTGTGACGTGGGGTGTGACGGTATATATATATATATATATATATATATATATATATATATATATATATATATATATATATATATATGAGCTGCCTCGTATAGGTCAAGGGGAGCTGCCTCGTATGGGACAATAGGTTAGGCTAGGTTAGGTTCTTTAGCTAAATGTTCAGTTTTCTAAAATGCCATTTGGACTAATTCAATAACACAATTTGGTACTGCTTAACTAGAGCTCTAATTAAATGCTTCATAAGACGGCAGCCTTCAGGTGCCTTCAAGACGTCTTTCCTAAGCTGGTTTAGGCAAAGTCTGAGGGGAAATAATCAGAAAATAGCACTACCCAGGAACAAAAATATATAAAAACAATACAAACATACACGATAAAACTGTGTTTAGATTTATCATACACTATGCAGACATACACAATAAAACTTGAGCACGCACTAGAGTCGATGAAGCGTCATTAGGGTATAATGACGCTCTCTTAGGTACTTAATGGACTGTAATTTTACATAAACTTACCGAATTACAAATGAACAACCATTTAAGAATAAAGTTTTGGATCTGATTGATAATGGCGAGAACGCACAAGAGAATCGCTAGGATGACAATAGAGGAATTTATAAAAAAAAAGTCGAGAAAACTGAAGCAAAAAAGTTATCCTTCGAACCGGATTCGAACCAGTGACCTATGGATGTCTGTCTCAAGTACCAACTACAGTCCACCGCTCTACCAACTGAGCTATCGAAGGAGATGGAAGCTTACTGATTGCATCATGTAACAAGCCTTTTAATGGACAACCTTCAGCGTTGGAGATTAGCTAATTAACAAATCATTTGGCATTCCATTCTTGAGACCATGATATGTGTACCTCTTGTCACCCTTTTCAGTACCGCTCATAGGATGGGTATTGAGTGCATAATAAATTTGCTAAGCTAAAGGTTGTATAACTATGTACAGATAATTATGGTTTATGAAGATATACCCTTAATTGATTATCGTTTATTTTGATAATTTTAGTATTCGTTTGCCTATAAAACTTTCCACCAGAGTCCAAAATATGCGATCGAGACACTGTTTTGTTTCTGAAGCAGCGTCAAAGCAAAAACCATTAAGGTTGAAGCAGCCCGCATGCATCCCAACGCTGTAAATGCTTCAGCCACGTACTACAAATACAAATAATCGCCAACAGAACCTAAACACCTAACCTAACCTGTCCGACCATTTTGCCCCCTACCCTTTCATACAATTTTATAAGATGGGGCAATGAAACTACTGCATGGGAAATAATTTGTTCTGATGACAAAAAAAACTCTTCTGGCATCTCAAGCAATATTGAGGGGGTTGTCAATATTTACAAATATTTCTTAAGTGATTTAACTTAGGCCTACTCCAACCAGCCTATGTCCGTCCCGTACTCCAGACTATTTCCCCTGCAAATTTGGGAGACTAACCCCCGAGTGTGTGACCACCTTTGGACAGACAGACAGACATTTCTCTTATGGGTATTTATATAGATAAATCCACGGAACAGCCTACCCGTCGGAGCTATAAATGGCAAGATATTATTCTAGCTCAAAATCCAATTGAAACAATCCTCAGGTAAATTCATGTGAAACTGTGTAATTAGCTTAAGGACTACCTTTCAGGTAACTATCCACAGTCTCTGTACCTAAAGCCTACTAATTCCACTGATGTCAATGAGATAATCCTTTCCCTTAAAACCAAGTCTAGTGCCCTTGAGGAGATTCCGACATTAATTTACAAAAAAGCCTCCAGATCCTTAGCCCCTGCAATTACATTGCTCTTCAACAAGTCACTTGAACTCCAAACCTTCCCAGATATTCTAAAAAAAAGCGAGAGTAACCCCTGTCCACAAATGTGGTGATCTCACTGATGTTAACAACTACAGACCGATTTCAATCCTGCCTAACTATCAAAATTTTTTAAAAACTAATCACAGCAGCTTTACTCTTATCTAGCCAAGCACAATATACTTAGCTCTTGCCAATATGGCTTCAGACCTAAAAAAAAGCACTAACGATGCACTTATTAGTATGATTAACTTAATTCATGCAGCTCTTGATAAAAATGAGTTCCCTGTTGGGTTATTTGTGGACCTGCGTAAGGCTTTTGACACTGTGAACCACCAAAACCTTCTTCTTAATTACATCATTATGGAGTCAGTGGACTCTCCCTGCAATACCTCAAATCTTACCTTACTGACAGACTCCAGTATGTTTCTGTGAACAATTCAATTTCTCCTACCCTACCCATCAACATTGGTGTTCCTCAGGGCAGTATACTTGGCCCTCTCCTCTTCTCATCTACATTAATGACCTTCCAAATGCCTCCCAACACCTTAGACCAATTCTATTTGCTGATGACACAACCTTCATTTACTCCAGTCCTGACCCCCTTGCCCTAAATGCCACAGTAAATACCGAGCTTAATAAAGTCCATCTTTGGCTAACTGCCAACAAACTCACCCTTAACATTGACAAAACTTTCTATATTCTGTTTGGCAATAAATCCTCTAACCAAATAAATCTCGAGATTAACAATACCCAAATTTGTAACAAATTAGATGGCAAATTCCTTGGCGTTCTCATTGATCACAAGCTTAATTTCCAGGGACACATTCTAAATATATCAAAAAAAGTTTCAAAAACTGTTGGCATTCTTTCTAAGATCAGATATTATGTACCCCGCCCTGCCCTGGTGACTCTCTATTACTCCCTCATCTATCCATATCTCAACTATGGTATTTGTGCTTGGGGTTCTACTACCCAAATCATTTACGTCCTCTAATTACTCAACACAAAGCTGCTATTAGGACAATATCCAACTCTGGCCCCAGACATCACTCGGTACCCCTACTCAAATCTCTCAATATGTTAGATATTAAGTCACTGCACATTCTCTCATGTGTATTATACATATATAAAACGCTGAACTGTAATGCCAATCCTGACCTCAAAGCTTCATTGAAAGCTGTAACAGAACCCATGAGCACCACACCAGAAATAAATACAGTTTTGATATTCCAAGAGTACGACTTAACCAAACTAGAAATGCTCTACAAATCAAGGGACCCAGAATGTGGAATGACCTTCCCAACCATGTTAAAGACTGTACCTCTCTCAACCAGTTTAAGATTAAAACTAAACACTACCTGATAAACTCCCTGTAACCTACCTTACCCCTCTATTGTCAACCCATGTCTTATTTTTTTTTATTCAACGCTGTTTGTCTACATATTGTATTTGTGCTGCTTTTCAGTCATGTTCCCCCCTTTTTTTTGTACCTTTATTGTATCTATTCTCAAAACATTTTATTCTTTTGTCCAATTAGTATTAAGTTTTAGATATTAATGTTTTCTTGCCCGAAACGCATTGCGTAATAGTGGCTTTAGGCATTGTATGTACTAGCTCTATCTTAAATTGATCCACTTATGTAAAATCTCTCTATGTATGTACCTTTCCTGAATAAACATATTATTATATTATTATAATAAAATTTTGCGGTTCATGCAGTTCTTAAGCGTGTATTCAAAAACTTGTGTTTCCTCGCGTATTAATTAATACATTATACAGTAGAATTTGGTGGATAGTTAGGCCTATAGATGTTTAGGTTCTGTTGAAAATTATTTGCTTTTGTAGTACGTGGGTGAAGCGTTTACAAAGGTGCGATTCGAAGATAGGACGTCGGTCAAGCACTGCTCGAGAAAAGTTCGAACGTCGTCTGGCACCCTCCGGCCCTATATTTTGACGATTGAGTAGGATAGGAAGTGAAAAACTATCCTTCGAACCGGATTCGAACCAGTGACCTATGGATGTCTGTCTCAAGTACCAACTACAGTCCACCGCTCTACCAACTGAGCTATCGAAGGTGTTACAGGTGGTGAAAGTTTCAAGCCAAATCTGGCACAGCCAAATCCGGAATTAACGAACACAGGTACCTAAGATTTAATGAGAATCAAAACACATCCTTAACAAATTAAAATAAGCATTATCGACATGAATAATAACGTTCGTGATTCAGAAAGAGGAAAGCCTTATTTGCTTAAATTACAAGATTCTCAATGCTCAATAATTAAGTGGGCATTGAGAATCTTTCTTCATTACAAATTCGGTCAGTAACTGGTGCAGTGTTATGCAGGTTTATATAAAAGTAACGATATATGCCAATAAAACTGTAATTGTTCATGGAGCTCAGAGACTAATGAGGTCTCCAAGACTAGAGACTAATTGTGGTCATCATGGCTCAGTGGTAAAGCACCCGTTCGGCGCTTCGCGAACGCTTTGGCCTGGGTTTGTATCCTGGCCGGGGAGGATTGATTGGGCGCCAATCCTTAACTGTAGCCTCTTGTTCACCCAGCAGTGAATGGGTACCTGGTTATTAAACAATTTTGAGGGTTATAGTCCGGGGAAAATTAAGATTAAGGACTTGCCCAAAACCCTATGTGTGCTAGTGGCTTTACAAGAATGTAAGAACTTTTGTATAAATAAATAAATAAATAAATAAATAAATAAATAAATAAATAAATAAATAAATAAAATAAATAAGATATAATGGCTTGTATGTAAATAATAATTAAAAGATAAGATTAATAAGCGGTCAGAATATTGCTGAAATGTTATTGTTGATTTAGGGGCGACGACAATCAAGCGATAGGATGCGCCCCAGCTACCCGATACCGGGAAATAGCAAAGAGAGATGGGATCCTAATATTATCTTCAGGCCACAGACCCTACAATCTCCTCACACCACATACTTTACAGTCTCTTCAGGCCACGAACGTGACGGATGAAGCTTACCGCTGAAATCTGACTGAAGCAGCGTGTCCGGGCGACAGCAACCTTGCCTGGTGTTGACGTCGCTTCTCCACTACTAATATCACCTTTTATGTTGACGTCGCTTCTCCACTATTAATATCACTTTTGGTCCATTTCCCGTTCTTTGGTCGTCAAGAAGTACTGATATTATAATTTACTCTCGGACTTGCGTATATTGATATATATATTTTTTACTTTTTGCCATAAAATTATATTTCCCTTCAAGTCAATAAATTCGAAAAGGTAATGATGTCTTTTTGGGTAGGGTGACTGCAACTCATGCTGGGGTAAAATGAGTTATCTATAAATAATATAGTTTAATTAATAGTAAATATACCCCGTAAATATATAAAAATTATAAGTAAATTAACAGTAAACTATAACTGATAATGATAAGATGTATANGACCCTGGCGGTGGGTGACCTGACCCTGGCGGTGGGTGACGTGACCCTGGCGGTGGGGTGACCTGACCCTGGCGGTGGGTGACGTGACCCTGGCGGTGGGTGACGTGACCCTGGCGGTGGGTGACGTAACAAACCACAGGTCTAAGGAATCTTACATATAAAAAAAGTTTTGTATACAAGGATTAATAATAAGTAAATCTAGAACAACAAAAATAGTTAAAAATGTTAACAAAAAATATAGGAAAATTAAAAGTAAAACTATGAAGTTCATATAACAGGGCAACCAATTTTTTGTTAAATCTTAAAGTTTTTTTCCGGTTATATAAAGCAAAGATTAATTATATAAAACGAACATTAAAACTGAGACAGATCAGATAACTTAACCTCACTATCAACCCGTCCTCGTAATAGCACGTCGCATTTTGACGTATACTTAACTTAAGGCCCAAGACTGTCGTACTAGAAAAGTGCACCCCGTTCTCGCACTTGGTTACAGTCAATATTAATAAGTGCAAATGTGACATACTAATTGATTGTGAATATTTTAGTTTACCTTGAAAAGCTTCATAGAAAACACCGACCTCACCTAACCTTCTTAGTATGTTAACATAAGCATCTTATTGCTTCTTATTGAGACATCTCCCGTCCACGAGGCTAACCATAGCCCGTGCTTCTGCCCCGCTCCTGTGCCAGGTAAGTTACGGGCTCACCATAGCCCGTGCTACTTGGAACTTGTTCCGAGTAGCTGAATCTATAAAACATGCTTCTTATTTACAATTATTACTTAACCTATCAACGGTATAGGTTAAGTAATAATTGTAATTAAATTAAGCAAAAATTTAAGGGCCACTAACCGGTGTTAGTGGCCCTTAGGTAAATTCAGGTAAAAACTCCCAGGTACGTATATTTATACTTGGCGAATATAGGCATCAGGTAAAGTGCAGTTCGTGAACGCTTATGCGTATTCATGCACGGGTATAGAGTATATATGGCAATGACAGTGATTGATTTATGAAGATTAATCTCATTTTTCAATTGCAATGTATTTGTTATCTTTATTAATTCTGATAGAAATTACCTACTTAAAATTATCTGTTAGATTAAGGACCTGCCCAAAACGCTGCGCGTACTAGTGGCTTTACAAGATTGTAAATACTGTACTATTCCATGTATTCTCACAAACCCAATGTACCTTCTTGTATATATATAAATAAATAAATAAATAAATAAATAAATAAATAAATTAAGCTACACAAAGAGGTGGCACGGGCATGAATAGCCCATAAGTTTTTTTTTGAGTGAATGTGATCTTTGGTTGTGAAAATAAATTAGAGTGTGAGCACATACGTACTTACATATGCAGGGGGATGGCACTCACCAGCTTGGTGAAGGTGACGGAGGAGCTCCATGTAGTCCGTCACGTTCCTGAGGGTGAGGAGGTCGCCGTCCAAGAGCTTGCAGAAGGCCCGGGCCTCACCCCATCCCATCTGACGAAACATATATATCAGTCTATATACAAGCACAAGATTATATGAAACTATATGACTATTGGCCCATACGGTGCAACTCCTACTGATATCTAAAGACATTCATTCACACATATATAATATATATATATATATATTATATATATATATATATATTATATATATATATATATATATATATATATATATATATATTATATATATATATATATATATATAATATATATATATATATATATATGTTTAATCTACGCTTGAAACAATTCAGCTATCCCATATCCATTATGTTATCCGGCAAGTTGTCCTATAAATCAATCATCCTATTTCCAAACCTGTATTTACCCAGGTCTTTCCTGATTCTAAACTTAACATTTAGATTCTTCATAAACTTAATATGTGTGTGTGTGCGTATGTCTCCTTAATACACAGAGACTCACAGCCCCGGGAAGAAGAGAGAGAGGCATGCTGACCGACGAGGGTGTACAGTGCTGGACACTCGGAGTGTTGCATCGTCAGGTTCACTGCTCTTGGAACTCCGCCTTCAGCTGCTCACCCATTTCCAGGTTCGTCTCTGTGGGGGGTACATGATCATATTATAATCTATAAAACACCTTTGCGGGCTATTCATGCCCGTGCTACCTCCTGGGTGGCTTAATCTTCGTTTGTTGTTGTTTTAGATATAGCTACTCGGAGCGAAGTGTCCATGTAGCACGGGCTATGGTGAGCCCGTCGCTTAATCTTCATCAATCAATCTATAAAACACCTCATTTGTATTCCTGCAGAGTCGGCGTTCGATCCCCGATGGTCCAAAGGTCCATTACTCTACAGAACAACTTCCCTACCATATAACGGCTTGTTTCTTCGGAGCCGCTCATTGTATTTGTTGACCAGACCACACACTAGTAGGTGAAGGGACGACGACGTTTCGCTCCGTCCTGGACCATTCTCAAGTCGATTGTGAATGCCGACATACTTTAGCCACGTTATTGTGACTCATCGCCTGCATTGTATTTCATTCGTCCCCATAAGCATAATTAACGACCACGATATAATACTTTGATATACGTTCTACGAAACATTATATACAGTTATTAGGGTTGTATTTGCTTGAACAAATATTATAAAATTTTTTTGTTCTTTGCTGCTAGAATTGCTAAACACATGGATAGGCCTAAACATATCCTTTCAAACTTACCTGTAAGGCGGAAACAGGGTAGGCTAACTTACCTTTATGACCAAAGTGTTTAAGTGTGACGGAGTTTAGAGGCTGAACTTCTTCTCGTACAGCATCTGCAACAAATAAACGTCTAAATAGGCCTACTATGCGTGTGCACCTTATTGATCGCTACAATAGACCTACAACGCGTTTATAATATATCGTTACATAGGCCTAAAACAGCAACATATCGAATGTTACCACAGGTCTACATCTGCGTTATAATAAATACACTTACTATAGGCCTACTATGTTTGCAACATATGATTGTTAGTGCAGAAGGTGAAATTCTCATGGTTGACCTCAGTCAATTTGAGATCATTAACGCTTAGAGGTGTGAGATTCAGGCCGACAAACTGGCGCCTCTCAAATCTTTGTCTGTGACTCATGAATTATATGTATATATTAAATAAAACTAACCAAACACCTTTACGGTGTTACAACACAATCTCCACATGTTGATGAGTGCTATTGCGATTTTGTTTTTACACAAGTCAGTGTTCAAGTCGTCCTCTCGTCCATAGGTCACACTTAACGAAATAGATCCGTCCGTTAAAATGTGACATATTGTTAATTTAAGCACCGTAATATCGACATGTTCTATGCATCGGCATCGATAGGATAGGATTGCTTAGGTTCGTACGTTTCTTGAGAGACAAACCTGCTATACTGCATATATTTTTTATAGTGAATAGCAAACACAGAAAACGGGCTGAATTATCCTTTACAACGGCTGTTATTTTAAGCCTAGCTACAAGTACCTGTGGGAGTTTACACCACATAATGTAAATTCTGTCACAGAACTATTAACATATATCTTACGTTACTCTGAGCCAGGATTTACTAAGCACATAAATAGCCACGTACGCGACCTGTTCATCTTTCCTCACTCATGGCGGCTGAGTTTGTACAGCATTTATTTAATAGTTTATGAGCTCCGAGACGCTAGGAGATTGTCTATTACAACAACAACAACAACAACCTTGGGTTACGAAGTTTCCCACCTCGTAAACTGTTTAATGATAATAATGCTGCCCGAAACGCTGCGCGTACTAGGGCTTTACAAGAATGTAATTACTATGCTATGTATCCTCACAATCCCAATGTACCTTCTTATATATATATAAATAAATAAATACAAACTCGGCCACAATGATTTATGAACGATTTATTGGTCTCGTAAGTGAACTGGTAAATGCTTGATGAATCGTGGCACGGCTCATCTTGAAGAGACGCTCAAGTAAGACAGGAGCACCACACACACACGGGGGACAAAGCGACTTACCTCACACACTCGCAGGTCGAGGTCGCCTTCACAGGGAGGGTCCGTGGTGTTGCAGTAGATGGGGATACTGACGCAGTTCGACTCCCCTTGTCGCTTGCACCGCGCCTCCCCTCGGCTGCAGTCGTTCCGCCACGCCTGCAGCGCCGTCACCAGGTTAGTGAAGGTCGTGGGTAGCGAACAGAAGATACGGCAGGAAAGACAATATATTATATCATGATACAAACGTTAGTAATCATTTGTTTACATCATTATATTTCCCTTGGATCATCGGGGATTACAACTCAGGCCTACAAAATGCGAGCCCCTTGGTGCTGCTAGCCAGACCATGACTACCGGATAACAAGGAGGGACCTCACATGTACCTAACTGGTACTTGTGGTTGATAGCACGATGGTCTTGTGGTGCTGAGGCTCCAGCTGCCATCTCCAGTGGGCTAAAGGAATTATATGTTATCCCCCCTCCCAGCAAGTGCCCACTGTGGTAGGGGTACCACAGTGCGCTGTGGTAGGGTACCACAGTGCGCTGTGGTACCCGAAAACAGACGACAATGCCTATTAGCTACCCTACCCGGGCATCAGAAAACCACAGAAGGGTAGAAATAGCCTAAGCTACTCTATCCCTTTGAGATTTTATTGTCATAATAACGAACTTGAACTTGAACCACAATAGTGTAGTAATAACCAATAACATTACACACTTCTGGAATGGTTATGGAGATTCATTATATTGCCACTTAAGAGAGAAAAATCAACATTCGTTCAGTGTTTACATCATTTTTCCCGACTCAAAAACAATTTCATTTTGAAAGCTGAGCATAAATTCATAGACTAAGGCCAGGATTCATCATGCATTCACGCCTCCACTTACGAAACCAGTACATCTTTCCTCAGTCATGGCGACTTTGTTTACATTTACTAAATAGTTTATGAGCTCCCAAGCACAACGAGGCTGTTTATAACCGTAATAACATTAACTTGTGATTAATAAATTCAAACAACCCGCCATGATTACTGGAGATTTTACCAGATTTTAACCTATAGATGTACAGATTTCGGAAGTGAATAAAGAATCAAGTAAACGCTGTAAATCTAAAGCATTCAAGTAAATGCTTGAAGAATCCTAAAAAACAAAGAGGGGTTAAATACTAACTTTACAGAGGTCGAGATCCTCATCAGAGAGATTGGGACAGTCTGAGTCCTTGTCACACAGGTAGCGGTGAGGGATGCAGGTGGTGCTGTGAGCGCACTGTATATGGTCACTCCCTGGACACCGCTCCGCGCCTGACGCAGACTCCGCAGGGGCGCTGGAGGCCGCTGGAGTGTAAACATTGCCGGTGGAGGTATACTGTGTATATACATAACAGGTATGCATACATAGGGATGGATAGTCAGAGGGTGTACAGGCACTTACCACCAACACACAGACTGGGAAGTACAATCACTTACCACTAACAGAGTTATTAACAACACCGCTCCCAGCAGCACCAGAGAGGCCATCTTCTTCGTCCCGAGAGCTACAGCTCAACCTCACACCTGCAGTAATTTAGAGTTTTCACTATCATTAACGAAGGGCTATTATACATGGAATATTATTCTGTAATTATACATTTTTTGGATGAACTTACGACAACCTGTCCTCACACTTAATGTATCTCAATTTGGACCCTGTCAACCACAGCGTCAAATTCTGGTGCTTTATTAAAATTAACAACATCGATATTTTGACGCTTGTTAAATCGTGAGAACTTGGCTCTTATTCCCCCCATGTCATAGTATCCAGAGATGGACAATAATATAAATAATTATTCATTATAAAATAATTATTATAAATTATTATAAGTAATTATTCATCTACATTACTGGTTTTCTTATTGTATTAACACACTAAACTGTATTGCAATTGTGCACATGAAATAAAAATTATACATTTGATTTATTTTTCCCCGTTGCGACGCATTATAGACGTTAGGTATGAAAATGCTAGCACCTGATTAATCAGCTTGTTACGCACGCCATGAAGCATAAGAACTTACGAATATATTATAGGAAACTCTACGGAGTTTCTACTGGTCCACACGAGGCAACGCATATATTATAGGCTCTCGTGATACAGTCGGGATCGTTCTCTACTCACAGTAATAAATTTCGGGTTCGAATCCCGGCGGGACAGAAATTGTTGGGAACGTTTTTTTTTATCACCTAGTGCCTCTGTTCACCTAGCAGTAAATAGGCGCCCGGGAGTTAGTCAGCTTGTTGTGTGGGGTTGCATCCTGAGGAGGGTTCAACCCTGGTGGGATAAACCTAACGTTTATAATACATATATATAAACAGGCTACCTGTCCCCGGCAAAATGAATTATCATACCCTCACGAATGAATACCCTACACCAAATGAATTATGAATTATTATTCATATAGTCCATATGAACTCATTCATATAGACTATATGTTTAACCTATGCTTGAAACAATCCATTGCTCCCATGTCTCACGTCTATCATGTTCCCGGTTAATTAATTTGTTATACTCACCAACAATCCTGTTTCCAAACCATTATTTACCCAGGTTTTTCCTCACTCTAAACTTCCTACAGAATGTACATTAGTGTTTTTAATCTCATACGCCGTGGAGGGAGGTTATAGGATTCACCAATCACTGACGCATCTAATGACAATTACCGGAATATCTTTCAACACTCATGGGGGTGGCTTTGTTTACATTTATTAAACAGTTCACCAGCTTGGAAATTTACAACCAATGGTTATTATTGTTATAAACAATCTCGTAGTCTTCGGAGTTCATAAACTGTTTAATAAATGTAAACAAAGCCTCCAGGAGTGAGGGAAAGGCAGCTTTAGTTTGTAGACGCGCAAATGCTTGACGAATCCTGGCCAAGTTTTAGCTAATTCATATCAATGTTATCACTTGCCTTCAAGCAGCCGCAGTATGGTCGTTGGCAGGCTGGGGACGGAGCTACGTGAGTGGACGGAGAGACGGAGGGACGGAGCTACTTGCCTGGACCCTTGGAGGGACGGAGCGAGGCGCGTCACGGGCGGACAAGCGTGGACTGATCAACTCCTCAGAGGAACCCCAGTATCCTTAGACACTCTGACCTTGGATAGATTCCAGGATAGACGCTGCTGGCGAAGGAAGGAGAGGGGGGGGATGTTTGGAGATGGGGGTGAAAGGGGGGAGAGCTGCGTTGTTAAGGAGTGGGTGGACAGAGAGATCGGGGGAGGAAGAGGTAACGTGGCTGGCAAAGTTCGTCGTGGAAGAGGGGGTAGATGACCGATGATAGTAGAAGGAAGTGAGGGATTTATCGTGGGATTAAATCCCCTGCTTGAGTAAGGTCTCTGGGTTAAGAGGAGGAAGTGAGGGGGTGGGGGTAAGAAGGGAGGGAGAGGGGGGAAGAAGGGAGGAGGGGAAGGGTATGAAGGGAAGAGTGGGGAGGAATAAGAGAGGTGAAGAGACGAGGCAGGATGTGAAGATTTTTTTTTTGTACTTACGAAATGTGATTATTTTAAAAATTGTTAAAATATTCGCTGTTGATTAACTGGACTTGCCGGTAGAGCGACGACCTTGATTTCTGTAGGGTCGGTGTTCGATACCCGATGGTGCAAATGAACCATCATTCCATTATTTATGTATTTATATACAAGAAGGTACATTGGGGGGTTAAGAGAGTACATAGCAATGATGATTTTACATTCTTGTAAAGCCACCAGCACGCATATCGTTTCTGGCAGGTCCTTAATCTAACAGATAATTTTAAGTAGGTAATTTCCAGTAAAATTGACAAAACATGTTTACAGGTACATTGTAAGAAAATTTGACACAATACACAGAGATTAGATTAATACACAATAATGACAATGCACAATAATGACTAAGATCAGTAGGTACATTAGGGTAAAATTTGAGGGTTATTAACTGGTTCATTGTAGCACACATTCAGGATTATTTCAAGGAATAATGCAGTAAAATATGCACTCAATATAACAACCATGATATAAGGTGATAGCCATGATGACAAAGGTAAAGATTGTATGGCTTAGATATATATAATGTGGGGATTGGGTTGTACTAGATACAATGCGAGTATAAAGCACTAGGTAGAAAACTATGAAGATGAAATTAGGTACTTTATTGGTTTTATTTTTAAATAAGGCAAAAGTTGGACTGCTTTTCAATTAGTTAGAGAATGAGTTCCACAGATAAGGTCCCTTTATTTGCAAAGAGTGTTTACACAGATTAAGTTTGCCTCTGGGGATATCAAAGAGATATTCATTTCTGGTGTGGTGATTATGGATTACATGTATCTAGGAAGAGTTTCAGAACAGGGTTTTGTAAATGTAATTGATACAAGAGAACGTGTGGAGTGAGTTTATGTTTAGCATGTTTAGGGATTTAAACAGGGGGGGGGGGCTGTGTGTTGTCTGACAGCAGAGTTTGTTATTATTCTGATAGCAAATTTTTGCTGGGTGATGATGGGCTTGAGGTAGTTTACCGTGGTTGAGCCCCATGCACAGATACCATATGCAAGATAGGGATAGATTAGCGCATAGTTTGGTGAGAGGAGAGCAGAGTTTGCAACATAATATCTGATTTTAGAGAGTAAACCAACCGGTTTTGAGACTTACTCCATCCTCTTTCCTAGCTCCTTGTCCTCATATCCCAGCTCCTTTTCCTCATACCCCAGCTCCTTGTCCTCATACCCCAGCTTCTTATCCTCATATCCCAGCTCCTTGTCCTCATTTCCAGCTCCTTGTTCTCATATCCCAACTTTGTCCTTATATCCCAGCTCATTGTCCTCATATCTCGGCTCTTAGTCTGTCTCATATCCTTTTCATTCGCTATTAATATCTTTTCAATCAGAATCCAAATCTAGGGAAAGAAGTAGCATAGGAATATCCAAATACCACAATTCTGTTGCTCCGCGTTCTCATGTTCTGACAAATGTAAACTATGTAGTGGTCTTTGACTCTCCAGAAATGTACAAACCCAATGAAAATTGCATGGAGGGTCTTTATTATTTATAATATTCTTTAACGTATTTAAATTAGGCCTACCTCGACCAGCCTATGCCCGTCCCCTACCCAACACCATTTCCCCTGCAAATTGGGTGAGGTTAGCAGCAAGCGTCTGGTCTTCAACTTTGGACACAAATATAAACATACAGACATTCTCTCTTATAATATAGATTTGGGGGTGGAGGGGGGGGGGGGCGAAGGACTTCCTCCATGATTACTCATCAGTCATTATCAAAACGCTGACATCCATCCTCATTACCTGATGACGATTTTCGAGAACTCTCCTGCAACCTGACCTGTGCCGATTAATTTTTCGATTCCGCTACTTGGAACAAAAGTTCCAAGTAGCACGGGCTATGGTGAGCCCGTAGTGAACTTGTGGCTGTTTGTCTTCGTAGCCCGAAGGTCCACATAGCCATCACAGTTGGGCTGGTTCAGTAAATCCCTCAGAAACTTTGTCCAATCATCTCTTGAAAGCGTCCACTGTTATTCCAGTAATATTTGTATATTGTTTGCAAGAGATTGAAGAGTGGTGAGGGAGGGAATTATCAGGGAAGCGCCAAGCCATTACGACTATATAGCCCCTGGGAAGGGGGCCAGGATAAGGTTTGGGATTGGACGGAGGGAAGGAATGGTGAGCCTCTGATGTTTTTGTTGTTTTTCTGTTCCTACAGCACCCATTTCTCCTGTAGTCAAAATAATATAACTTATCAGAAATCATTTTGTTTCATCATTTATTGTATAGACGAGTTCTGATATATGAGTATAGACGTCTTTAATGAGTCATGAGTCATGAGTCATAAAATTGATTAGTGAAAAAAAGTCGTGGGAAAAATGTGAATGAAAATACAGCTTATTACTCATCTAATTCTCACCCTTCCACCAGAAAGATGATTGTTAAGAACTGCCAGTCAACTTGGATCTGGGGATACTGGACCGCTGGACCACTGGAGAGCCCGGAGACGGACCACTGGACCACTTAAGATTTNATGCATTAGGGAGTGATGTGGTGGAGACAGACTCCATACACAGTTTAAGTGTAGATATGACAGAGTTCAATATGCTCACCAACCTGTGCACCTGTTGATTGACAGTCGTCAGGCGGACCAAGAGACCAAAACTCAAAACCTGCCAGCACAACTAGATGAGTATGACTTGGTGAGTAACACATGCATTCACCCTATTCCCTGTACTGTGTAAAACACTGATATACAACTTTATAAAAAATAGTCATATAGATAGCCAAAAATCCTCTTTTCCAAGCCCTGGATATCTGGTCTTATCACCTCACAGGTCAGCCTTTTCTCCTTGTTCCTTTAATAATCTCTCTCTTTCGGCACTAAGATGGTTTACGATCTGAGGTGCCATTGAGAATTTCCCCCGATAGCTACTGAAAGCCAGCCAACAAATCAAGCATTAAATGTAATGGAAACTGTTCAAGATGACCCCAAGAGCCCCTTGTGTCCACCCTTTTTTGTCCTGTGGGAATCTGATGCATCTTGGGAAAAGCATGGAGTAACGAGGTGGTGTGCTTTGGTACAACAGCATTTGTTGACATTGTGCAAAACTACCACTTTCCTTGCTTCCCCACTCTCTCTCAAATCAAGATGCATTGTTTGTTTTGCTGTGCTAGTATTTTCTGGCTAGTTTTTCTCAGTTTTATGTTGATTTTTGATTCCCATGCTCCATTCTGCTCCGAGCATAACTGATTGTGGCCTAATATTTGGTTGGCCTGCCAAAGTCCAGAGGCCTGTTAGTCCTGTGAATGTTTGTGATAGCAAAAGCCAATGCACAAGGAATATATTGAGGCCCAGTACAGAAAACTAAAGGCTAAACTCACTGCGTTTGATGCAGTAGACCAGAGGGATTTTACATTAATCTTATCAACCTGTGCAACTCCAAACTTCATCAGTAGTTAATTTTTTTACATAAAATATATTACCCACATAACTACATATCCATGTACAATAATACAATACTGAACACAATGTAGTGACTAAATAACATCTGCATACAGGAAACTAGCCAACATAATAGTTACATTAAGTCCCAAAACAATAATGCTTCGAACTGTTTTATGCAGAACATATCAGGACATTTCTAGAATACTAGTATGTAGCAACAGCTAGAAAATACGACTAGTGAAGAATAACAAGATTTAAAAAGTCTATAGCAGGTGTTCTTAACTAAAATATTCATACCCCTTAACCCCAAACCCCAAAAAATAGAGGTACAAGACTCGGTCTTTGAACAATAAAAGAAAATGGTAAATGCTATGATCAAATTCTTGTAATTTTCTGTCATCAATTTTGCAAAATGTAAAGTAAAAACTTGTGTAAAGTAAAACCAAGCCACTGGTATCTTTTGCAGAAATACTGGTACCTAATAGGACTAGTGGTGGTGGTGATTTTGAGTCTGCAAAGGGGGAATATGGACATATTGGGTAATCATTTTGGGGTAATCATAAACAATTAAGAACCCTGGTCTAGAGGTTTGCTACATATACCACAATACCAGTGTCTGAACTTCAAGGCCTGACCTATGATGACATTTTATGGGAACATCTAATTGCTTTATATAAACTATGCCACAGAAACTTACCTTTAAAATACTGTACTGTATATGATAAAAAGATAACAAATATTAGCAGGAAAAGTTTGGAGAGTATAAACTGACATTTGGACATACTTGATCATATAAACTCTTGCAGTGAATTGACGGATCCACTTCATTTCTGAATGACTGTGTTGGGGTGGCCACATTCAGCTCGTATATGATTTTGTCATCAATGGCCCGCATGGCCTGTAGTGTGTCCTGAAAAAGTAAACATGGATACTGTTACAATTTATTTTGATTGCATTTAATAGGAATAAGCCTACCATGCCAAATATAAGCTGTACTTAAAAAATTTAATTGAAAAACAATTGTTTCCATACAGAAATCTAGGGGTACATATTTGACTCTTGCTATTTTGGGGAATTTTTTTATTACTTCGAAAGAAAATTAAAAGCAGTGGGACTATGCAACCATTAACTGTTATGGGACATTTATCAATTTCAACTACACCCATATTTATTTATGCCTAAATTGGCTTATATCAAGTTTCAAGTCATTATGACACACACACTTCTCGTGGTACTGAATGATAAGGTTCCCGAAAATTAAAAAAAAAAAAGTAATAATAATACCCAAATCAGAAGTTTATCATTTCCAAGGGCACGCTAAGCCGGCCCAAGCTAGAGCTGCTGTTTTAACCTTAATATAATCCCCGGCTTCAGACATCAAGTTTAACTAGGCACCCTTGAGCACCTATCCTAGCAACTTAGTCACAAACTTAATCTATCAATAAAAGGAAGGAAGGAAAAGCAAAACACCCGGTCAAACCCCTACCCATCGTCTGCTCCCACATCGGCTGAGGCGCCAACTTGAATTTTGACCCTCCGGTAGGCCAAACCACGGCCTCCACGCCACCAGCCCCCACACACGGACACCCAGACATACTACACACAACCATCTTGCCGCTCGTCAGCTTTATTACCCTGCAACGTGACGTATAAAGCGAATATATTACCGTGATATCCTCACACGAGACCTGTGTGGTAGCGGCCATGTTGACAACGTCCGGATGTGTGATCGACTCTCTACGCCTCCTTTCACTCGCATTTAACCCAACCATTACATAATAATTTACAACACAATAAGGTAACAATAGATAATATAATAACTTTCGTATGATTTATATTTTTGCAAAACCACTAACACGCCAAGCTATTGAGATTACCATAGTTCTTAGCAAGTAAGTAATTATCAAAAGAAGGCACCAAGCCGGGAAGGCTATGTAGCTTAGTTCTTAGCAAATAGGCCTATATACAGTACATATTTGACTATAGGCATTCTGTGAGATGGGGGATATTAAAGGAAAGTATTGCTAGTTTTTTATTTACACTCTGCTATCCTTCATGTAGAATATGTTAGCAGCACATTGTTCTGTAAACCTAAGCGTGTTAATAAAAAATTAATAATAATAATTTATTTATATTTAAAAATATGCAGAACATGATATAGTGGTTGCTTATTTGATACATAAAGGTGTATATATAATAAAGACACAGGACGCAAAGTGTTTCCAGCATAACATATCGCTTTCTAACATTTCTAACTTTCTAACAGTTTCTATCGCAGGTTCGAATCCTCGGCACGGCCCTTGTGGATTTGTTCATATCGCTTTCTACACCCACAGGGTTACAAAACCATGGAACCGCCTACCCGCAGAAGCCGTAACTGGCAAAACTGTGTTTAATTTTATAATTCAGCTGGAAAAAATCATCAGGACAAATGGTGGGACCTTTGACAAGCCGCCTAGAGTGCTAGTGGATCCTAAGCAAATTCAGGTAAATTCGGATAAATTTCTTGTACAAGTCATATATCTTAGTTTACGTGAAGGAGTCCACAGGTAAGGACGTGGTTGTAGAGGTCCACAGGTGAGAACGGGGTTGTAGAGGTCCACAGGTGAGAACGTGGTTGTAGGGGTCCACAGCCGAGAACGTGGTTGTAGAGGTCCACAGCCGAGAACGTGGTTGTAGAGGTCCACAGTCGAGAACGTGGTTGTAGGGGTCCACAGGTGAGAATGTGGTAGGAAAAAGGGGGACCGAGACATAATAGGCTGAGAACCACTGGTCTAGAGAGACCACAATAAAAGTCTATGAACAGGCTTTTGCCCCCCACCGGCGAGAATTATTACCCGGTTTATTTTGGCTGTGTTAATTTTGGGGATTTTCAATAAGACAAAAATAAAATGCAATACATATATTTATTTCAACCCATCCTCCTAAAATGGTAGCACTTATAGTAACTATTAAGTCAAAAGTACTAATATGTAGTGATGGACCACCAGAAAGTTGACTTTTTATGTTACTGAATTTGATCAAGTGGGAAACCTTTTTAACTGCAACATAAATATAGAACCTACCCTAAGCCCTCCTAAGCCTAATACACATTTAGGCCTAATATAGTACATATATATGCTGTACTGGGTCTAGGAATTAAGTTTGGTTTCAGCTTTATTTTTTCTGGACTCTTATAAAATTAATAGAATAAATGGGAACTTTTTGGTGGACCATCGCTACTTACTTGTACTTTCGGCCAAAGAATTACTATACTATCATTTGAGGAGGATGGCCTGTAAATAGTTGGTTCACAAGCAATACAGTAAACATTGGTCAATAATGCACAAAGAGCAAGGACTTTAAAATTAAAGTCATAAATTTTAAAATTATGCCTAAAATCCTTTAATTTAATGATCAACTATGATGTAGTTACTGCTTATAATAATTGTAAATGAGTAAATGAGTGGCAACAACTGGAAACCTCAACATTTCTTTGTAATTAAAGGATTCAACATCTAATTAATGCTACTGTCATCAATTAGCAAACAAAACTCACAAAATGCTTGTGTATAAGGCAGCATAATCCCCCCCCCCCACCCTATGCAACACATGGCCCTCATCCTCCCCCTTGCAGCACATGGCTTCATAAACCACCTCTCCCCATAGCAAAACATGGGGCCCATCCTCCCCCCTTGCATCACATGGCTCCCCCTTCTCCCTGGAGTATTGCTGGACAAACGACATTAATGCAACACTGAATCAGCTTTCATGGCGCTGGTTCGACGTTGAACAAATGTTACTCGAGCATGTACAGTTAGGCCAGGAGCTACTCGAGGTATTGAGGGTCACCGTAGACACAGACAGGGCTCTTCTTCAGGAGACAGTCCTCGTCGGTGAAGTAGTAGTAATGCTGGTAGGTGAGGGCGACGCACCAGCCGGAGGGGTCATTGAGGGGCGCCTGCTGGTAGTGGTAGCAGGTACCGTGGTTAGCTAGTCGCGTCCGGCCTGTGTCCTCGTTGGTGACGTTGCGACCCTGACAGATGGTTCCGTGCCTGATGAAGATAACACTAGTTAGTACACGAATAAACAACATTGATGAATAAAGTATACGTAAGAAAACGAGAAGGAACTCAAAATGACCCAGAACAATAGGGGCAAGTAACACTTATGTAACGTTTTATAGGCGTTACACGAGCATGTTTGGCCTACTGGGAGCCGTCGAATGACTAACTAACCTGAGAGCCCAGTATGGGGAGCCCATATCCATGGGAGAGTCGTCCAACCACGTCCAACCATGCGTCTTGTTCACGTACCGGCCGCCCACCCAGAAATCCGCAGTCACCCCTGATAAAAAGATCATTTAAACAAACATTAGATTGGTATACACAGAAGGCTATGGGTTACATATGAAGGTGCCAACAAGGAAAAATTATGTTTTAGACTTAGCGTTAACTAACTGACATATAAATGACACCGAAATAGGGAATAAGCTAGGGAACAGTGATCACAAGGAAATCAGAATGGCATGGAATAGACGAGTAAAAGAAAATGCTGTTAAGGTGCGAGCTTTTCAAAAAAACAGATTTTGATGGACTAAGGCATTTCTTGCAAAGAATATATGGGGAGGTGGACTGGTCTTGGGCGTGACCTGACCCTGGCGGTGGGTGACCTGACCCTGGCGGTGGGTGACGTGACCCTGGCGGTGGGTGACGTAACAAACCACAGGTCTAAGGAATCTTACATATAAAAAAAGTTTTGTATACAAGGATTAATAATAAGTAAATCTAGAACAACAAAAAATAGTTAAAAATGTTAACAAAAAATATAGGAAAATTAAAAGTAAAACTATGAAGTTCATATAACAGGGCAACCAATTTTTGTTAAATCTTAAAGTTTTTTTTCCAGTTATATAAAGCAAAGATTAGTTATATAAAACGAACATTAAAAACTGAGACAGATCAGATAACTTAACCTCACTATCAACCCGTCCTCGTAATAGCACGTCGCATTTTGACGTATACTTAACTTAAGGCCCAAGACTGTCGTACTAGAAAAGTGCACCCCGTTCTCGCACTTGGTTACAGTCAATATTAATAAGTGCAAATGTGACATACTAATTGATTGTGAATATTTTAGTTTACCTTGAAAAGCTTCATAGAAAACACCGACCTCACCTAACCTTCTTAGTATGTTAACATAAGCATCTTATTGCTTCTTATTGAGACATCTCCCGTCCACGAGGCTAACCATAGCCCGTGCTTCTTGCCCCGCTCCTGTGCCAGGTAAGTTACGGGCTCACCATAGCCCGTGCTACTTGGAACTTGTTCCGAGTAGCTGAATCTATAACAACATGCTTCTTATTTACAATTATTACTTAACCTATCAACGGTATAGGTTAAGTAATAATTGTAATTAAATTAAGCGAAAATTTAAGGGCCACTAACCGGTGTTAGTGGCCCTTAGGTAAATTCAGGTAAAAACTCCCAGGTACGTACATTTACAACTTGGCGAATATAGGCATCAGGTAAAGTGCAGTTCCTGAACGCTCTATACGTATATGCGTATTCATGCACGGGTATAGGAGTATATATGGCAATGACAGTGATTGATTTATGAAGATTAATCTCATTTTTCAATTGCAATGTATTTGTTATCTTTATTAATTCTAATAGAAATTACCTACTTAAAATTATCTGTTAGATTAAGGACCTGCCCAAAACGCTGCGCGTACTAGTGGCTTTACAAGATTGTAAATACTGTACTATTCAATGTATTCTCACAAACCCAATGTACTTCTTGTATATATATAAATAAATAAATAAATAAATAAATAAATAAATAAATAAATAAATAAATAAATTAAGCTATACAAAGAGGTGGCACGGGCATGAATAGCCCATAAGTTTTTTTTTTGAGTGAATGTGATCTTTGGTTGTGAAAATAAATTAGAGTGTGTGCACATACGTGCTTACATATGCAGGGAGGATGGCACTCACCAGCTTGGTGAAGGTGACGGAGGAGCTCCATGTAGTCCGTCACGTTCCTGAGGGTGAGGAGGTCGCCGTCCAAGAGCTTGCAGAAGGCCCGGGCCTCACCCCATCCCATCTGACGAAACATATATATCAGTCTATATACGAGCACAAGATTATATGAAACTATAGGACTATTGGCCCATACGGTGCAACTCCTACTGATATCTAAAGACATTCATTCACATATATATATATATATATATATATTATATATATATATATATATAATATATATATATATATATATATATATATGTCTAATCTACGCTTGAAACAATTCAGCTATCCCATATCCATTATGTTATCCGGCAAGTTGTCCTATAAATCAATCATCCTATTTCCAAACCTGTATTTACCCAGGTCTTTCCTGATTCTAAACTTAACATTTAGATTCTTCATGAACTTAATATGTGTGTGTGTGCGTATGTCTCCTTAATACACAGAGACTCACAGCCCCGGGGAAGAAGAGAGAGAGGCACTGCTGACCGACGAGGGTGTACAGTGCTGGACACTCGGAGTGTTGCATCGTCAGGTTCACTGCTCTTTGGAACTCCGCCTTCAGCTGCTCACTCATTTCCAGGTTCGTCTCTGTGGGGGGTACATGATCATATTATAATCTATAAAACACCTTTGCGGGCTATTCATGCCCGTGCTACCTCCTGGGTGGCTTAATCTTCGTTTGTTGTTGTTTTAGATATAGCTACTCGGAGCGAAGTGTCCATGTAGCACGGGCTATGGTGAGCCCGTCGCTTAATCTTCATCAATCAATCAATCTATAAAACCTCATTTGTATTCCTGCAGAGTCGGCGTTCGATCCCCGATGGTCCAAAGGTCCATTACTCTACAGAACAACTTCCCTACCATATAACGGCTTGTTTCTTTGGAGCCGCTCATTGTATTTGTTGAGCAGACCACACACTAGTAGGTGAAGGGACGACGACGTTTCGCTCCGTCCTGGACCATTCTCAAGTCGATTGTGAATGCCGACATACTTTAGCCACGTTATTGTGACTCATCGCCTGCATTGTATTTCATTCGTCCCCATAAGCATAATTAACGACACGATATTAATACTTTGATATACGTTCTACGAAACATTATATACAGTTATTAGGGTTGTATTTGCTTGAACAAATATTATAGTATATTTTTGTTCTTTGCTGCTAGAATTGCCAAACACATGGATAGGCCTAAACATATCCTTTCAAACTTACCTGTAAGGCCGGAAACAGGGGTAGGCCTAACTTACCTTTATGACCAAAGTGTTTAAGTGTGACGGAGTTTAGAGGCTGCAACTTCTTCTCGTACAGCATCTGCAACAAATAAACGTCTAAATAGGCCTACTATGCGTGTGCACCTTATTGATCGCTACAATAGACCTACAACGCGTTTATAATATATCGTTACATAGGCCTAAAACAGCAACATATCGAATGTTACCACAGGCCTACATCTGCGTTTATAATAAATACACTTACTATAGGCCTACTATGTTTGCAACATATGATTG
Organism: Procambarus virginalis; assembly: GCA_020271785.1. Classification (NCBI taxonomy): domain Eukaryota; kingdom Metazoa; phylum Arthropoda; class Malacostraca; order Decapoda; family Cambaridae; genus Procambarus; species Procambarus virginalis. The sequence goes on along the minus strand of WNGS01163519.1, from coordinate 9,918,236 downwards.
TTAGTGCAGAAGGTGAAATTCTCATGGTTGACCTCAGGTCAATTTGAGATCATTAACGCTTAGAGGTGTGAGATTCAGGCCGACAAACTGGCGCCTCTCAAATCTTTGTCTGTGACTCATGAATTATATGTATATATTAAATAAAACTAAACCAAACACCTTTACGGTGTTACAACACAATCTCCACCATGTTGATGAGTGCTATTGCGATTTTGTTTTTACACAAGTCAGTGTTCAAGTCGTCCTCTCGTCCATAGGTCACACTTAACGGAATAGATCCGTCCGTTAAAAATGTGACATATTGTTATAATTTAAGCACCGTAATATCGACATGTTCTATGCATCGGCATCGATAGGATAGGATTGCTTAGGTTCGTACGTTTCTTGAGAGACAAACCTGCTATACTGCATATATTTTTTATAGTGAATAGCAAACACAGAAAACGGGCTGAATTATCCTTTACAACGGCTGTTATTTTAAGCCTAGCTACAAGTACCTGTGGGAGTTTACACCACATAATGTAAATTCTGTCAACAGAACTATTAACATATATCTTACGTTACTCTGAGCCAGGATTTACTAAGCACATAAATAGCCACGTACGCGACCTGTTCATCTTTCCTCACTCATGGCGGCTGAGTTTGTACAGCATTTATTTAAATAGTTTATGAGCTCCGAGACGCTAGGAGATTGTCTATTACAACAACAACAACAACAACAACCTTGGGTTACGAAGTTTCCCACCTCGTAAACTGTTTAATGAATAATAATGCTGCCCGAAACGCTGCGCGTACTAGAGGCTTTACAAGAATGTAATTACTATGCTATGTATCCTCACAATCCCAATGTACCTTCTATATATATATATAAATAAATAAATACAAACTCGGCCACAATGATTTATGAACGATTTATTGGTCTCGTAAGTGAACTGGTAAATGCTTGATGAATCGTGGCACGGCTCATCTTGAAGAGACGCTCAAGTAAGACAGGAGCACCACACACACACGGGGGACAAAGCGACTTACCTCACACACTCGCAGGTCGAGGTCGCCTTCACAGGGAGGGTCCGTGGTGTTGCAGTAGATGGGATACTGACGCAGTTCGACTCCCCTTGTCGCTTGCACCGCGCCTCCCCTCGGCTGCAGTCGTTCCGCCACGCCTGCAGCGCCGTCACCAGGTTAGTGAAGGTCGTGGGTAGCGAACAGAAGATACGGCAGGAAAGACAAGATATATTATAATACAAACGTTAGTAATCATTTGCTTTGTTTATATCAATTATATTTCCCTTGGATCATCGGGGATTACAACTCAGGCCTACAAAATGCGAACCCCTTGGTGCTACCAGCCAGACCATGACTACCGGATAACAAAGAGGGACCTCACATGTACCTAACTGGTACTTGTGGTTGATAGCACGATGGTCTTGTGGTGCTGAGGCTCCAGCTCCAATCTCCAGTGGGCTAAAGGAATTACATGTTATCCCCCCTCCCAGCAAGTGCCCACTGTGGTAGGGATACCACAGTGCGCTGTGGTAGGGTACCACAGTGCGCTGTGGTACCCTAAAACAAGACGACAATGCCTATTAGCTACCCTACCCGGGCATCAGAAAGCCACAGAAGGTAGAAATAGCCTAAGCTACTCTATCCCTTTGAGATTTTATTGTCATAATAACGAACTTGAACTTGAACCACAATAGCGTAGTAATAACCAATAACATTACACACTTCTGGAATGGTTATGGAGATTCATTATATTGCCACTTAAGAGAGAAAAATCAACATTCGTTCAGTGTTTACATCATTTTTCCCGACTCAAAAAACATTTCATTTTGAAAGCTGAGCATAAATTCATAGACTAAGGCCAGGATTCATCATGCATTTACGCCTCCACTTACGAAACCAGTACATCTTTCCTCAGTCATGGCGACTTTGTTTACATTTACTAAATAGTTTATGAGCTCCCAAGCACAACGAGGCTGTTTATAACCGTAATAACATTAACTTGTGATTAATAAATTCAAACAAACCCGCCATGATTACTGGAAGATTTTACCAGATTTTAACCTATAGATGTACAGATTTCGGAAGTGAATAAAGAATCAAGTAAACGCTGTAAATCTAAATGCATTCAAGTAAATGCTTGAAGAATCCTAAAAACAAAAGAGGGTAAATACTAACTTTACAGAAGTCAAAAACAAAAGAGGGTTAAATACTAACTTTACAGAAGTCAAAACAAAAGAGGGGTTAAATACTAACTTTACAGAGGTCGAGATCCTCATCAGAGAGATTGGGACAGTCTGAGTCCTTGTCACACAGGTAGCGGTGAGGGATGCAGGTGGCGCTGTGAGCGCACTGTATATGGTCACTCCCTGGACACCGCTCCGCGCCTGACGCAGACTCCGCAGGGGCGCTGGAGGCCGCTGGAGTGTAAACATTGCCGGTGGAGGTATACTGTGTATATACATATACAGGTATGCATACATAGGGATGGATAGTCAGAGGGTGTACAGGCACTTACCACCAACACACAGACAGGGAAGTACAATCACTTACCACTAACAGAGTTAATTAACAACACCGCTCCCAGCAGCACCAGAGAGGCCATCTTCTTCGTCCCGAGAGCTACAGCTCAACCTCACACCTGCAGTAATTTAGAGTTTTCACTATCATTAACGAAGGGCTATTATACATGGAATATTATTCTGTAATTATACATTTTTTGGATGGAACTTACGACAACCTGTCCTCACACTTAATGTATCTCAATTTGGACCCTGTCAACCACAGCGTCAAAATTCTGGTGCTTTATTCAAATTAACAACATCGATATTTTGACGCTTGTTAAATCGTGAGAACTTGGCTCTTATTCCCCCCATGTCATAGTATCCAGAGATGGACAATAATTATAAATAATTATTCATTATAAAATAATTATTATAAATTATTATAAGTAATTACTGTATTCATCTACATTACTGGTTTTTCTTATTGTATTAACACACTAAACTGTATTGCAATTGTGCAACATGAAATAAAAATTATACATTTGATTTATTTTTCCCCGTTGCGACGCATTATAGACGTTAGGTATGAAAATGCTAGCACCTGATTAATCAGCTTGTTACGCACGCCATGAAGCATAAGAACTTACGAATATATTATAGGAAACTCTACGGAGTTTCTACTGGTCCACACGAGGCAACGCATATATTATAGGCTCTCGGTGATACAGTCGGGATCGTTCTCTACTCACAGTAATAAATTTCGGGTTCGAATCCCGGGCGGGACAGAAATTGTTGGGAACGTTTTTTTTATCACCTAGTGCCTCTGTTCACCTAGCAGTAAATAGGCGCCCGGGAGTTAGTCAGCTGTTGTTGGGTTGCATCCTGAGGAGGTTCAACCCTGGTGGGATAAACCTAACGTTTATAATACATATATATAAACAGG
>WNGS01163519.1:9891399-9902395 GCA_020271785.1 Procambarus virginalis | reverse complement strand
GGGAGGATGGCACTCACCAGCTTGGTGAAGGTGACGGAGGAGCTCCATGTAGTCGTCACGTTCCTGAGGGTGAGGAGGTCGCCGTCCAAGAGCTTGCAGAAGGCCCGGGCCTCACCCCATCCCATCTGACGAAACATATATATCAGTCTATATACGAGCACAAGATTATATGAAACTATAGGACTATTGGCCCTACGGTGCAACTCCTACTGATATCTAAAGACATTCATTCACATATATAATATAGATATATATATATATATATATATATAAGTATATATATATATATATATATATATATATATAGATATATATATAGATATATGTCTAATCTACGCTTGAAACAATTCAGCTATCCCATATCCATTATGTTATCCGGCAAGTTGTCCTATAATCAATCATCCTATTTTCCAAACCTGTATTTACCCGGTCTTTCCTGATTCTAAACTTAACATTTAGATTCTTCATAAACTTAATATGTGTGTGTGTGCGTATGTCTCCTTAATACACAGAGACTCACAGCCCCGGGGAAGAAGAGAGAGAGGCATTGCTGACCGACGAGGGTGTACAGTGCTGGACACTCGGAGTGTTGCATCGTCAGGTTCACTGCTCTTTGGACTCCGCCTTCAGCTGCTCACCCTTTCCAGGTTCGTCTCTGTGGGGGGTCATGATCATATTATAATCTATAAAACACCTTTGCGGGCTATTCATGCCCGTGCTACCTCCTGGGTGGCTTAATCTTCGTTTGTTGTTGTTTTAGATATAGCTACTCGGAGCGAAGTGTGTCCATGTAGCACGGGCTATGGTGAGCCCGTCGCTTAATCTTCATCAATCATCTATAAAACACCTCATTTGTATTCCTGCAGAGTCGGCGTTCGATCCCGATGGTCCAAAGGTCCATTACTCTACAGAACAACTCCCTACCATATAACGGCTTGTTTCTTTGGAGCCGCTCATTGTATTTTTGAGCAGACCACACACTAGTAGGTGAAGGGACGACGACGTTTCGCTCCGTCCTGGACCATTCTCAAGTCGATTGTGAATGCCGACATACTTTAGCCACGTTATTGTGACTCATCGCCTGCATTGTATTTCATTCGTCCCCATAAGCATAATTAACGACACGATATTAATACTTTGATATACGTTCTAACGAAACATTATATACAGTTATTAGGGTTGTATTTGCTTGAACAATATTATAGTATATTTTTTGGTCTTTGCTGCTAGAATTGCTAAACACATGGATGGCCTAAACATATCCTTTCAAACTTACCTGTAAGGCCGGAAACAGGGGTAGGCCTAACTTACCTTTATGACCAAGTGTTTAAGTGTGACGGAGTTTAGAGGCTGCAACTTCTTCTCGTACAGCATCTGCAACAAAAAACGCTAAATAGGCCTACTATGCGTGTGCACCTTATTGATCGCTACAATAGACCTACAACGCGTTTATAATATATCGTTACATAGGCCTAAAACAGCAACATATCGATGTTACCACAGGCTACATCTGCGTTTATAATAAATACACTTACTATAGGCCTACTATGTTTGCAACATATGATTGTTATGCAGAAGGTGAAATTCTCATGGTTGACCTCAGGTCAATTTGAGATCATTAACGCTTAGAGGTGTGAGATTCAGCCGACAAACTGGCGCCTCTCAAATCTTTGTCTGTGACTCATGAATTATTGTATATATTAAATAAAACTAAACCAAACACCTTTACGGTGTTACAACACAATCTCCACCATGTTGATGAGTGCTATTGCGATTTTGTTTTACACAAGTCAGTGTTCAAGTCGTCCTCTCGTCATAGGTCACACTTAACGGAATAGATCCGTCCGTTAAAATGTGACATATTGTTATAATTTAAGCACCGTAATATCGACATGTTCTATGCATCGGCATCGATAGGATAGGATTGCTTAGGTTCGTACGTTTCTTGAGAGACAAACCTGCTATACTGCATATATTTTTTATAGTGAATAGCAAACACAGAAAACGGGCTGAATTATCCTTTACAACGGCTGTTATTTTAAGCCTAGCTACAAGTACCTGTGGGAGTTTACACCACATAATGTAAATTCTGTCAACAGAACTATTAACATATATCTTACGTTACTCTGAGCCAGGATTTACTAAGCACATAAATAGCCACGTACGCGACCTGTTCATCTTTCCTCACTCATGGCGGCTGAGTTTGTACAGCATTTATTTAAATAGTTTATGAGCTCCGAGACGCTAGGAGATTGTCTATTACAACAACAACAACAACAACAACCTTGGGTTACGAAGTTTCCCACCTCGTAAACTGTTTAATGAATAATAATGCTGCCCGAAACGCTGCGCGTACTAGAGGCTTTACAAGAATGTAATTACTATGCTATGTATCCTCACAATCCCAATGTACCTTCTATATATATATAAATAAATAAATACAAACTCGGCCACAATGATTTATGAACGATTTATTGGTCTCGTAAGTGAACTGGTAAATGCTTGATGAATCGTGGCACGGCTCATCTTGAAGAGACGCTCAAGTAAGACAGGAGCACCACACACACACGGGGGACAAAGCGACTTACCTCACACACTCGCAGGTCGAGGTCGCCTTCACAGGGAGGGTCCGTGGTGTTGCAGTAGATGGGGATACTGACGCAGTTCGACTCCCCTTGTCGCTTGCACCGCGCCTCCCTCGGCTGCAGTCGTTCCGCCACGCCTGCAGCGCCGTCACCAGGTTAGTGAAGGTCGTGGGTAGCGAACAGAAGATACGGCAGGAAAGACAAGATATATTATAATACAAACGTTAGTAATCATTTGCTTTGTTTATATCAATTATATTTCCCTTGGATCATCGGGGATTACAACTCAGGCCTACAAAATGCGAGCCCCTTGGTGCTGCTAGCCAGACCATGACTACCGGATAACAAGAGGGACCTCACATGTACCTAACTGGTACTTGTGGTTGATAGCACGATGGTCTTGTGGTGCTGAGGCTCCAGCTCCAATCTCCAGTGGGCTAAAGGAATTACATGTTATCCCCCCTCCCAGCAAGTGCCCACTGTGGTAGGGATACCACAGTGCGCTGTGGTAGGGTACCACAGTGCGCTGTGGTACCCTAAAACAGACGACAATGCCTATTAGCTACCCTACCGGGCATCAGAAAGCCACAGAAGGGTAGAAATAGCCTAAGCTACTCTATCCCTTTGAGATTTTATTGTCATAATAACGAACTTGAACTTGAACCACACATAGCGTAGTAATAACCAATAACATTACACACTTCTGGAATGGTTATGGAGATTCATTATATTGCCACTTAAGAGAGAAAAATCAACATTCGTTCAGTGTTTACATCATTTTTCCCGACTCAAAAACATTTCATTTTGAAAGCTGAGCATAAATTCATAGACTAAGGCCAGGATTCATCATGCATTTACGCCTCCACTTACGAAACCAGTACATCTTTCCTCAGTCATGGCGACTTTGTTTACATTTACTAAATAGTTTATGAGCTCCCAAGCACAACGAGGCTGTTTATAACCGTAATAACATTAACTTGTGATTAATAAATTCAAACAAACCCGCCATGATTACTGGAAGATTTTACCAGATTTTAACCTATAGATGTACAGATTTCGGAAGTGAATAAAGAATCAAGTAAACGCTGTAAATCTAAATGCATTCAAGTAAATGCTTGAAGAATCCTAAAAACAAAAGAGGGTTACTTTACAGAGTAAAAACAAAAGAGGTTAAATACTAACTTTACAGAAGTCAAAAACAAAAGAGGGGTTAAATACTAACTTTACAGAGGTCGAGATCCTCATCAGAGAGATTGGGACAGTCTGAGTCCTTGTCACACAGGTAGCGGTGAGGGATGCAGGTGGTGCTGTGAGCGCACTGTATATGGTCACTCCCTGGACACCGCTCCGCGCCTGACGCAGACTCCGCAGGGGCGCTGGAGGCCGCTGGAGTGTAAACATTGCCGGGTGGAGGTATACTGTGTATATACATATACAGGTATGCATACATAGGGATGGATAGTCAGAGGGTGTACAGGCACTTACCACCAACACACAGACTGGGAAGTACAATCACTTACCACTAACAGAGTTAATTAACAACACCGCTCCCAGCAGCACCAGAGAGGCCATCTTCTTCGTCCCGAGAGCTACAGCTCAACCTCACACCTGCAGTAATTTAGAGTTTTCACTATCATTAACGAAGGGCTATTATACATGGAATATTATTCTGTAATTATACATTTTTTGGATGAACTTACGACAACCTGTCCTCACACTTAATGTATCTCAATTTGGACCCTGTCAACCACAGCGTCAAAATTCTGGTGCTTTATTCAAATTAACAACATCGATATTTTGACGCTTGTTAAATCGTGAGAACTTGGCTCTTATTCCCCCCATGTCATAGTATCCAGAGATGGACAATAATTATAAATAATTATTCATTATAAAATAATTATTATAAATTATTATAAGTAATTACTGTATTCATCTACATTACTGGTTTTTCTTATTGTATTAACACACTAAACTGTATTGCAATTGTGCAACATGAAATAAAATTATACATTTGATTTATTTTTCCCCGTTGCGACGCATTATAGACGTTAGGTATGAAAATGCTAGCACCTGATTAATCAGCTTGTTACGCACGCCATGAAGCATAAGAACTTACGAATATATTATAGGAAACTCTACGGAGTTTCTACTGGTCCACACGAGGCAACGCATATATTATAGGCTCTCGGTGATACAGTCGGGATCGTTCTCTACTCACAGTAATAAATTTCGGGTTCGAATCCCGGGCGGACAGAAATTGTTGGGAACGTTTTTTTTATCACCTAGTGCCTCTGTTCACCTAGCAGTAAATAGGCGCCCGGGAGTTAGTCAGCTTGTTGTGTGGGGTTGCATCCTGAGGAGGGTTCAACCCTGGTGGGATAAACCTAACGTTTATAATACATATATATAAACAGGCTACCTGTCCCCGGCAAAATGAATTATCATACCCTCACGAATGAATACCCTACACCAAATGAATTATGAATTATTATTCATATAGTCCATATGAACTCATTCATATAGACTATATGTTTAACCTATGCTTGAAACAATCCATTGCTCCCATGTCTCACGTCTATCATGTTCCCGGTTAATTAATTTGTTATACTCACCAACAATCCTGTTTCCAAACCATTATTTACCCAGGTTTTTCCTCACTCTAAACTTCTACAGAATGTACATTAGTGTTTTTTAATCTCATACGCCGTGGAGGGAGGTTATAGGATTCACCAATCACTGACGCATCTAATGACAATTACCGGAATATCTTTCAACACTCATGGGGGTGGCTTTGTTTACATTTATTAAACAGTTCACCAGCTTGGAAATTTTACAACCAATGGTTATTATTGTTATAAACAATCTCGTAGTCTTCGGAGTTCATAAACTGTTTAATAAATGTAAACAAAGCCTCCAGGAGTGAGGGAAAGGCAGCTTTAGTTTGTAGACGCGCAAATGCTTGACGAATCCTGGCCAAGTTTTAGCTAATTCATATCAATGTTATCACTTGCCTTCAAGCAGCCGCAGTATGGTCGTTGGCAGGCTGGGGACGGAGCTACGTGAGTGGACGGAGAGACGGAGGGACGGAGCTACTTGCCTGGACCCTTGGAGGGACGGAGCGAGGCGCGTCACGGGCGGACAAGCGTGGACTGATCAACTCCTCAGAGGAACCCCAGTATCCTTAGACACTCTGACCTTGGATAGATTCCAGGATAGACGCTGCTGGCGAAGGAAGGAAGAGGGGGGGGATGTTTTGGAGATGGGGGTGAGAAAGGGGGGAGAGCTGCGTTGTTAAGGAGTGGGTGGAACAGAGAGATCGGGGGGAGGAAGAGGTAAAGTGGCTGGCAAAGTTCGTCGTGGAAGAGGGGGTAGATGACCGATGATAGTAGAAGGAAGTGAGGGATTTATCGTGGGATTAAATCCCCTGCTTGAGTAAGGGTCTCTGGGTTAAGAGGAGGAAGTGAGGGGGGTGGGGGTAAGAAGGGAGGGAGAGGGGGGGAAGAAGGGAGGAGGGGAAGGGGTATGAAGGGAAGAGTGGGGAGGGATAAGAGAGGTGAAGAGACGAGGCAGGATGTGAAGATTTTTTTTTGTACTTACGAAATGTGATTATTTTAAAATTGTTAAAATATTCGCTGTTGATTAACTTGGACTTGCCGGTAGAGCGACGACCTTGATTTCTGTAGGGTCGGTGTTCGATACCCCGATGGTGCAAATGAACCATCATTCCATTATTTATGTATTTATATACAAGAAGGTACATTGGGGGGTTAAGAGAGTACATAGCAATGATGATTTTACATTCTTGTAAAGCCACCAGCACGCATATCGTTTCTGGCAGGTCCTTAATCTAACAGATAATTTTAAGTAGGTAATTTCCAGTAAAATTGACAAAACATGTTTACAGGTACATTGTAAGAAAATTTGACACAATACACAGAGATTAGATTAATACACAATAATGACAATGCACAATAATGACTAAGATCAGTAGGTATATTAGGGTAAAATTTGAGGGTTATCAACTGGTTCATTGTAGCACAAATTCAGGATTATTTCAAGGAATAATGCAGTAAAATATGCACACAATATAACAACCATGATATAAGGTGATAGCCATGATGACAAAGGTAAAGATTGTATGGCTTAGATATATATAATGTGGGGATTGGGTTGTACTAGATACAATGCGAGTATAAAGCACTAGGTAGAAAACTATGAAGATGAAATTAGGTACTTTATTGGTTTTATTTTTAAATAAGGCAAAAGTTGGACTGCTTTTCAATTAGTTAGAGAATGAGTTCCACAGATAAGGTCCCTTTATTTGCAAAGAGTGTTTACACAGATTAAGTTTGCCTCTGGGGATATCAAAGAGATATTCATTTCTGGTGTGGTGATTATGGATTACATGTATCTAGGAAGAGTTTCAGAACAGGGTTTGTATTTAAGAACAGGGTTTTGTAAATGTAATTGATACAAGAGAACGTGTGGAGTGAGTTTATGTTTAGCATGTTTAGGGATTTAAACAGGGGGGGGGGGGGCTGTGTGTTGTCTGACAGCAGAGTTTGTTATTATTCTGATAGCAAATTTTTGCTGGGTGATGATGGGCTTGAGGTAGTTTACAGTGGTTGAGCCCCATGCACAGATACCATATGCAAGATAGGGATAGATTAGCGCATAGTATGGTGAGAGGAGAGCAGAGTTTGCAACATAATATCTGATTTTAGAGAGTAAACCAACCGGTTTTGAGACTTACTCCATCCTCTTTCCCTAGCTCCTTGTCCTCATATCCCAGCTCCTTGTCCTCATACCCCAGCTTCTTATCCTCATATCCCAGCTCCTTGTCCTCATTTCCAGCTCCTTGTTCTCATATCCCAACTTTGTCCTTATATCCCAGCTCATTGTCCTCATATCTCGGCTCTTAGTCTGTCTCATATCCTTTTCATTCGCTATTAATATCTTTTCAATCAGAATCCAAAATCTAGGGAAAGAAGTAGCATAGGAATATCCAAATACCACAATTCTGTTGCTCCGCGTTCTCATGTTCTGACAAATGTAAACTATGTAGTGGTCTTTGACTCTCCAGAAATGTACAAACCCAATGAAAATTGCATGGAGGGTCTTTATTATTTATAATATTCTTTAACGTATTTAAATTAGGCCTACCTCGACCAGCCTATGCCCGTCCCCTACCCAACACCATTTCCCCTGCAAATTTGGGTGAGGTTAGCAGCAAGCGTCTGGTCTTCAACTTTGGACACAAATATAAACATACAGACATTCTCTCTTATAATATAGATTTGGGGGTGGAGGGGGGGGGGGCGAAGGACTTCCTCCATGATTACTCATCAGTCATTATCAAAACGCTGACATCCATCCTCAATTACCTGATGACGATTTCGAGAATTCTCCTGCAACCTGACCTGTGCCGATTAATTTTTCGATTCCGCTACTTGGAACAAAAGTTCCAAGTAGCACGGGCTATGGTGAGCCCGTAGTGAACTTGTGGCTGTTTGTCTTCGTAGCCCGAAGGTCCACATAGCCATCACAGTTGGGCTGGTTCAGTAAATCCCTCAGAAACTTTGTCCAATCATCTCTTGAAAGCGTCCACTGTTATTCCAGTAATATTTTGTATATTTGTTGGCAAGAGATTGAAGAGTGGTGAGGGAGGGAATTATCAGGGAAAGCGCCAAGCCATTACGACTATATAGCCCTGGGAAGGGGGCCAGGATAAGGGTTTGGGATTGGACGGAGGGAAGGAATGGTGAGCCTCTGATGTTTTTGTTGTGTTTTCTGTTCCTACAGCACCCATTTCTTCCATGTAGTCAAAATAATATAACTTATCAGAAAATCATTTTGTTTCATCATTTATTGTATAGACGAGTTCTGATATATGAGTATAGACGTCTTTAAATGAGTCATGAGTCATGAGTCATAAAAATTGATTAGTGAAAAAAAGTCGTGGGAAAAATGTGAATGAAAATACAGCTTATTACTCATCTAATTCTCACCCTTCCACCAGAAGAGATGATTGTTAAAGAACTGCCAGTCACTTGGGATCTGGGGAGACTGGACCGCTGGACCACTGGAGAGCCCGGAAGACTGGACCACTGGACCACTTAAGATTTGGGGGAGACTGGACCACTGGAGAGCCTGGAAGACTGGACCAGTGGACCACTTGAGATCTGGGGAGACTGGACCAGTGGACCACTTGAGATCTGGGGAGATAAGACCACTGTTGCCAGATGCTGGGACATACTGTGGCGTGTATCAGTCTGCTAACTCTCCATATAGAACACATTAGGTACACTATATAGTATAACTATTAAACTAACCGTCCATATAAAACAGAGGAAAATATATAGCATTATAACTGAATGACAAAAGGAATATAAAATAGACTAATAAATTGATCAATCATTTAACAAAGCAACAGAAATAAACAACTCAGTTGATGAATCATTCAACTAAGCAACAGAGCTTATACCCGTGTTTTAACAATCTGGCTGAAATCCCAAAATCCCGCTAGGATTTTTATCTATAAGATTAGAGACAAAGTGAACATGTAATATAAGAGTTTGACATTGTTAGAATTGATTAAATAATAATTAAAAAAGCTTAAACATTCCTTTCCAACGGACAAATTCAGCTTATCCTGAGGATGTTAATAAGTCAATATTTGACTTAGACATCTGGAAAGCAACTGGCAGGATGTCTTTTTATTATGTATGAATGTATGATGCAAATTTTTTCTGTTAATTTTCTTTTTTGATTACGCAAAGTTAGGCCTAGTGGTTGGATAAAGTGTTCTGGTTACGTTAGGTTAGGCCTACCTAAGCTGTTTTGGGTACATTGATTAGGAGCGTTTACAATACAGGCTGCAACACGTCCTCGGACCAAGTCCATTCTATCCAGCGGCCGACCCCAAAGACGCATTCATCAATTTTAACATAGTGATAATTTCAAATAGGATTTTTCTCAAATATAAATTAAAATGAGTATTATATTAGCATATTTAGGTTTAGGGTAGGTTAGGTGTTTAGGTTCTATTGGCATTTATTTGTATTTGAAGTACGTGGATGAAGAATTAAGAGAAGTGCAATTTGATTAGAGGCCATTAGCGAAGCACTGTTCGAGCAAAGTTCGAACGTCTTTTTGAGTTGTGTGTAAAGTGTTTTTAATTCGTAAACAGGTGGTTTGGTGGCTGGATTTATGTGCACTTTGGCAATTGTTTATAAGGAATGAAGTTAAGTTAACATAGTGGAACATGTCACCAGCTGGTTGATTGAAGGGAAAAACCTCATCCTTCGAACCGGATTCGAACCAGTGACCTATGGATGTCTGTCTCAAGAACCAACTACAGTCCACCGCTCTACCAACTGAGCTATCGAAGGTGTTACACACATGGAAAGTTACAACACTTAAGTCCCACACCCTCTAATGCTTTCACACTTGCCTCCGGTACAGGAACACTACATTTTAATAGTCTGTGTTGTATTTTATATCATACGAATGAATGATTTTTTTTCAGTTGTTTTCAAAGCATTGCATTCTCAAACATAAATACAAGTGTTAGCAGATTAAAGATCATACCAATCCTTTGATATCTATGTATGTAGAATTGTGGAGTATAGTTGTAGAACAGCCTTAGAACATATATTTATATATATATATATATATATATATATATATATATATATATATATATATATATATATATATATATATATATATATATATATATATATATATAATACCGTCCACTTTGGGAATGACTGCACTAGAGTAACCTTCGAATATATAAAAAAATTATACACTCGAGTACTCGAGTAACCTTAGATCACATAAACACTAGAAGAACCTTAGAACATACACAATTTAGAGGTGGTGACGCTTAGAGATATACAGCTGTTCTGATCATTACTATCATAAGCATTGAAGTCTCCAGGAACTCTCAACACTCAAAAGTGATATTGTGGATGATATTGTTAAGTGACTCAGAGATTTATAGATTTACCAGGCTATTGACCGTGTATAAACTGTTAGAAAAATGCCGTGAGACTAGACACGTTTTTCTGTAAAAAGTGTTTCACCCATGAAAGTAATGTTTAAATTTGATCAATAAACATGGAGGGATTACGAGTCCACCGTTGTGAACGAAATGCTATCCACAACAAACTGCTTGATCCAACGTGATGTATTTCTCAACTTATTTGCAGCTGTCATACTGCTGGGTGATTCAACGTGTGAGGTGAGGTGTCTGCGGGATGGGGTCTGGCTGTGTGATGGGGTCTGGCTGTGTGATGGGGTCTGGCTGTGTGATGGGGGTCTAGCTGTGGGATGGGGTCTGGCTGTGGGATGGGGTCTGGCTGTGGGATGGGGTCTGGCTGTGGGATGGGGGTCTGGCTGTGTGA
>WNGS01163519.1:9784513-9890399 GCA_020271785.1 Procambarus virginalis | reverse complement strand
ATATTATAGATCGGTGCTTTTTAATACAGTACTGTACTTATATTTCTAATTATTATTTAAAACTAACTCCTGTGCACAAAGTAAGGTGCTTGGAAGGATGTGGATAAGGGTTTAAATAGGACAGGGAAAAGAATGATGCCCCACCACTTAGATGGTCGGGATTGAACCTGACCTGCAAGAAGCGAGACCGTTGCTCTACCATCCACTCAAAAGTGTTTGGCTCCTGCACACAAATCAACATATGCTATTTATTCTCTATTTGATTTCTTAACTAGATTTTCAGGTGCACCATGATGTGCTTTTAAATAATTGAACAATCTAAGGGTTTAACTACATCGTCATTCACTCCCATACTTTTATCATTTCATACATGACTAAATTTCCTTGTTTTTAGTACTTATCATCTGCTCTCACTTGTGTATATTTTATATAAAATGTATTTTGTCACACAAGGAAAACAATATTAAAAATAATTTAATTCCCCAGTTTAGGAAGCATTGCTATAGATCACCCATCCTCTTGTTTAATAGTACTTATAGTAATGATGTGGACCATCGTTATTCATACTGACGTAAAAGCAATTGGAAAGTAGAAATCGTACTATTGAATTTGGACAAACTAAAAAAATTTTGTACTGTGTTACAAAGAAAACTTGACCTAGCTTAACCTTCCTAGGCCTAATACATGTTATCTGAGGCCTATTATATTGCATATATGTGCTATACTAGGCCAAGGAATATTTATAGTAAGTTTGGTTTTTAGCTTTGTTTTTGGGACTATAAAGTACCAAATTCTATCTAAATTGTCCTTTACATCTATGTATGCACGATGGTTCACTTAGTCACTAAGAGTACGATCTAAACAGGACGATGGGTTGTATAGATTTGATAGTAAGGCTCGGGATTTTATTTTCTGCATTTTATTTGGATATTTTTTGTTTCCTGTTGCAGTTAAATAAGATTTATGATCAAAGAGATTCGATGATTGAAACCTGTTTAAGTGAATCAAAGATGAAGCTAAGAAGTATACAGCTAGAGGCCAGTCACAAGCTGGATGATCCTCGTATTTTGAGACGTCTTCGCACCGAACAGAGTAAGGTACGTCTCCAGTTCAGAGCTTTCATTGGCTGCTGCCATCAAATGGATGTTTCACAATGAAATCACAACAACACGATGAATCTGAGAAAATATTGAAATCTTATGATATCAAATGCGCATCCCTGGAGTACATGTGCCTGAAGAGTTCAGAGATGTGGGTTCGATACTATCGTATGACTTCAAAGTTTTCTTAACTGAATGTTGATATACTGTTCCAGTGCTATTTTTCATCTTTGCTTTTCGCCTCAAAAATATATAAAATGAAATGGTGCAAAAAAAATGGTATTAGATGGATCGTGGTCCTAAAAGTTGAAAGCTACAGGTAAGGTTAAGGTTGGTGGCTATAAAGTTGACAAAAACTGGTAGATGGTAAATGTTAAAATTTATAAGGTGGCATTTTTTAATTGTTTAGGACAAGTCAACACAAGTACAAATTACAATAACTTTTGTTCTCTATTAAAAAAAATTGTGCTCTTATTTGCAGTCTTTTTTAGACAGATTAAATAAATTAATAAGGTAGTGTTTCAACACCATTGAAAGCTGTAAAACAATGACAAATTATAAGGAAGCCAGGACTCGGAGCCTAACTCATTGTATAATTAAGGTACTGTAGTTACTCAAATACACACACACACACACCTCACCAGTTGATTGATAGTTGAGAGGCGTGACCAGAGCCAAAGCTCAACCCCTGCAAGCACAACTTGGTGAGTTCACACTCACTACATTTCCTCCACAGACAACTCAATAAAATCAGCCACTTTACCTTCATTTAATGAATACTGTACAGTACTTTTCTTTTGGAAGATGTTCTCGGATGGAGACAAGACAGACCAAGATGTCATCACTTTCATTTCATGTGTGCAGATTGGATTATTTCTTTCAGCCACATTTTTGTGACATTATGCACTTACTATTTATTATTCAGTAATCAATTTGAAGTCTGTTTTTAATTTTGCACCTTATGACACTTAATTTTTTTTCCAGATTCGAGAGCTGCAAAATGAAGTAACTATTGAAGAAATTATTCGAGAGCGGAGTTTAAAAGTATTTGAAGAAAGATGCCGCCAGTACTATAAGCCTCCCAAACCTGAATGACATAATAGTTCCTTAGGGGATTTATGACCCAAGTATTGGTCAAGTCCATAGAACAGTACAATTGTCACTTGTATCTTTTCTTAAGGTCCAATAGGAGAATGTAGATTGAAATATAATTACAATTTTACTAAAATGGTCAGTCTGCATTATCTAAATATTCATATTTTGTGACCAAATTCCCTGTTTGTTCGGCAGCTGATGCCACTGTGCTATGGCAACAGTCAGAACTTAGGCATTTTGTTATTTTTTTCTCTAACGTTAAGGAATTGTGCTGTACGGGCAGTATATGATAGCAGTTTTCATGTTTGTTTTTACATCAATATATCATTGCCTCAGGTACATAATTGTAATTCTGATATTTAGTGTTCTGATTGCTCATCTTTATATTTAATGTTTTACGGAGTAGATGTATATAGTAAAGTTGTTCTGGAATAAAGTTTATCTGAAATATCTCTAGGTGTTTATACAGTGCCACTTTATGCAAAACTGTTGCTTTAACAAAATCATTCAGCCCATGTGTATAGTATACACATGTATATTAAAGTATACAGTAATTACTCTGAGACATGTATTTTGTTAAATAAGGTCAGAATACAGGAAATAACTTGATTTGGGGTAATGTATATGATGGGCTGTGGGAGTAATGCTTTCCAAATAAATCACTTTGCTATCAAGTTGCTTCATTTGCCTTTTCCTCAACAGGAAACAGATATTGCAAATGAAACCTAGAAACTAAAATAATCTGAAAGAGATGATACTATGTAACTTTCCTGGCTATGTAGCAGCCAGAGTGATGGATCATTTGAATGTCCTTCGACACGGATAGTGCTACTCTTCCTGGCAGATGCCTTTTGTGTTAATTACTTTAATGAATTTTATCTTTGCTCATTAAATAATGTTAATAGTTGGAAAATATATTTCTTGGACTAACTTGTTTAGTTAAAATAATTTGGGGGTTCAGTCCCCGAGCCCATTATGTGCTGCTGTAATCCTTTCCACAACCACCGGCAGGATAGGTATGGGGTTCATAATAATTGAACTAAAAACTTAGGCTTGACTTAATTGTGGTCATTTGCTTTGCCAATGAGCACAATTAAATTTCCCACATTTCGTATCCATTAATGAGCAAGTGTGACTAGGTGTGGAGTTTGAACCATTTGCCATTGTTTTAAAAAACAATGTTAAAGTGCAGTGTTAAAATAAAAGGCTAAAACTAGGTTAGGAAAGTGACATGCAATGAAAGAATTGGTTAGGAAAAGATTCATGACAGCATGGTGGTGCCAACTTCTGTGTAGTAGAATCTAAAACCTGAGCTAGAATAAAACTGACATGGTGGCATTACACTATTCCATATACAAAACAATTCTCTTATTGTGGTTATGATAGGTTGCGTTGGGATTGGCTTACAGAAAGAGGAATGACTGAAATTGTTCTCAGGTCTTAGACCCTACTTGTGTAGTTGAGAGAGTGTGTGGTGCATTATAAGCAACAGAAAAGAGCAATCAGTATGTGTTAGAACAGAGTATTGAGTTCAGATATAGATGTGTCAATTAACTGAGAGTGAGGGCAAGATGGGGAGGTCATGTTAAATGCTTGCATGATGGTAGGCTGGTGTGTGTGTGTGATTAAATTCGATTGACTCTAATGACTGCAGAAGCTGCTGCTAAGGAAACAGTTTGCACCTGTTCCATCTCTCAGAAACGTTCCTTAATTGGATTTCCACCCTGTCATTCACAACTTGGCCCACGACCCATGGAGAGATAGCAAATATGAAACATATCTTGCAATGTAAAAGTTTGCGCTTTCAAGGCTACACATGAAAAAAATATAATGCAAGTATGAACTCAAGATGGGGTATCTTAATTATCACCTTGTTAAATTAACATATAAATGCCTAAAAAATCAAACCCACGATCTGTGAAAACATTATTATTATTATTTAACCTTGTACATAAACCCATGAGGTTCAAATTACCTTAAGTTACATATACAGCTCCTTCATAGTCTCCCTGGCTTGGTGCCTTATGAAAATTAATTACTTACATATACTGTACAGCTTTTGAAAGCCTTGGTCTTGTAATCTCCACTGAAAAAAATTAGTTATTTTAACATACAAACTATATAGTGACCACAAAAACTAAAAAGACTGCTTCTTAAATAAGTTTGTATTTTGATGCTTCTGTATACCTAAACTGTAATTCAACACTAGCAGTGTGATAAACTCTTCAACACTGGCAGTGTGATAAACTCTTCAACACTGGCAGTGTGATAAACTTTTGGGAAGTAACAGTTAGTTTAGTTCATTTATTATGCACCCCATACCCATCTTGTGGGAGGTAGTGGAAAGGGTTACAGAAGTTACAAAATTCAATATGTCGTCACATCATCAATGGGTTCGAGATCGACCAAAAGTACAGTTTCTAAATTAACCAACTTACATATGTGGAGAGCTAGTGTCATAATTTATATGTTTGTTAGTGTCACCTCTTCTAGTTGATGTGTGCGCGCGTTTTTTTTTTTTGTTACAGGAGGATGACATTATATGTAATCAGGGAAGCCGGTAACGCCAAGTTATATTACTGAATATATATGCTTTACGGCAATAAATGATTTATTAAGATAAATTTAATTAATTAGTATATAGCACATAACGCACGGAATATATATTTTAATATTAAATCCCTCAAAGCTAAATCGTAAACATCTCTCTCTAATAAGTAATGCGATTTTGATTACTAATTGTTTTTATAAAACATGAGTTAAATAATACTAGCGTTTTCTGCATGGGCTGACAGCATGGGAGACGTGTGTGGACATTGATTAGTGTGGGCTCCCTGCACAAACAAACGCCACCGACGCCATATTTTCCTCCCATGTTGGCGTCTCGTTCATTTATTTAAGGTTTTTCTCCCCCTGTGAGTATCACAACCACTTCCAGTCTCTGTTAATGTCAAAATTAACATTTTGAACCTCCCTCCCACGTCCCTCATCAACTGATTTTATCCCAAAACTCCGGGAGAGAGAAAACTTCAAGAATTATTTTTGTTTGTGAAGTCATAGAAAGGGTGAGGTAAGCCCAAGGAAGACCATGACAGCTGATATCAATAGCTCCAATATAAGACCTAGGCCTGGTCCAGATGCTTTTGCTGTAGGTGAACTGTTATTTCGTTTATTAAGCCCCACCCCAAGGCTGTCCAGTCATGATGGTAACGCAGTGGTTATGCTCCCTTGTGCACTGGTGAGGCCAATGAAGTATCTTGTGTAGCTTGCAAGTCATGCGCCCAGCGACTTGTTGCTCCTCATGGTGTATGTATGTATGTATGTATGTATGTATGTACGTAGTGTGTAGTTAGATGCTCCTGGGTGATGGTCACTTAATACGTGCGACGTTTTTACCACATATTTTTTTGGTCGAATTCAAACCTGCCTACCCGAACGCGACCTTGCATAACCTATCCGTACTTGACCTTATATAAACTATCTGAACTCAAACCTACATAATCTACCCATACCAACCTTGTATTGCCTAGCCAAACCCACATTTGCACAACCTCCCTGTACCCAATCTTATAAAACCTACCCTGACTCGACCTAACAATCTTATCCAGCTGACCCAAACAATTTATACAGTTTTAACCATTAGTAAATGAGCTTTGTGCGAAACGCCTGTGTACAAATTGACCACATCCCACCCTCGTAGTGTAGAAGGGCAGTTCATGGCTAAGTAGTTATTGTTTATTTTAAATATTGTTTATATTACTATTATTTTTGTGTTGATTTTGCTCATAGTTGCTTTTGTAGTAAACAAACTTGGTGGGGTTAGCTCATAGACTAACTTAGCTATGTTTAATGCTGAAATTTGATAAAATGGCAGTTTTTTTCCCCCCCAAGTGGCTTGTTACTGATGTAGCTGGCCTCCTCCAGGATGCAACCCACAGCAGTTGATTAACTCCTGGGTAGCTATTTACTGCTAGGTAAACAGAGGCATCAGGTGTAAGGAAATGTGCTCAAGGTGGCCCCCCCATCCTCCCCTAGGCCTAGGATGTGGGTTGTATCCTGACTTTCCCAGGATGCAACCCACATCAGCTGCTTAACTTCTGCATATCTATTATTGATGGGTGAGCAGAAGCATCAGATGTATGGGAACTTGCCTTATATCTGACCACCTTGCTTGTCCTTCATGGGAATTGAGCTCGGGTTCAATACTGTACCTGGATCATACCTGGAGAGGGTTTTGGGAGTTTTCGACTACCTGAGCCCGGCCTGGGGTCTGGCGTGACTTGATAATGTGGCCTAATAGGCTGTTGCTTGGAGCAGCCTGGATGCCCCCATATCCACTACAACCCAGTTGGTCTGACAACAATAACTTGTGTAGTTGCCTCGTGAAGTCCATCTTTGTTCCAGCAATATTTCTAATGCTTGCTGGGAGAGTATAACAGATTGTGAGTCGCCTGTGCACTTAGGGTTTTCATTGACATGATTAATAATAATTCATTGTCTGGGGACAGGAAGCCAGGTTATACATACAGTACATGCTAGGCTTATACTGAGGTACCTCCCCCCGTCCAGGGTCAAATTACTGACCCTGCCAGGGATGCAACCTATTTACTGCTAGGTGGACAGGCGCATGAGGTGAAAGGAAATGTGCCCAACCATTTTCCTACCGCCCAGGATTCGAACCCGGAGTTCTCGATTGTGAGTCGATAATGAACCCGACTGTACTACCGGACCTTTCTAACCCGGGACTACCGGGACTGTTTGGTGTGGTGGTAAGTTGTCTTTGTGAAGCACTTTAGGATGCTGTTTTGTGCATTTTTGTCCTCCAGGTTTTTGTCCAGGCTATAATAGCAATTGATTGCTGTATTCACCTAGTTGAAAGGTCTGAAACTCTTGTTGCCATGTTTGTCTGAGTGTGGCAACTAAATCATTGAGATGATAGTAGTGCAAACTTTTTTTTATATTTATATAAAAGAATGAAGAAATAGTGCTCCTTTATCTAATTAAATATTCTTAACCACATGCCCAATAAAATTTGAGAGAATTTTGAAGCTATACAATGAGATTGAACCTCATGTTATGCATTCACCTTCAGAAAAGCCCCATTGAACTCTAAAATGAGCTTAGCTAACATAATGAATTTAATGATATGACACCCGACGAGAAAGCCTTCCTGAAGGGAATTGAACGCTTGCAGGAACAATTATGGGGAGGGGGGGGAGAGAGGGAATGGAATACATCCCATAGGGAATGAGGGTAAAAAAATAATGCCTTGTGCATACTGGGAGATTGCCGGATGAGGGCGTCATTGGGTCCATAGGCTCTGGTAATATAAATTTGCTGAAAAGCCAAGTCAGGAGTGAGCTGGGAAAGTCATGTATGTGGGTTTATATGTTTGCTGCTTCACTTTCGTTTACACAGTGCTTGGAATAACTTGATTTGTTTACACATAATTGACAAAAACAGTGATTGAGTACTATACCGTATATTGGGCTCCAATGTAATATGTGTGCCTATGTTGCTTGTAGGTTTGTTTCTGCCACAGCTCAAAGGAAGTGTGTTGCAACCCACTCCTTTGCTGTTATTCTCCATATATATACAGATGTATGATAACTAAATTTATATCATTTGTATAAAAACCAGGTTATAATAACTATATTCAATGTATAATAACAGCATAACCCCAGAGATCAACTTACGAGAGTAATCGCCCTCTAAGGGTCAATAACGAGCCAACCTAATTAACCCCTCACAGCTGCAGTGTTTATATAAAACAAGCGGCAACACGAAAGGCTCTATACCTATTCAATTGCTTTGCGAATCAATTTGTCTAACTCCAGTGAACCTGTTTACTACTAGGTGAGGCATCAGGGAAGTGTCCAAGATCCCCTTAGGTCATCTACGGATGACCTTCCCCAGGATGCAACCCACAGCAGGTGCCTAACTCCTAGGTACCTATTTACTACTAGGTACACTAAATAAAGGCATTAGCTGAAAGGGAACATGCCCAACTGTTTGTCCTGTGTGGAAATCAAACTGGGATCCTCGATTGTGTGCCTCATTCTACGTTGTAGCCTTGAAACAAGCATTTGGAGAAACTTGATTTAAATACTCCAACCCACACAAATGAAGGATTGAAATGAAAGTGGCAACATATTTTACCCTTATCAAGTCTTGACAAGGAAGAGTGGAAGAGTTTACTTGATAAGGATCCAGGATGGACTGATTACTTCCATGGTCCAGGAGGTCAAAATGTCATCACTTTCATTTCATTTCATATGTGGGTTGGGTTGTTTCAGCCACATTGTGACTTATTCTCTGCATGACTTTAATATTAATACCTTGCATGACCTGCATGCTACATAACTGGCTATAAATATACCTTAATGTGAATACTGATCTTAATGTACATCCATCTGTACTGTAGATTTAAATTAACCTCTATTTCACTGATTAAACATATGCATGAATTAATATTGTGTTGCATGCATTTATGTGTGAGATTATTTTGAGAAAGAAACCTTGAATTTCTAAGTACGTGTACAGTACTGTATGTTTTAGTTTTTAAATAATCTATTAAAGCTCTGCTTCATTGTCCTAAATAAACATATATGTTTTCTTTAAACGTGTTTTCTAATTTGCATCAGATTTATTGCTTGCTGTGTGTGTAATGCAGTTACTTGCTAGTCAGGTCTATATAAGATAGCAGTTCACATTCGTCAGCAAAGCGTTGTTCAAAATTAACCACTGCGTTATTACTGTGCAGCCTACTTTGTATAGTTTTAGTGAAAAGTAGTGTTTCTTAAATGTGATGTACTTAAACCTGTGTTTGTGAACTTAACCAAATATTAATGGTTTTCAGTGTTTTATTAATTATGCATTAAATGCAGTTTTATGTTATGATGGTATTGTGTATTATTAATTGCTTTGCTTTTCTCTCGTCCAAAACTTTTCTCTCATCCTAAAATATAATTCAGCTTATCCTGCAGAAAGCCAAACACTGTATTGGAATCCTCATTATTGTCCTATTGTTCCTGTTATGTAACTTTACGCATTTCTTACTAACCTCTTGTGATTGTGGTGAATCTATTGTCGTAGGATAGGTCTGGATATTTTCATTGCTTTTGATAAGGGATCAATTCTAAAAAATTGCAGTCACTTGACTTTCCTCGAATGTTATAGTTTATTTCTCTTATGGGTCCTCTTTGTTTTTGAAGATGGCTTAATTTCTTGCACTTACACGATGAACATTTGTCATTCTGCAGGGTTTCCTGCAGAACTCCAAATGGGTTTAATCATTAATTTCCATTATAAGGGGACAGGTATCCTGCTTAGGCTTATTGAAGTCCTGCCAGGCCAACTACTGACCTTCCCTAGAATGCAACCCAGAACAGTTATCTAACTCCTGGATCCTTATT
Source organism: Procambarus virginalis (assembly GCA_020271785.1). Classification (NCBI taxonomy): domain Eukaryota; kingdom Metazoa; phylum Arthropoda; class Malacostraca; order Decapoda; family Cambaridae; genus Procambarus; species Procambarus virginalis. The sequence continues at coordinate 9,880,789 of WNGS01163519.1, read as the reverse complement.
TTACTGCTAGGTGGGTCTCTGTTTTACTGCTTGGTGAACAAAGGCATCAGGTGAAAGAAAACTTGCCCAACCATTTGTTTGGTTGTGAATTGAAGTGTGGTCTTCTTTGACCCCACGATTTGAAGTCTCTTATATGTGAGCCGAGGACATAGACTACTGCACTGTGTATTGTGTTATATAACCCAGTTTTATAGTTTTGTACAAGAATCTAAATTTACCTAATTTTATCTGCATTTTATGTGATGGGCCACCATCTCTTGTGGTTTTGATGGGAACAGGAAGCCACTTGCTTGTCAAAAGTCCCCCTCTCTATTGTTCCTGAGGATTTTTTCGCAACTGAATTTTGAAGTGGAGTACTGTCTTGACATTTAAGGCCAGACGTGGGATATTACTTTTCTTGACTACTATTGCAAGCAACATTTCTAATTTGTATATGGCAGATAACTTCCTGGTCTGGCAGTAACTGCCAGAACAGTGGGTACAAAGCCTGGGTACATTAGTCCAGTGAGACTCCTATGTGGATGGTCCTTCTGAGACAGGTGTTCACCGGGTCAAGATTCACTTTGGTCTTGAGAATCCCTTTCAGTGCAGAAGCAGCGATCTAAAGGACAGCGATATGAAATTCACCCCTTCTTGGTACAATGCCTTTGCATGTTGATGGAGAATTACATTCTCCAATGACCTGGACCAAGATTCATCAAGTATTTACACACCTATGTAAGAAACTGTTTAGTGAATGAGGAAAGATGTACAGGTTTTGTAAGTGGTTGTGTAACTGCTTGATGAATCCAGGCCATGTAGGGTTATTATGTGATTTACGAAGCCCTTCTTTCTAAAAGTATAGGAGACTTGACTAACACCTGTACTCTGCACCTGTTTCATGTGGCAACTTCATGGTGCAAGGGTTAATGAATTATTGACATTAACTGAACAAAATAACTGAAAAATCTAAAAATATTGCCAAACCACATTTTCATTCCAAATCACAGTGAACAAAAATTAAAAAATCATTAAAATATTGCTAAATCCAATAATTTGTTGCACCACCTGTCAAGCGCCTTAGGGTGCTGTGCGCACTGCAGGAGAATGAGTCCTGTTTTTTTTTTTTTTTTTTTTTTTTTTTTGGGTGAAAGGGCATTCTGTCTCAGATGGAGATATCAGCCAAGATATATGTACCTAATTTCAATAAAGGTTAGGAGAATTCTGTGTTCATGTAGCACTATTGACCTCAGTTATGATAACTTAAGACTTATCAATATGATAATCACTGATTTTCATCTCTTTTCAGGAAGCTGAAATTTAAAAGTAGAGTATAATACAATAATTTTATATGAAACACTATACTGATAGAGAATGTTGAGGAATATGATGGGATCGAACCTGTGTCTCTGGATTTCCCTGGTGGTAGTGCATGTTCCTGGGGGAGTTTAGAGATGTATGTTCAGATCTATCATATGACCTCAATGTTTTCTTATAGATACAGGTACTTCATGTTCTTGTGATTTCATCATGAACTTTACTGTACTGCTAAATTAAACTGCTGTTTACCATCTTAAGATTTCTTAATTTTCACTTAACCTGGACCCTCTATCAATATCTTTGATATTACAGTCTCTCAATTTCTCATGTAAATTGCAGAAGATGTAAAATACACTGCATTATACTTGTTGTGTAATACTTTTAAACTGTCAAGAACTTTTTAAATATGCAAACCTGTATGTTACAAATACAGTGAATGCTTAATGTTTCTGAAAATGTTCATGGAAGGCTCTTACTTGGCTGGAAATCAGAAATCCATACAACACAGTACAGTACATTAATGATGCAGTAAGAGACACATTTGTGTTCTGCTTGATGCTCTGTTGTTATTCATTGGAAAATCAGTATGCCAGCAAATATAATATGTAAGGTTATATATTTGCTGATATATATAAGTACTACTACACACAAATTTAATGAACTAGTCTCCTTCATAATGTGGAGATACAGTAATATTCTCCAATACAGTATCGGTAAAGGATATGGTTTATATATTGACAGGACTGTTAGTAGATGCTATGTCACCACAAAATTCACTGCCATTAACATCACTTTCATTGCTTGAAGCATACAAGTCTTTAGTTTCAATAATTGAGAAATTCAATAATAATTTTTCAAGAGTATTAGAGCAAATGTTTAAAATATTGTCAGTGCGTTCCAAGCAGCCTATTGGACCGAGTTATCACACATTAGGCCTGGTCCCAGGCTGAGCTTGTGAAGTAGAACAACTCCCAGAGCCCACTTCAGGTATATATATATATATATATATATTATATTCCAGGCATCTTTTTTCAAAAGGCTTAATGAGCTGCTAGTGGCATATTTATTCTCGGAATTAATGGGGACTTCTTTATGTACACTACACTCGTCAGTCAAACATTTATCAGTGATTAAAAATTGAAAGCTGTAAAAAGCCAGAGAGAAGTGAAGATAATTATTCTGTCATGCACTTATGGTTGCACTAGAAAAAAATAGAATAACTCTACTGTACAGTACTTGCATAGAAATTTAGGCCAGTCAACATGGTAAGGTTCACTATTGAATTACTAGCGGTTCAATGTATTAAGGCCATGTGAAAATATATTCATTAAGTTTCTCTTGGAAGGATAAATAATAATACTGTAATAATTATTTTGTTTTAATTCAATGCCTTGTATTTTTTGTTGTAAGATCTTATGCTGCGTTTCCTTATGTATGTTCTGGCAGACCAGGGGCAGAATTCATCAAGTACTTGAGTACTTATGGCACCTGTTACGATATTTGAGATTTATGTGACATCTCAATAGTGGCAGCCCAGTATTTACTAGACAGTTTGAATTCTGAAGTGCTATGAGGTTGTCTGCAGCAATAATGATTTTTGGTGAGACTGTCCTCCCAGTATTTCCAAGCTCATGAACTGTTTAGTAAGTACATTACTGACTAAGCCATCACGATAGAGGAAATAAGTATGGTACAGGTGTTGTAAGTGGTCACTTAAGGGCTTGATGAATCCTGGTAGACCAGAATTATGCATTTTTCATTATTTCACATTCTTGTATCACTATTTTCTGACATACAGTAACTAGGAAAGGTATGGTACCTTTTCAGGGTAGGTATTTCTAGGTACTGTATATATATTTCTAGGTAGGTATATTTCTAGGTATATATATTTCTAGGTAGGTATATTTCTAGGTATTTCTTCCTAGGAACCATTTTTTAGGTATTAATACATATTTTCTGATTCTTTTTATAGTACAGTACTGTATTCCCCAAAATTACCATTTGCTTCCGTTCTTTGATGGACAGTTGGCTGGCTTGTCACATTGAAGGCACTGTTCATAGCAGACTATTTAGCATGGGTGGTACTCGCACAAGAGGATACAGGTGGAAGCTAGATACCAAAATGAGCCACAGACACATTAGAGCCATTAGATATACAGTATTTTGTGTCAGAGTAGTTAACAAATGGAATGAAATAGGCAGTGATGTGGTGGAGGCAGCAATCTTCATACACAATTTCAAATGTTGATATCTTAAAGCCCAATAGGCTCAGGGACCTGTACACCAGTTGATTAAATTTGAAAGGTGGGACCAAAGAGCCAACACACAATTCCCGCAAACACAATTAGGCGAGTAAAAGTCTGGAATTCTTCATTTGTAGTAATGTGGGAATGTGACGGGTAATTTCATGACTGCTGCACCGTAATACCACTGCTGCAACATTCATATGTACTTATATACTGCATCTCCCAAGAGTTTAAGCATTCATACAGTACAGTATATAATTGCTTTCACATGTTTTGTACATTCATGGATATACATCTACATCTAAATATCTACTGCTTTCAGTGGGTTTGAACATTAATGCTTTTGGTGTTTCTTTACATCTAATACAGCGCTTCCTAACCTTTTTGAGAATGGCCCAATTTTATTAGTTCTCAGAAGACCCCCAAGAAGGGGGTCATGTTCCACCAGTTGGGAACCAATGATCTAATATTTACAGTGTGTCTAAACATCTAATTCTTTTAGTGTGTGTAAAAATCTAAGGCTTTCAGTGTCTCAGAACATCTCTCTATTACTTCCAGTGGCTCTAAAACATCTAATACTTCCAGTGTGTCTAAATGTCTACGGTAATTCTTTCAGTGTGTAAACATCTAAGGCTTTCAGCGTCTCTGAGCATCTAATACTTTTGGCGTGCAACATACGAAAAATATATTTTTTTTATGCAACAAGTAATGCTTTATTACTTTATTTGCTATTTTTTGTGGCCTTTCCTGTGAAACTCCAATTTGGATTGTTGTGTATTTGGAAGATATATGGTGATTGAACCACTCTTTTCAGCCTGGCCTTAGGATGGCCCTGCCAACAAACTACCGGCAAGTAGCCATGATGGGCCCCTCCCCAACACCAGGCCCCACACGTAAGTTCGTTGGGTAATTCATTCTGTGTGTGTTTGGGTGATTCTACTTTAGAAATTGATGTATGAGATTGGGAAGGAAGAGTATTTAATTTGCATTTGAAAATTAACAGTAGGCTGTACTCTAATGTATATGTGTGATTTTTATTTGTGGAATGTTTTATGCAGTAATGTTACTGTATTTGTGAAAGTTCCATTTCATAGATTTTCCTAGAATGTTAAAATCATTAACATTGAGAAAATTGTTGGATGATTTTCAAGGTAAGACTGTATTTATCGTACTATATATACAGTATATATATTTACTGTATACATTAAATAAATTGTTGGTGTGTTAATTGTTAAATTCAATGAGAAGGCAAATGTAGTGGGATAACCCATATGATATAAAGAATAGGAGTCCTTCAATTTTTTTAATAAAAATAATGTAGTCTATGAAAATACTTGCATGACATGACCAAAACATTTATTGGGATTAATGAAAATAAAAAGAGAACGGTTAGAGGTATTTGGCATTAGATTAAATAATTATATAGGGAGCATGAGTTTAAGGAAGTAAAAATAGGGACTTGAAATATTAGCAAATTAATGGGGACTTTAATATTCAGAATGATTAAAAGTTTGAAGGCTGAGATATACTAAAAAGAAATGATAGAATAATTATGTAATGTAAGTATAGAATAATATGCAATACCTGTTGCTTATTGGCCTTATTTTTCAAAGCATTTTGATGGTATGTTGCATTAAGAAATGGCCTTTACACACATACAGGTGGTAAGTGGATGGCAATAAAGGGATTCCTTCGTTGAATTCAGGGAACTTGTGCAGTCGGTTCACCAACATACACATGCCATTAGGAGCTTCAAAACATCATGGGGAGTTGAATAACCATGAGCATAGCTCTCATTCTGTTATTACACGTAGATATATAATTAAATACTTTTAGAAGAACTTGTTATTATTGCTCTTTACAGTATATTAGAGGGCTAATGACTTACATTTTGTCCTCTGACCATGAGGTAGTTGAGATTGGTAGCATTCAGTAAGCAGAGGATCAGTGCTAATTCAGTTTCATCAACGTTGTTTGCCCAGCATTTTCCCTAGGAAGGGTTGGCTCATGATCACGTGTTTCCATAGTATATTGACAGGTACACGGTAAATATTTTGGCCGTTACGAAGACCATGAAATCGTGATCATGGGTGCAATCAAGCACTACGTCAGCTGAAACTTGAACCATCACTCTACAAACATCCTCTCTGACGAGGAATGATTAAATTGTTTAAGTGTTAATCTGTGTCTAAGATGACTAATTTGTTTAATTAATCTTTGGAATGAGTACTATAAGTTGAATGAATGCTTAATTAATCTTTAATTAGTGTGATAAATTAAGAATTTGATGGATAGCAAGAATTTAAAGTGTTAAATGATAAGCTTTAAAAGCATCATAAGAAACTCTTGAGCGGCTTTAATAACCTATTTACTTTGAACAATGAAATCACAAGTACAGTATGTGATAAATTTATGAAAGATGTTGGAGCTGAATGGTGGGGTCGAACCTGCATTCCTTAATCCAGGAATGCTGGTACAGTCTCATTGTACGGCCTTAGTTTTCTTATTGGATTTGCTTAAAATTTAGTTGAAATTTTATTCTTACCAAAATGTTTTCATAGTGATTTGACTAAATACTGAAGTGTTTTCAAAATTGTTTTATTATCCATAAGAGTTGTACAGTATTACATAGTATTAATGATAGCTTGTCATTCAATGCTTATAAATGTCTTAATTTTTTTATTAATTGTTTACATTGTCAAGAGATTTAATATAATGCCTTACTCAGCTAAGTAATTAAAACAAACTTGATTCTGCTAATTCTGAGTGATTAAATGTTTTAAAATTTTGATTCCCAGTATTTAAAGTCTTTTTGCATCCAAGATACAGTATAATGGTATTTCATAAATTACTTAGTAATCTTAAGGATTTATATTTCTCTGGATTAACTAATGACCAAGGATGATAGCATAGGTCTTGCAACTAAAACCCTAGAGTGAATCTTTCTAGAAACTCTAGGTGCAATGTAGCGTGCACCGTCCTAGTTCCTCCCCCTACCTATTACTGTATACTCCGTGATTCCCCAGGTTAGTGGTTTTATGTCATTAATTTCAACTGCTTTCCTTGATCCCATTCCCTTAGAACTGACAAAGTGCAGTTTTCTACGCATATATCACAGTTATACTAAGGTACTAACATCATAAGGAAAATTTTGACGGAGTGAACAACATTCAGTAACAGATAAGTTCTTGGTTGTCTGTACAGTACTGTTTCCAAATATTTTGTGTAGCAAGCTCAAATTAAAATATGTATTAAAATAGAAAGTATATAAAAGAGTTGTCACAGTAGAAGCTTAGTTATATGAAAGGGATACAAGTAACATTGAATACAAGATGGTTCACTAATAGATTATTAAATTAAACCAAGCTAACTATATCCAACCTAATCTAGCTCAACTGTCCCTAACACAGCCTAACTTAAAATGAAATACAGGTAATATATACGGTTTAAACAGACGGAAAATCAGCTTTGTGAAAATATCTTGTGTACGATTTAACCATACCCATTATAAAATGAGCTAGGATAAAGTCACTGCTCTTTGGACATCACAAAAAAGTCTGCTCCAATGCATAGAAAGAAACCACAAAAAAGTCAGGTGCTCTTTGAATATGTTCCAAAACATATTGAAACATTAAAAGTATCTAATAGAAATCTAATAGAAATCTATTATAGTAAATATTATATAACAATTTTTCCACAATTTAATGCTTGGTGTGTGATAATCAGTTCTTAAATTTTATAATTAAAAAAATGAGGTAAATAAGGTATTTGAATAAATTTATTATCAACCTGTTTTTAGGTGGCTGTATAGTTTTTAAACTGTAAGACAACACTGGGGTGTAGATACCTAGCATTATAGGTAATACATGTGGTAGGAGACTGGTGCTGAAATCTTCTCATTCTAGGTCTCTGAATACCAACACCAAGAGGCTTTAAATCAATTGGAAATGCCACTGATGCATAACAATACACCATGGTAATTTGCATATAATTATCAGATCTTAGTGGTTAATGATTTGCAAGGAATGAGTCCCTGAACATGGGGTGTCTGGTGTCTAGTCTCTGGATGCAGTGGAAGAAATATGAAAAGATCACCAAACAATATGAAAACAGCACTGAAGTGTATCGACACCCTGCTAACATGTTACATATGTGATCATAATATTCCGATAAAAGCGAATTGCTTAATACAGTACCCTGTAATTACCTAAGTGATTACCTATGTGTAGTTACAGGATGAGAGCTACGCTCATGGTGTTGTCTTCCCAGCACACTTTATCATATAACGCTTTGAAATTACTGACGGTTTTGGCCTCCCCACCTTCTCACCTGACTTGTTTCAACCGTCTCCCACTCTGTTTACAAAAGTGAATTTTCTTATACTTAACCGGCAGCTTTGTTTCGTTAGTTTAAATCTTTGACCTCTTGTTCTTGAAGTTCCGGGTCTCGGGAATTCTTCCCTATCAATTTGATCAATTCCTGCTACTATTTTGTATTTTGTTACCATATTGCCTCCTTTTCTTCTATCTTCTAGTTTTTGCATATTTAATGCCTCTAACCTCTCCTTGTAGCTCTAGTCCTTCAGTTCTGGGAGCCACTCAGTGGCATGTCTTTGTACCTTTTCCAATTTGTTGATGTGCTTCTTAAGATATGAGCACCATACAACTGCTGCATATTCCAGCTTTGGTCTAACAAAGTTGTGAACAATTTCTTTAGTGTTTTTCCATCCATGTATTTAAAAGCAATTCTGAAGTTAGAAAGTGTAGCATAGGCTCCTCGCACAATGTTCTTAATATGGTTCTTGAGTGACAGTTTTCTATCTAGACCCACCCCTTGATCTTTTCTTTGTCAGAATTTTGTAAAGATTTCTCACATAATTTATAGGTTGTGTGGGGTCTATGTTTTCCAATTCCACATTATATAAGATGGCATTTATTCACATTAAATTCCATTTGCCAAGTGGTGCTCCGTATACCAGTACTTATTTTATCCAGGTATTGGATATCTGGTTCTTATTCTCTTGTGAGGTAGCGTCTGGACATCCAGCAAAGCTGAAGCATCCTGGAGCAAGGAATGTTATTCAAGGAAGGTCACCTAATTGTATGAAATTTAGAGAGGTTGTGTATTTCCATGTTCAGATTTGGAACCAGTCCTTCTGATATTTTCCAAGTGTAAATTATTATGTTGCTTGTGCTCTAGAAAATGCACATTTAACAATTTTAAGTGTCTCAATAATTTAGAGGCTTTATTGAGTGGATTCAGGCATTATAAGACTTTCTCACATTCTTCAGGTTAGCTTCTTCTCCAGCTTTGAATGGGGCTGTTCGTGTGCAACAATATTCTCCCCTAAAGAGCACTGGTGTCTTAAATGATTCATCATTGGTCATTAGTTTTTTTTTTCCAACCTTTCATTTTTCTTGCAGTTGTGAGAGCTACCTTTCGTGTTCTCTAAAAGTAAGATCTTCCGACATAATTGCTCCGAAATCTTTTATATTGGTTTTCTTTCACTGGTGTGATCTTACTACATTTTATGTATGGGTTCTGTTTTGACATTTTTGTTTTTCTATTGCTGAGTAGCTGGAACTTATGCTCATTAAACATGTTATTTTCTGTGGCATATTAAATTACCCGATTAACATCAGTTTGGATGTTTGCTGTGTCCTCTATATTGTCAACCTTCATGGAAATAAAAGTATCATCTGCAAAGAATGAGTTTGTGTCCTTGTCTGTGTTCATTACAATGATGAGAGAAAGTACCGGAGCAAGCACAGTACCTTGGGGATACTAAGATTTCACGTTGGATGACCGGAATTATACTTTATAGACTATGTACTTTGGGTTCTGTTTGTAAGGAAATTAAAGATCCATCTTCTTACTTTGCCAGTAATTACTTTTGTGCTAATTTTGTGTGCAATAGCACAATGGTGATATTTATTTGAAAAGTTTCATGAAATCTGTATATATTACTGTACATCATCATTTTTCTTGTCTTCCTCGGCATCTAAGCCCATTGTCATATTTGTCTAGCAGTTGACCTGTAAGGAAGATAGCTAATAGTTTAATTAGGCATCTCCAGTAGGGAAGAGATGTGTTTATCGAGCTGGCTGGGATACTGGGTGACCTGAGCGATCACCTTATAGTGGCTAGGCTCAACTTTACTGCGTATTTATATTAAGGTTATAGGTGTTTGCTTCATTATCTTTGGAAGTCTGAATTTCCATAAGACATTCCTATTAAGACATTTTTTCCTCGCTTCCTTTGCTTCATAGAGTGCACCAGATTATGCCTGGTTCCTGGTAGACAAGGGTGGGTCTTTGAGGCCTGGTGTGTCTTTCTAAGACTTGGCTGAACAAGCACTTAACTCTGGTAGCTATTGAGGGCCTCACCAGAAAAGGGCATTTTGTTACATTAAATGCATGACTTTTTAAGGTGTAGATTGGGGTCGATTATTATATTCTGATTATTTGTGAATTTAAAATCAGGTGCAGTACTTGATGTTACAGTACCATGTATGTAATCTGGATTTTTGATGGTTGTGGTGAAGACTTGTTGAAAAGGTTATTGCAGTGTGTGTGTGTGTGTGTGTGTGGGTGGGAGGGTGGAAAATGAGTGTTAACTAAGCTGCTTCTGTGACTAAACTTAAAATTTGTATACATTGGAATATAGTACAGTACAGTATTAGAAAATATACATTAGTTGGTATTTTGTTGTTCACCCCTCACACTGACACATGTAGATACTAAAGTCATGCGCTGACTCTTTCATTGCAGCTAACAGGGACTTCTGCCGTTTTGCTTACGTCATCAAACATCACATTTTAAAATTTTTTAATCATTTGTAGAAAATTTAAACCTGTTGATAAATTTGCTTTATGTGTAGAGGCATCTTTAAAGATGATGATAATGGCTTTAAAGTGTATTCACATTTCAACATATGCATGATGAATTATATTTTGCAAGGTACTGCAGACTTCACATTTTTTGCAAAGGAAAACCCTGAAAATGCAGAATATAATGCATGGAAGGGTGAAGAGACATAATGCATGAGGAAAGACATTACGCATCCCCCACAGGATATAGAAGTATGTCATCGCTATTTGGGAGCCAAGGGAGCCAGAAATTTGACTATGCTAAATATAAATATAATGGAAATATAGACCTGAAATCAATCTTCTGGTTAATATGTTTCCATTCCAGTAAAACATTTTGGTTTGCTCAAAATATCTGATGCTTGCATGATAATACTGTATCATTTGCTTCTGATTTGCTTTCCTCTTATAATTAACACAAACTTACAGATTACAATATAACTGATCAGCAAAAAAATATTCCAAGTTTGATCTAAATGAAAGTCAGGCGTATATTTCCTGATTTGCGGATGTACTGTATGTGAAATCTTGCACCCTTGCCCATCTCACCTTATTTGTTATGTTGCGAGCTTATTTATACCATTGACCGCTTGCCTGTCTGTTCCTGTAGATGTTTACATGCCCGCGTCACCACTGATGAGCAACATACTAAAAGGTTAGTTGGTTTCTTGTAAGTTTGGCTTTTGATAGTTTTCTGTAAGTACATATAGCCAGGATTTTCAAAATTCTAGTTGTTTTAAGTACAGTACCTGTTTAACCATTCGTTAGGTGTGTTGTCAGTGATAGATTGAAGATATTTTTAAAGATTTCTTTTTCAGGATTTACTTTTTACATTCAAATAACCTATCTTTTGTTATATTGTCATGTGAAGTAAATTTCAGTATTGGTTATCGACACCAAATTTGCTTGCATTTTGTGCCTTTGACTTTTGATTTTAGGTAAATGTGTGAATGTTCTGTGTAGTGCTTGAAAGCTTTTGTGAATTGTGTATCACCACTACATATAATTTTATTCTAAAACATATCTTCAGTTTATAACCTCTTGAATTTCTTTGTTCTTGGTATGAAATAAGTCATTTATGTAGGTCAGTATATTGAGGTACATAAAGTACTTGCATACTTGATGCAGAAAATAAGAAAATATATTTGTGTGTAACTGTATTGTTTATATTCGTGTTCATCCATATACAAGCTTCACTTGGTGATGCTTAGCCACATACTGTACAGTACACACTACATAATCGCTGTGTTGACCACATGCTATACACTATACAGTATGTATTAAGCTAAATGTAGTTACAGATGAGACTGACACTCGTGGTGTCCTGTCTTCCCTGTACTTACCATATAAAGTTTTGAAACTACTGACAGTTTTGGCCTCCACCACTTTCTTACTTGTTCCAACTGTCTACCACACTGTTCACAAAAGTGAACTTTCTAACTATTCTTTCAGCAACTTTGTTTAGTTTGTTTAAATAAATGACCTCTTGTTCTTGAAGGAAGTTGATTATGGCTGCCCCACCTATTCCTCTGCCTCTTCTTCGACCCTTTGTCATTTTGATACACATACACGTGTGTGTATTCGTACACACATGTGCATACCGTAGGTACATACATACAAACACTCATTTACAGTACTGTATTTATTTATTTTATTTATTTTATTTATTTTATTTATTTTATTTATTTACTTTGAAGTGAGATATATACTGTATGTGGGTTTGGACATAAGTGGTTTCAAATCTCTTAAGCCTAGCTTAAGTTTTATTTTGTATTGTAAGTTATTTATGCTCGTTTGCATTTATAACTTTATTGAGATGTAGGAGAATCATTTACCTGAGTTTTTAGTGTATATAATAGTCCATCTGATAGAAATTTGATATAATTTCACGTTGAAGTTTCTGTGACACTTAGTACAGTTGACTAATTAATGTTTTTTGCCAGCATATAGGAGGCTCCTATTTTACAAATATATATTTTATATTTTTGTACTTTTATCATACATTTAAAGTAATGTTCAAGTGGTTTCGTAGGGGAAAATGTATGGTATTATGCATGTAAATACATATATATTTGGCTGGTGGTGGACCAAAAACATTCATCCTATCCACCAGCAAATACAATAAGTATTTCGTGATGAATTGAACTTTATTTTATCTAAATTTGGAATTTGAGTATTTTGGCTCTCATTTCTTAGATTACTAAATTACTTTGCCTGTGACTTAAGGTGTATCAAATGAAGCCAAATGTTGGGTTAAAACTAGAAAAGTTGCATTTTATCTGTAGATTTGTGTGCTTACACCTCTTAGTATCTTGATACTCTGGTGTCCTTGATGTGTCTCTTAATGTTCAATTTGTTTTTTTCTTAAATGCAAGTGGCTTTGATAACTGCTTCTTTGAAAGCTTATTACGTGGTAACAAAACTGTTTCTTCCCCTGCTTTTCACCTTATTGCTGTTGCTCTCTTTCTCCACTCCTTTGATTGTTTTCCATCTCTCCCCATTCTTCTTGCTTTAATTCTTCCTTTATCTCCACTGCAACTTTTTTTCCTCGTTTCCTCTATATCCTCCTCTTCTCCTCCTTTATCTCCTCTTCCTTCTCTTGTATCTCTGCTTTTTCTAATGCTTCCTCCTCATCCTTCTCCAACACTTCAGTAATTTTTTCTGGCATTTTAAACTTTCTGGGTGAAGCCCCATCAGCTCCCTGAAGCTATCACACTTATTAAGTACTTTACTATTTAGTGCCATCAGTCACAGAGTTCTATTGGCCAACAGTGAAAACAAACCACCAAAATTTCATGAAATTAGTGCTCGCTAATTTACCCACCTCCCCCCCTAGTTTGGTGGGAGGAGGGAGGCAGACTGGATCAGCTGGGCCCCACTACCTTTAGTTCTAAGCAGATGTTGCTTTGGTGCGGTCTTCATCGCTCTGGTTTCAGTCTCATATCATCAGTTAAGTGCTTAGGGCCTTTGGGGCAGGGTTGCCTTGATGGGTTTTGTAGCCTACTGGGGTTTTATGGCGCCCGTTCCAGCTGTTTACATTTGCTATTTTTAGCTCTTTGTAGCCTGTTTGGGCTATAAGAAGCCCAATTGTGTTACCAGCTGTTTATGTTCACTACTTCGGCGCATCATTTTTGGCGACCCTGCTTGCAGGCTCTCTCTCCCTCCCTCTCTCTCTCTCCCTCTCTCTCTCTCTCTCTCCTCTCCCACTCCATGTGCTCCATCTTCCTCATTCCTCTATGGAAGTTCAGCAGTATCAAGCGGCGACCGATTTGCATCTCAGGTTTTCTGTTTTGCAGTGGGCCAGGTTGTGTGCCCGGTTGGATGCCTTGGATCTGCCCCACTTAGTGTTTATAGATTCGAATTTGGGGGGTGTCACATTGGCCATGGTTCTGTCCACATTCCCTCTTCCTTTTCCGGTAGGCAGGTTCTGCCCTTTTCCTTTACCCCTGCTTCCGGCTCCAAAATGTCAGGATTTTGGGCTCGCGGCAGGGTTTAGCTCGGGTGTGGCTCGAGTTGGTCCGGTGGTTGCCCCTTCCGACGTGGGTGCGGAAGCCGGGGCTGCTTTATCCCACAGAACCTTATGGGTCCTCCCAACGGACCTCTTTCTCTGGAGCTTCTCCTTTGGACTCCATTTTTCCTTCTTGGGCAGTGGGTGTGTATGAGTATGCTACCCCGTGGCCCTTGGCTGCAGTTCCCAGGGTTCAGGAGGAGTCGGTTTGGAGCTCGGGTCCCATTTGACCATTTGTGTGCCCTCGTGCCCTCTGCAGACAGTCTTTTGTTGCTTTCTGTTGCAGGGTGTGAGTTTTCTTATCCCCTTTCCCTGTTTGCATTAGTCAGCTCCCCCCAGTAATTACCTAAGTGTGTAATTACCTAAGTGTAGTTACAGGATGAGAGCTACGCTCGTGGTGTCCCGTCTTCCCAGCACTCTTTGTCATATAACGCTTTGAAACTACTGACGGTCTTGGCCTCCACCACCTTCTCCCCTAACTTGTTCCAACCGTCTACCACTCTGTTTGCGAAAGTGAATTTTCTTATATTTCTTCGGCATCTGTGTTAGTAACCCAGTGATTATTTTTGTGTGCCTTTGGTTTATTGGACCCGTCATTCCGGAAGTTCTTCCTCCTGGGTTCAATTGGTGGAGGCTGCAGGGGGGGGGGGGGTGTTTGTGCATTCCCCTGCGTGCCCCGGTTTTCATTTTTGTTATGTGCCTATCTTTGGGTTTGGTACTTTCGACCCTTTTGTGGGAGTTCTGAGATTTTGGGATTTTCCATGGCTAGCAGACTGAACTTTTTCTCTAGGGGCTTGGCAAGGGTTTTTCCGTTTCTCCACACTGGACAAGCTGGCGGTGTCTCCTGTGTTGTGGGTCCTATGTTCTTCTTCCCTCCAGCTCTTCCCGTTTTGTGCAGCTCTATGCCTCTTCCTTCTTGTTAGCTTCTTTTGCAGGTGTTCTGCCCTCTGCTTCTTCGGCGCTATTTGCCATCAGTTGCTACCTCCCTTTGAGTGAGGTATTTGTATTTATGAGATGTGGTTTGTTTTTATTGTTGGAGTTCTTTTGGCAATTATGGGGTTGTGGTCTCATTTTTAACCATACTGTAATCTGTCTTGATTCACCTATCTTTCTGGGTGCCTTCCCTTGGATGGTGGCAGAGATGATAGACTTCAAATGTAAAGTGTTCATAGGTCATTGCTCCCTGCACCTCTCTGAGGGGGCCATGTTCTAGCTCGTGTTCCCCAGTAGGCCAATAGAACTCTGCGACTGATGGCACTAAGTAGTATGGCCCTTAATCAGTGTGATAGCTTTAGGGAGCCTCTGGGGCTTATCCAGAAAATGGTGTTTCATTACAGTCAATACTGGTTATATACCCGCCCATCTTTTTCAATAATTTTTTTTAAATAAATACCCCTGGTTTAAAATTAATGTCGAGAGATTGTGATACTGTTTGATCATGTATTTTGGTAAATATATTGCTAACTTTGAACAGCAATTGGATAGTTGTGTAATGGTGTATAAAGCAACTGTTTTCTAAATGTTCACAAGAGCAATGTTAATCTAAAGTTCGGTTCATCATTAAGCAATAAAGCATGGCATCTATACAATAACAAACAAGTGTAATATGTAAGTAGAGTGCTGTAGCAGTGAAATTGTTTTTCTTAAATATTTGTGGTTATTTCAGTGTAGGAATTATGTTATGGTTGATTAGTGCACTTAGAAATTGAAACTTGGCTTTGGTAGATGTTTTGATTCTTGTATTTTTCATGTATATACAGTACAGTATATGGTAGCCTTTTGCACTGTGTTTTAAAATAGAAATATAAAATTTTATATTAATGAGCCGTGCTTCTTTGTGTAAGGAATTTCTTTTTAATATAAATCAAAGTCTGTTTTCCACTATTGCTTTAGGAATGAAAGTAGACATTAATTCCTTTATTCGTCGTCTTAAATGATTTCCCATTTCTGTTGTTCGATCCCAACATGTTCCTCCAATCTCCCTCGTCTGTTTTATGGCCTTTTGTAACCCAAATTCTGGCTGCCTGTCATGTTAATTTGTGAGCTTTGTTTGCTTAACCCATCATATAAACAGCATTAAGCAGTGTGTACACAATACAAATATATTAAATATATATATATATATATATATATATATATATATATATATATATATATATATATATATATATATATATATATATATATATATATATATATATATATATTACTTAAGAAATCTATATATATATATATATATATATATATATATATATATATATATATATATGACAGTGTCAGACCACGGAGGAAAATTGAAACAGGAATTTCTTTAAGTACTTCGTATATTAATACATCTTCAGAAGGAGTGGTTTTACAGGTGTCGAGTACTGGACATAAATAGACAGGAGAGAATGGTGGAGTTACTCTCCACCATTCTCTCCTGTCTATTTATGTCCAGTATTAGACACCTGTAAAACCACTCCTTCTGAAGATGTATTAATATACGAAAGTACTTAAGGAAATTCCTGTTTCAATTTTCCTCCGTGGTCTGACACTCACATTTTTAATCACGTGTTTATTTTCGTGATATACACATACATACATACATATATACAGTATATATATATATTAATTGTAGTACCTAGTAGCCAGAACTCACTTCTCGGCCTACTGTGCAAGGCCCAATTTGCCTAATAGGCCTGAGTGATTTTCTTTATTTTCAATAAATTGTTTCCAATTAGTTTTATTTGAATATTATTATTATATTATATAAGAACATAAATGATTGACTTGTGTTAGTTTAGTTTAGGTTAAGGTTCGTCATATATCTACGTTAGTTTTAACTCAAATTTAAACAAATTAACTTATACATAATTAAATGGATAGATTTATCATTTCATAAGAAAAAATTTGGAAAAATATTTAAATTCAGGAAAACTTGGCTTTTTAAGCAAATTGGGCCTTGCATAGTAGGCCAAGTACAATGTTCTGGCTACTAGGTACAACATATATATATATATATATAATTAAAGTATATAAAATATACTTTAATTATAAAAACATCATTTTACTCATTATCACGCAATTTTTTTTTATTAGAAATTTATTTAAATTTATTTTTGATTCTATTAAAAAAATCCTTGCTGAATCTCAAGGTCCTGAAATCAGCAGAGGGTATCTAGTTATGCACTATACACATGTAAACAGTTAACTATAATTTAGTATACCATTGGCTGTCATTATGATTTGTTGGTTATTCTTACTTGTTGATAAGTTATTGGTAAATTCCAAGTATACTGATTACAAGCTTTTCTCCCCTTGTCAGTTCTCCGAAGTGTTGGTATTATTTCTTTGAAGTACCCTTGAAATGTCAGTGTTAACTGGACTGCCCGTTCTCTCAATTTACCACTTCATGAAGTATGCAACTGTTCTTCCTAACCAGAAGCATACGAAGCCAAGCAACCCACTTACCCATTGAGGTCTTATATACAGAAACAGTCAATATTACATACTGTACTTTAATTTTTTACTAATACGTCGCATTTTTAATGGATTTGTCTATTTGATTAAAAATATGATGTATTAGGTGAGAGGATGTGTTGAACTAGCGCCTGACAATGCTCCCTTGATGGGAAATTTAATCATCCTCCCCATTTTTCTCTCTCCCCCAAGCCACCACGACCTCATCCTCCTCCACCTCTTCTGGAAATGGAGGCTCAGGGAGTTCGAAAGGTAACAATGAGTCTCATGAAAGCAGCAACAGCTATCCCGTCTTGAGCTTATCTTACCCTGAATGTGTTGCCCCCCATGGTCCCCCCTCCTCCCTTCTGAATGTTGCAAACTTACGACTCCCTCGTGAATGTTGCCATCTGGGTTGGCCACTGTCATTGTGCTGCAATGCAGTTTCTCCCAACCTCTTATCCTTGCCATTGCTCATTGAGCACAAGCACTATCTCAGCAGTATTAAAGCTAATGCCCTTCTATCCCGAAACTTATTAATACTCATGTGGTTTGAAGAGAGGTATTAATTGCATATAATACTGTATAGTTAACCCTTAAAATGCATATATCATAAAACCATCATTCAAACAGTGACACAAAACATAAATTGGCATATAATATAAGCACTTTAAGGGTAGGATAGTTTATAGGTTACACAAGCCTGGCTTGTCTGGCAAGTTGCTCTCATTGCATGACTTGCATTGTCTAACAAAATAGAAAGATTAGATTTAAAACCTGGCTTGCACATTTGGTTTCGGTGTGTAAACATTTTATTATGTGATTTTGTGTGTGTGGATGTGCATGCCTATGTGCGCGCGAATGTGTGCTTACCTAATGGTGTTTGTAGATGAGGGATGAGTAAATCTTGGGCCCACCTTTTCACAGTCTTGTACGGTATCTGATATGGTACTTTTACTCAGAATTGTCTTTGATATTGTCATATCATCTCTTAAAATTTTGTATTGTATTTGTCTTTACTAGCTCTTCATCTAGTACATTTTATATGACTACAACTCATACACTGAATTTACTTTGTCACTCATAGGCTTTGTTTTGAGTTTCCACATACGGCCGCTTGTTCTGCTTTCCCTTACTTGTTCTTTGTCAACATTGTATACACTTCTCAGAATCTTGTATACCAAAATCATGTCTCCTCTGGGTTTAGCCAACTTCTAGTGCTTTCAAGTTTCAGCCCTTTTACTCTATCCTCATAGCTTAAATGTTGAATTTTTAGTACCATTTTTAAGCTCTGGACCATATTTCACTAATAGTCTTATATAGGCTGTATACATCACTCTGAACCTTGTTTAGGTTCCAGAAAGATCCTTCTACAGTGTATATATATAATTAGGTAAGTGTAGTTACTGGATGAGAACTATCCTCATGATGTTGGTCTTCCCTATAATCTTTGTCTTATTATATTCTGAAGCTTTCAATGGTTTTAGCATCCTCCACCCTCCAATCCAAATTATTGCAACTGTCCGAAACTCTGTTCACAAATGAGAACTTCATTTCATTTTTCGGCACCTTGGTTTTCTAAGCTTGAATCTATGGCGCCTTTTTCTAGAAGTTGCAGGTTTAAAAAATTCTTCCTTGTCTATTTTTTCCTATTCCTGTTCCAATTTTGTGCAGATGGGTGTATTCTTGCCTACACGTACTTGTCGATGTGGTGGATTAGCTCTGCCACCACTTCATGTTTTGGTACTTGTTGGAACAGTAATAGTCTCCAATGATTGTCATACTGGCTTTTTAAAGCTGTGCATTTAATTATTCTCATCCACATCTTTCTGTACTTTATTCAAAGTGTTCACTGCCAATAAACTGAAGGAGTACTTCCTCACATCTATGTGGCTCCTTTGTATTTCCAGCTTACATTTTTGTCTGCTTTGTCTCTCAGTAACTTATATACTGTGACCATGTCTCCTCTGGACCTTCTTTAGTGTTTGTAGGTTTAGTTTTCTCTTTTCTTGAAGAGCTTTATTGGATGTGGGCTTCATGTCATTACTGGATACTCTTATAACTGGCATTGTATAGTATTCTGAAGGATTGTTTTACGTTACTGGTGTTGAAATCTAGGGGCATTTGATCATTCGCAGCTAATATTTTGCAACACTCAATTATATGTAAATAATTACATGAACGAACACACTTTCTCTGGTAGATAGTTTATGTAGATTAAGAGCAGAAGGGGGCCCAGTATTGAACATGTGTGTGTGAGGGGAGGGGGTGGTAGGGCGTGCTACTTACGTTGTGCAATTTTTGCATGTTTACATACTCACTAATGCGCTTATTCTACAGGCATAATGTGACCCTCTCTTCCCCCCCTCCCCCCAGAGTTTTTTCCACCTCTCCCTCTTTTGTGCCCTCTTTTATCGGAATTTAATGGCAGAGAGTTTAGAATACAGTACTTACAGACAATAGGGGGGGGCTGTCTACCCCTCCCTCCCCCTCCCTCCCCACTACATTTAATGGCATTAATTGTATAGTACGTAGAGAAAATGAATTTGTGTGTTTTAGAAGTTGTAGATAAAATGGATAACTTTGTTCAGATCACAATTTGTTTTAAGCGATACATTACTATAAATGAAAATGGATGAAAAACTACCATTTCCTTGTCTTCATAGTATTGGGAACAGAAATATTATTGCACTTTGATCTGAGTTCTGTAAGTTTAGCTTTCTCTTGGGCGAGCCCTCCTGTGGCTCCCTGAAGCTATACAGTATGCTGAGTTGATTACCATCATTGGTAATCATTCTTCTTTCTCATGATGTGACCAGGTCACATCAGATGTAGAGTTCCTGAGGCATACTAGGACTGGAGCCAGAACCCAAACCCCCCTTCACAATGGCACAGGGAGCAGTGACATTTATATATGCCACCTCACCAGGGAAGGTAACCAGAAAGTCATTGAGACAAAACAAACTACACTACTGCTGGATTCTAAAGAGACAGAAATCTTAAAACTGGCTTCAGTCTCAAAAACTATCAAATTCTCTCGGAACTAGTATGGGCTTTGCAGGGTTCAGTTCCCTGGCACCTTCCTCTGCCCTCACTCACTGTCTTTATGCATGCCTTGGCTTTGGGTTGGGCTTTGTGACCATCACTCACCAAGCCAGCCAGGGTTGTTGGTCTCTCCTTTGTTGGGTGCACTGTATGGTTCAGAAGTGTGTGATCTTGTGGCATGTACTGTACTGTGGAGGATTCATATTCCCTTGAGCTCCAAGCTTCGGCTCCACTTGAACTGTTCCTCCGTGATTTATTGTCTCAGTCGAGGGGGGGGGGTGGATTCTGTTCAGTCCCCGTCTCTGGAGTTGTGTGCTTCGAGTAGCTCGTCTGCTGAGTTGCTGAAGTCTTGCTCTCCATGCTGTTTACATCCAGTGAGTCTCCAGTGCTCTCGCAGACAGCACTGTGTTCTTTTCCATTCTTCTTTCCTATTTCCCATTTTTTATGTTGCACTGACAGAGCTGCTACAACTTGCATTCCATGATCATGCTCTCATGTTTCATTCATGAAGCTCCAGAGGGTGCTTCATACTCTTCTCTGGAGGGAGGGTTTTGTTCTTTTGGCCATAGTGGGCATTATGTCTGCAGCCAGGTTCTTCTTTTCTGGTGAAGAATAAGTTGGTTGGCATTTGGAAGGATATGATCATTGATGCTTGGTTAGTTCGGTTGTAGGCAAGTCATGTGATGTGTCGTGTGATGGCTCTCCACTGCTACCTTCGGGCCTCTGATTGGTTCCCTGTTCCAAGGCTAGGATTTTCCGGTTCATCTGCAGTGTAATCAAGTCTAGCTAGCCTGTTGTCTACCCTCGTGCCCATGGCATTCAAAGGTATACTGCTCTTTTGGCTGTGGTTGTGAATTTCTCCTGGGCAGATGTTTGGGTGTGGGATTTTGGAGGTAAAACAGGGTTCTGGCGACCCGGTATTGGTGAATGTTCCCAGGCCTCGGCGCTCGTGTGACCTTGGGTTGTGTTTCTTGTCCGGGATTCTCGTCCTTTTTCCTAAAGTGCTCCCTCCTCCTTGGGAATTCCCATATTTTCCTTCTTCTCTGTGTCTATTTAGCTTCAGGGAGCCACAAGAGGCTTCCCCAAGAAGACCAGCATTAAATGTAATGAAACGTCAATTTCTGGGTGAGCCCCTGATGGCTCCCTGATCCCCTTCCCTCCCATTCCAGATTGTCAGGTGGATGTCTGCATCTGCCCTGAACTGGGAGTTCAAGCCCCGGCAGGCAGTGAGCTTCATCCCTTTCTTCCCAAAAGAGTGGAGGAGGTGGGGCAAACGAGCTTGTGCTAGTTCCGAAGGAATTCAATCATTTATTTACATGGTTGGGGGAGTTCTTTCAGCTAGTTTTGAGGCTTCATTATCTTTTTGAACCCAGCAGTAGTTGTTGGCTCACTAACTTTTTGGTTGCCTTCCCTAGTGAGTTGGCAAAATAAATGTCACTGATCCCAGTGCTTGTGTGGGGGCTGGGCTCAGGCTCCAGTTCTTCCTGGCAGGCCTCTGGGACTTTACGGCTGATGTAACCCAGTAGATGGTAACCATCTCGGCATATGGCATCAGGGATGTCACCAGGGCTCATCCAGAAATTGGCATTTCATTACATTCAATGCTGGCTTTTTTATTGAAAGCTTATTAACCTTTTAGCCATTACTATATTGTTAAATGTTTTATGAGTTCTGGGAGGGCCACCGTGGGAGTTTCCCAGAGCAACGGGAAGCTATGAAGTGGTTTGTCAGAAAGAGGCATTTCATTACATTCATCACTGAATTTATGTTTTGTGATCAATGCATTTAAGGTAATAACGAGCCATTTTTTCACACAAATTCAGTCGTAGAGTTTATGTAGACCCTGATGCCAGTCTCCAATTTTACACATTTTGCATACTAGTTTTCCCAGCTTGTACCTTAACATTTGGTGACATAATTAACCATTCCTGTTCTGGTTATTAACCATCTGCCGTTCTTGTTATATACATTGAACGTGTCTTTGCTTTTCCTTGTTTTGTTTCTGTGGTGTCAATATTTTAATATTCAAAAGTAACAGTAGTTGCTTAGTATTGACCCAAGTAGTTTTGGAATTAAATAATAATCTTTACCATAAAATTATATATGGATTATAGAGTACTGTAGTAGGTTTGTTTTTATTTAATTTAGTGTAGACTTGAATGTTCTTCTAGGACAAACAACATGGTGAAAAATGCTATTATTCTGACATTATTTTAATGAACTTGAGGGATTATTTGACAGTATCCTAATGAACTTGAGGGTTAATTTGACAGTATCCAAGTGAACTTCAGGGTTTATCCTGACAGTATCCTAATTTAGAAC
The DNA here is from genome assembly GCA_020271785.1 of Procambarus virginalis. Taxonomy (NCBI): domain Eukaryota; kingdom Metazoa; phylum Arthropoda; class Malacostraca; order Decapoda; family Cambaridae; genus Procambarus; species Procambarus virginalis. Next base: position 9,858,060 of record WNGS01163519.1, on the reverse strand, counting down.
TTAAGGGCATTTCAATGTAATTCTTATTGAAAAAGATTAACTTTTGTATTTTCTCTTCTACTTTAGGCTTTATTGTTCTACTTAAGATTTTATTATAGGCCTCTATAGATCTGTCTTGGTGTTGAATAAGTATTAGGACTGTTTATTTCTGTATGACTTGATGATTCATTGCTTAAGTATATTTAGCATATTGGAATGTTATCAGTGTTTGGTATGATCACACTGGTTTTGTATTGAACCACATGGGTAGCTCATGTATGAGCTACCCATGATCTGGTAGATTATGGGTAGATACCATGATCTGGTAGAATATACTGTATGATCTGTGAATTGTTGAACCCGTTTCATTCCCTTGGACATCCTGCAGACCGACTGGCACGTACTCCCAGCACCCCTTCGTCCTCCTCCAAAGGGGTTGGGGAGGCAAACGTTCCCAGTCCATTCACACCTCCAGTGCACGGCAACCCGGCCTTCAACCCGCAGAAGATGGGGTCGGGGAAGGGAGGGGTGAGTAAGGTAACATAAGTCATCGGTGCGTCACTAATTCCCCCTAACTGCTAATATTTGATGTGTGTGCTTATACTGATGGATATTGATTGATGGTATAAATTACATGTTCTTTGTGTGTGATATTTGTTAACATCTGTATTCAATTTACAAATACAGTATTATTGTTTGAGAACAAATGATTAAACGAAGATATACAGTTCCTTTCACCTGGATCATCAGAGACTCAAACTCTGTTGTCCAAAGTGCAAGATTTATCCTACCAACTTGGCCATGGATGCTCACAATAAGGAAGAATCTCTGAAGCTCCTGAGATCCTTGTGAGGATCCATGGCCTGGTTGGCAGAACATTCATCTCGTATGTTTGAGACCTTATTTTGAGCTTCCGATGATTCAAGGGAATGAAATGTTATTGCATCTCACAAGATATACAGTATTTCTAGTAAATTAGGATTTCTGACAATTCATGAATGATGAATATTGCTGCTATATCAAAGGGATGCACTTTTAATTATTAACAATTTTGTAGAACTGACGCACCTATTCTAAATTGTAGAAATTAAATATCTCTTGAGATATTCGTAGATTTTTAGTAATTCTTATTAATTATCATGAAAATAGGGACTAGTAAAACCTATATGATTTTTGTTGTAGTATTGGTGCTAGTAATGTTTGTAGAATTATAATGCATCACTTACCTCTCACATGAACATTGTGCCACTGTGTAATCATAGAAATTTCTGATACAGTATATTATTAGATAGAAAAACAAAAACCAAATTTGTTTCCCATTAAATGGCTTGATTGTCAATATGGACAATAAGATTGGTAATGTGAATTGAAGCAATTAAAATTTGAGTCAGAAAAATGCAAATGATTATTCCTGAACATTGCATGAAAAGAGTTCATGATTAATTTGCGTTAAAAGCATTGAAGGCAATCAAAGGACATTTGTTCTTATTCAATAATTTGTTTGTTTTTAATAGAAATTAATTTCTTCTCTAATGAATATTTCTTCCAGCAAAGTGGGGAAGGACGAATCCCAAAACCTCCAAAAGCACCCGACAAGCCATTAATGCCGTACATGAGGTACTCCCGTAAGGTACGTTGCCTGTTTGATATTTTGAAGGTTTAGGCAGAACCAGCTTTATGGTCTTGATCAATCCTGGTGTGGTACAAAAATTGAAATACGTTGTAGCAAAGTTTAGAAATACTTTTATATATATATATATATGCATGCTGGAAAATCTTTGGCGCAGGGTAGTGGAGTTGATGCCATGTTCTAGATCACCTCAAATGCTCGCATTACCTACTGGACCGCATGTGTCTGCGGTAACCTAGAGGGCAGGTTTGATTCCGCTGTCTTGCCGAAAGGATTTTCTCATAGATACATCATGTTACATGTACAGTATTGTAATTTCCTTGTGTATGTATATATATTGCTTCTTTCTCAACATGCAAGATCTAGTCCAACACATGCACATGAATTGAAAGTGACGACATTTCGGCGAGTTCTAATCCTTAACATGTTAAAACTTGATTAGGATCCAGGCCGGATCAAAAATGTCATTACTTTCATTTCATTTCATATATGTATGTGAGTTGGATTATTTATTGCCATCCACTTTATTTTGGCTTACTCTCTAGTTATTTTTATATATTAATGTACATCAAATGTATAAAAGTTAATTTGGCTGTTCTCCTGTACTCTATATGTATTTGTTATCTTTCATACTGTCTATGCACGATAATCCAAATTATATGGGGGGCCCCTCCCAAATTCAAGTCATTCGACCATTTGAGTTAGCCAAATTTTGCATGAAAAGTACAGAAATTAAATAATTCTAATTCTGGGTTTCATTAGCTAGAAATCGCCAAAAATCTAATTTTATTTGAGTTGAGCAGCCACAAACTCGAACTTGAGCTTATTTGGTTACCAGAATTTGGATTACTGAGCTCTTACAGTATATTTCTACACTATCAAACTATTAATAAATTTGTTTTAATTTTTTGTTGAGGCTGAACAGTATTTTTAAGGTTGTTTTGCAACTTAAATATTAGTAACCATTATGAACAAAGCCTTGTAAGAGCAATCATACATATCCCTTAGCAACATTTTTTACACCTTTATAAACAAGCCTGATAGGATGTGTGTGATCCATATCATGCTTTTTATACCCTGATGAATAAAGCTGTGTAGAATGCCTGGATTATTACCTACATGTTGGCATAATTGGCTAAGTAGGGGAGAGGCCAGTTTTAAACATTCTTGTAAATTCTGAAGGTGACAATGTTAATTTCAGAATTTTTATTTACCATGATGGATTTCCTAGAAGGTTTTATATGACAACCAATCCTGGCAGGAAGTGAAGCAAATTTATGCTTCAGGAATTCTTTGTGCTGAAATATATGTTAATATCACCAAAGTTAGTGTGTGAAATGCTAATTCATTGTTAATTTACTTTGTGATGCAAGTCCCACAAGAATTTTAGATGTGAGATCAAGTGTTTATACATACATTACAAATAAATTATATATATATATATATATATATATATATATATATCTATATATATATATATATATATATATATATATATATATATATATATATATATTTTATTTAGGCAGGTACCACCTCTGGCTGGAAGAAAGGGTCCCATAGTGACAGAGTAAGGCACACAAAAAGCTTTAGAGGGTCTCCCCCCCCCCCCCCCCCGCCCCTGCAATTCACTGTGTAGTTTCCATGTTCTTTTGTTTTGCCACCCTTCCTTGTTGTTGAATTTTGTTTTGCTTTATTTCATATTTTAAAGGTTACAAGTTTCACAATGGTGAATACAATGAAAGGTTAAAGTTTGTAGAACTCTTTTGAGATCCACGGCTTCCAGACAAGGTCCAAGGAAACAGCAGGCAATTTCCCCTCTGAATTACTACACTAAGGAGCTGAAACAGAAACTAGCAACTCTTGGGTGGTGTTAATGAGCCTGGAACCGTTGTTCTTTGAAAAAGCTCAAGGTGCCCCCCATCCCAGGTCTCGAGTAACTTGGATGCTTTGGGAACTAATGTGTACTGACCTTCCAGTTGCCTGTACTTGTTTGATTTTACTGTTTCCCTGTGATTGGTTGCACCACACTAAGGTTCAGCATTGAAGTGTATGTAGGTGTCAGCCAGGGTGGTTACATGTGTGTAGTTCCACACCAGTTATTTGCCCCTCTTCTAGGCATATATTGTGATGTTATCTGGATGGCGCACAGGACCATCAGGATTTTGAGCCCTTACAATGCGAGGTTCTCTCTCTGCTGGGCAATGAACTGAAGCAAGGCTCCTCTTGATGATGTCATTAACTTTATTGTCTTTCATGCCAACCTTTGGAGCTTCTGCAGTGCAGCCCATGCAATCCATATTGGTCAGCTACCACCCTGTTGCAAATACATTTGTATTCAATGTGAATTACGGCACCAAGGCAGAAAGCCACTGCCACATAGAGGGTCTTTGGATCTAGTGTGCCTGTTGCCGACGTAGTCCAATGCATGGAGGGCACCCATGTAGTGGATTTGCTTTAAGGCAAGTTTTTCCTACAGTGATGGTGAATCCTGGAGCATGGCATCAGCTATTTTTTCACCTTTAGGCTGTCCTACCTGGACTGTTTTTATTTTTTTGGTTGGGTCAGAGTTGGGTGCTGGGGCTGCAAGTGTTTTCGTTGTGGTGCAGGTGCCGGCTGGAGTTAAACAGAGGTCATGACCTCTCCCGCGCTCCCTTAAATATATCCCCCCCCCCCATGCTGCGTGCTCAGCGCCTGCCGCAAGGCGCTGCTCATATGTTTTCCATCTGGCGGCAAAATTCCACTGCTTTCGTGCAAGCAATGACCATTTTTGGCTCGGGAGAGGAAAACACATGCCTAGGTTTGGAAGGGGTACTTATTTATTATATGTAGTTTAATATTATTAAATATTATAGATATTTATATGATATGGGCATCCCCACTGATTTAAATATTCAATAAAATCAGGATCATGCATCCCTGGAAATCACCCATAACTTCTGGGTCGCAGACAGGCACGCACACACTCTCGCAGGCACACACATATGTATATGTAAACGACCTTCCATAGGGTATAGACTCATTCCTCTCAATGTTTGCTGACGATGCAAAAATTATGAGAAGAATCAAAACAGATGAAGATAGACAGACTACAGGATGACCTGGTCAAACTGGAGGAATGGTCTAGAAAATGGCTGCTAAAGTTCAACTCAGGAAAGTAATGAAATTAGGTGAAAGGAGCAGAAGGCTGAACACAAGGTACCATCTGGGAGGTGAAATCCTACAAGAGTCAAATAAAGAGAAAGATCTGGGGGGTCGATATCACACCGAACCTACACAGAGGCCCACATCAAAAGGATATCATCAGCGGCATATGCTAGACTGGCCAATATAAGAACTGCCTTTAGAAACTTGTGTAAGGAATCATTGAGGACCTTGTATACCACTTATGTAAGACCAATCCTGGAGTATGCAGCTCTAGCCTGGAGTCCATACTAGTAAAATATCTCTATGTACAGTCCATACATTTTACAGTCCATACTGTAAAATATATAAATATACCATACTAGTAAAACACAAGACGAAGTTAGAGAAGATTCAGAGGTATGCCACTAGACTGGTTTCGGAACTGAGAGGAATGAGTTACGAGGAAAGGCTAAGGGAGCTGAACCTTACAACCCTGGAAAAGAGAAGAGTAAGGGGAGACATGATAACCACCTACAAAATTCTCAGGGGAATTGACAGGGTGGACAAAGACAAACTCTTTAGTGTGGGTGGAACACGATCAAGAGGACACAGGTGGAAACTTAGTACCCAGATGAGCCACAGAGACGTTAGAAAGAATTTTTTCAGTGTCAGGGTAGTTAACAAATGGAATGCATTACGTAGTGTTGTGGTGGAGGCTGACTCCATACACAGTTTCAAATGTAGATATGATAGAGCCCAATAGGCTCAGGAATCTGTACACCAGTTGATTGACAGTTGAGAGGCGGGACCAAAGAGCCAGAGCTCAACCCCAGCAAACACAACTAGGTGAGTACACATGCGTGAGTGTCTATACATAGATAGATCAATACATATACATGTGAGTGTCTATACATAGACCAATACATCCAAGTTGATCAAAGAGCCAGAGCTCAACCCCTGCAAGCACAACTAGGTAAGTACACAGTAATTACACACACTTCTCAAGGGGACATAGGTGGGAATTGAGTACCCAGATGAGCCATTGAAATATTAGAAAAAACTTTTTAAGCATCAGAATAGTTAACAAATGGAATGCATTAGGTGGAGGCAGACTGCAACACAGTTTCAAATGTAGATATGATAGAGCCTAATAGACTCGGAAATCTCTACACCGGTTGATTGGCAGTTGAGAGGCGGGAGCAAAGAGCCGGAGCTCAATCCCCGCAAAGCACAACTAGGTGAGTACACTGGCTGAAAAATTACTCAAGGGTCTAGGAAGAAATAAGGCAGTAGGACCAGATGGAGTTTCACCTTGGGTGCTGCAAGAACTTGCAACTGAGCTGAGCATTCCATTCCGATTGATATTGCAGACATCTTTGTACACCGCTGCTGCATGCATTAGCCGTGATCACTCTGGGATGCACACGATATTGTTCCAAGATGGATCTGTTTATTGAAGTCCTGACGCACAGGATGGGAACCCGTGTACCCGGAGGAGTTTTGAATTGTTTCCTATACATAAAATGCCTTGAGGTGCTATGTGCACCACCACCATTATCTCACTAATACATTATTAATATCCTCAATCTCATTAAAGGCATTTGTACCTCACATCACTTCTTTCCTGCCTATATATCCAACCTATAATTCTATCCTTAATTCTATAATTCAATCTGTAATTCTATCCTTCTGAAGATTATTATTTTTTTTTCAACTTGCTGTGGGCTGGATGTGGCCCACTGGTCATAATTTGGAGACCCATTAGCCTAGAACAATACCCCTCTCGTGCGGTCACCTAGGCTTGCTCAGCAACATATTTCTATAGAAGTATTAAACTTTTTTTTTTAATTTTGGTTACATAATTTATTGTGTTTTGAGCACAGCAACATGGTTGTTAAATATGTTATTGTATGAAATTTTACATAATTTGAAATTTTGAATTATTTATATTTTATCTTTGTTAAAGATCCTTGTTTTACATGATTATTTGAGTAATTTATTTATATATAAATAAATTACATTATTTATTTACATTGATTTATCCTCGATGAGGACAGGAAGCCGACGGCTTGTCTTAGAACAATGTTCATCATTTTACGGTATCAGCTTTTTGGAGCACATGATATTTTATTTTTATGTTATAAAAAGAAAACATAAATAAAGGTCTCTTGTTTTGTATTTCTCACCCAAAACACATTAATTTTATTGATATTTATGGAGAATTGTTAATATATTTGATGTTGTATGCTTTGGAGCATACAGAAAGTACCCATATCAAATTGCATCAAAATAACCATATCAAAAGGTATCAGGAAAATACATATACTGTACCTGAAGGTAACAAACAATACCCATATCAGAAGGTATCGGAAAACACCTATATCAGAAGGCATTGTAAAACACACTTCTTGGAAGGTATCGGAAAATGCTCATATATGTATCTCTAACTATTTGTCAATTTTCAAAAGGACAGACTAAAATAAATAAGATAACAGTATTTAAAACACTTCGGGCAAGTTAAAATTAAGTAATGTACGGCAATAGCCTTTATTGAGGACAGGAATCTTGTACTTAGCTTTGTATATTGTCCCTTCCTCAGCCATCCAAGGTCGAACTACTGATTTCCCCAGAATGCAACCCCATGACAGTTCTCCAATTCCCTGGTACCTGTTTACTTCTAGGTGAACAGTGGCATCAGATGAAGGGCAGTGCGTCCAACCATTTCTTCCCCACCCAGGAATCAAACCTGGGATCCCCAGGTGTTGAGAATATAGACCACTGTTCCTATTGTGTTTATTATATTTGTTGAAAATTTTGTAAATTAACCAGCCAATTGCCACACTAAATAATGTAATATAGGAGTTTGAACTAACCTGAAATGCGAAATGTGATTTTGTTTCTATTTTCTTTTCATAACCATTTTACTTAGTGTTTGTGTTAGAGACTGAGAAATACAACTGTTCAACAATAATATGTGAAAAATAGTGAGCTGTAGTTGTGAGCAAAGCCTAACATTTGTAGTCATTGGCAGCGTTGGGGTTTGATGGGCAAATGAGAGAGCGGTTGTTAGTCTTTTGCAAAAATATTGGCAAATGGCTATGCCCCCTATGTGCAATACGTACAAAATTTGGGAACACTTACGTTGCTTGCTCGTAATTTTAATGCGAAAATGACACTGGCTTGCAGTCTGTTTCAAACACTGCTTATTGATGCATAAATTCTATCATTAAAATTTAGAGTACAGTATTTTGATAAAAGAAGGTTCAATTGTGTTATTTAATAGTTAATTAATTTCTATATACAGTATAAGGGTTAATGTGTACAAAACTAACCGTGGCTATGGATACAATGTTTACACTTATGTTGCCATGAATTGCCCTCCCTTAGAGACACTGAATCTACTATGTCCCATTAGTTCATGAGCTAGTTTTGGAGTTTCTGATAATGCAATCACCTTTTCTTCTCCTAGAACTCACTCTAACAGCATCCTGCTTTTCACATAATTATTTGTTCCTTATTGTGTTTCAGGTTTGGGATCAAGTGAAAGCAGCAAACAATGATCTCAAATTGTGGGAAATTGGCAAAATAATTGGGTCTATGTGGCGAGATCTACCTGAAGCGGACAAGCAGGATTTTGTTGATGAGTACGAGTCGGAGAAGGTAAATACCTTCAATATGAGATTTATTCAGTGTGCCTTACGATTTTCTGGAGTGTGACACGATAGCATTTATTGATTACCCATAGCAGTGCACCTTTAAGGAATTGAATCCACCACTTAGCTCTATTGGTCGCTTAGGTGGAAGAGTAACACTTTTTTTTTTTATAAATCTGTTTGAACCAAAACATTCAAGTATATAAAAATTAAAACTAAATAGCCCAGATCACAAATATATAAAAAAAAAAGTGACGATGTTTCAGTCTGGTGTGGATCCTTATGAAGGGCCAAGAATATACTGAAAGGTCTTTCATTTAATTTCATGTGTGTGGGCTGGGTTACTTGTTGTCTATTCTCTTTATTAGCTATTGTTTGAGTTCATCTATGCAGTTTTGTCATTTAATTACAGACCAATTAATATAAAGGTTGTACTATATATTACAGTGATGATATAGTATTTGTCTTGCGTAAAATCCTGCATGTGTTACTCTTCCCATTGACCTCTTAATTTATATAATGCACCTGTTTAATGACTAAATAAATGGTTAGTTACCATTGTTTAAGTTATTAAAAGTTATACAGTATATATCAGTTACTATAAACATGGCACATATGATGAAATATTGAGACTGTATATTGAAATAGAACCTTGCATCCCTTTGACTCCCCATGCACATGCATTACAAACTGAAGCACGATGAAATCATCATAGTTCAGTAGAGCACCTGGGGCCCAGATTCACGAAGCAGTTACGCAAGCACGTACGAACCTGTTCATCTTTTCTCAATCTTTGACGGCTTTGTTTGCAATTATTAAACAGTTAATGAGCTCGGAAGCACCAGGAGGCTGTTTATAACAATAACAACAGTTGATTGAGAAATTTTCATGCTTGTAAATTGTTTAATAAATGTAACCAAAGCCGTCAAATGTTGAGGAAAGATGTACATGTTCGTAAGTACTTGCGTAACTCCTTCGTGAATCTGTCCCCTGGGGAGTACAGGGATATGGTTTGATCACATTGTATAGCCTCAATATTTTCTCATAGAAACATCATGCTCATATAATATTATTGTGCATGGCACATTCATTTATCATCTAATATGTGCCACGCACAACGAAATCACAAAACATGGTGTACAGTATATTTAATAATATGTTGAGGCCGTACAATAGGATCAGACCCATATCCCTGGACTGTGGGAGGAAAAAAAGAACTTGAAATTACTATAATTCAATCTTGCGGAGTGCATTAGATGAGTATGGGGCACCATCTATCGATTGCATGATGAAACTACAAAAACAAACTCCTGAGTATTACAGTGTCTCTAATAACCAATAAGCTTCCAAAGTAATAAGTCAGCATTCAGAGCCATGTGTTCATGTGTTGAAGCCACACAGCTGCTCTCATTGTAATGTTATCACGACTTGCTATACTTGCTAAATTTATCATGATTTTCCTCGGCCGCTTACATTGTCATCAACTTCCATTTGCTGCCTTTATTTTAATGTGTGCATTGTTTTTGATGCTCTATATCTACAAAATTTATCAGTATTAATTTTTTATATTTTCCCAATGCAATGTTTATTTGCACATTCTTCATTTCTCCTTTGCTAATTTCATCATTGATTCAGTGTACTGTACTTATTTCAGTATTATACTTACAACTACAGACTGTACAACCTGTCACTGCACATAGTTTGGTGTCCCACTCACAGCTGAATGTGTAATGTTCACACCTATAACTATAGATGTTCAACATTTACTGCACTTTAGCATCCCATATATATCTGAAAACAAGTATTTTCTTCTCTTATTCTACTATACTGTATTTTCATATCCCACTCACACCTGCACATTTCTGCTCATCACTGCACTTATTTTTGTATTGTCGCTCACAATTGCAGATTTGTACTATTCACTGCACTTATTTCTGTATTGGTGCTCATAACTATAGACATCTACTCTTCACTGCACTTGTTTCCATTTCTCACTCAACTGCAGACCATGTTCTAGTTGAGAAACTATTCACTACTCTTGTACCTGTATCTCACTCACAACTGCAGACTCATTCTTGTCACTACAGACTTCTGTCAATGGCCTGCTGATTTCCTGACATGAATTATGTCTTTTTATAGCCACCTCAAGTAAATGTACCATTTATTTGAAAGTTTAAGCCCTTTTTCATTAAATTTGTATTCATTCTAGTTGACTGTCTGTAATAAACAATCACTCAATCCCATTTTGCGTGAAAAATATTTACCCAAGTCCAATCTCTGTGATGTAAAAAAAAAAAAAACTACATGTACTGTATACTGTATATGTATATTTTATTGTATTATCTGTGTTACTAATATTACTTATTGTTTTTTCTTAAACTTTCATATCCACTTTCAGAGTTTATAGAAGTAATAAACTTCAACTGGGAAAAAAAAAACATTTGCAGTACATTGTTGTCTTGAAACAATAAAAATCTTGACCAATTGTGTGATAACAAATTACCAGTTTTTTGAAGTATCTTCTTCCAATTTAGATTGTTGGGTATAAGAAAATCAGTAGGAGCCATAAGGAGGAGGATTTGAACCCTGAACATTATGTTAATGTGATTTCATTGTGCATGGTCGGGTATTTTATATTCAATTAAAAATATCCACATCTAAAATTTAAAGTTTTTTTGTTTTTAAGTGGAAATGTTCATTGATTATTAAAAGAATATTATAATACTCTTAAGTTACAACCCAGAAAATCTCGAGGTCATTCATGTGTTAGTACAGCACGTTTTCAGACAATTTTAAAATGTCTTCTCAGACTCTTTATATCGTAACTTGTATGGGAAGCTTCAGGTTCTCGAGCAAAAACTTGATCCATCATTTGGCTTAAATTGTACAACTTTGTGGAAATTTTAGAAAAGCTGAAGAATGAGGGTGAATTCAAGCTAGAGAAGATGGGTGAATTCAGATTGAAAAAGCTGGTGAATTGAAGCCAGAGAATAGGATTAATTTAATTTAGATGAATTCATGCTGAGGGTGAATTCAAATTGAAAAAGATGGTGAATTCAAGCGAGCCAAATGTTCTTTACATTGATTCATCTCTCTTGACTTGACTTGACATCTGTCTTGACAATCGCAAGCAAGCTGCTGTTGTCACAATTTCTGCTTTGGAAATAGTGGCAATCATTTTTCAAGAATATAGTGGGGGGGGGAGGTATTTGCACTTTCACTTTGTTGTGATTCTATTTCTGTATAACTTGTTACACAGTACTTTGGACAACTTAGCACTTACACACTTCCAATTGCTCTCTGTGATTTCCTCCTGTGCTCCAATCACTATATGTGATTTCCTCCTGTGCTCCAATCACTATATGTGATTTCCTCCTGTGCTCCAATCACTATATGCAATTAGCATACGCAATTTTTGTCCCCAGTAGAGTTGACTCGATTTAGAGATGCGCTCCACAATGTAGTCATTTTAAATAGGTGGGCAGCTTAGGGTTTAAATAAGAGCCATAAATGATGGTGGCCCTAAGGTAATATTATTACCTTACGGCCACTTTTATTTTAGAGTAAAATTTTCTTTGTTCTATTTTGTTAATGATTCAAAAGCCAGTTCTATAGTAAAGTACTATATGCATGCTCTTTAAAAGATAAATTTTAACTATTTTAATTTGTACACTTTTATTACCTCAGCTTAAATACCTAAATAATTCATTATCCTTATATGGTACCGTCTTACATAGCAGTGAAATGTGGAGGCTGTTTTGTAATTAATTGGAGGTTAAGCAGACAGTATATATATATCTTAAGATTAAGATTCCCTAAACTGATGGACAACTTAAATGTTTGGGTTAAGGCATCTGTCACTGAGCACCCGTACTGTCTTATCCAGGATGTTCTGTATTTTTCCGGTGGATAGGATGCACGTTTTTCAAAACTAAATTGATAAAAAAAAGTACCATACCATGTGTCTGATGTGCCCAGATGGGAACCAGTGCTGTAGATGCAAGGAAGGCACCTAACTAGTATGTTGAAATAGACTAAAATTGTTTTCTCCACAAAAATATCCTTCTTAAAATAAGGGTGCATTTTATACACCAGAAAATACAGTAAATATAATTTGCTTATCTTCAGTATTAACAGTAAGGTAAAGATTATACAATGGTTGTGAAAACATTAACCTGTTTGGGTAAAAATATGAAAGGATATGAATTGATAAAGTAATATGTATAAAATTCTTTTAGAGAATTTTGATTTATAATGTTTAAGAGTAACACAGGATTGGAACTTGGGCCTAAGATATACAGTGGCTACACTAATGCAGCTCTTTAAAGAGATAAAAGGAATAGAATCCAGGAACCAACTGAGTTCTTGAATTTGTTAATAAAACCAGTACAATAGTTTGTTTTAAATAATGCTCTTTGTTGGTAGGTATCGCTTCGTGAAGCAGAGGCATAATGTCGGTCTTTTTTTATATCTTCGACCCTAGTATGAGAAGATCAAAATTGTTGTTTGTGCCATTGTAAACATCACTTTGAATATATATTTATTTTAACAATATAAAGAAGTGGGAGGTTTCTCATACCATTTACCTATTCATTTCCCCTTAAAATTTCCTCCAGGTTTCCAAATGATCCATCCGCTACACGTTCCAGGACTCCTCATTGTTTCTCAAGATGACCATTTATTCTAACTTAATACTCTTATTGTGCTTTTTTGTCCTGTGGATTTTCCCATTGATCATTTATATTACCCATTCACTAAATTTATCATGCACTTTTATTTGTTAGTGAAAGCATTTAGTGATTGCTTTTTTTTTTTTTTTTGAGTCAAAATAGCCCACAGGTAACCCAACGTGCATGTATGAAACGAAATGAAAGTAACACTGTTTACTTTCAGTGAAAGTAACACTGAAAGTAACAATGATGTGACACAGTAACACTGTGTCACATCATAACAAGGGTGCAAGACGGACCAAAACATCGTCACTTCATTTCAATTTCATTTGTGGCTTGGGTTTAAATTGTTTCATCTGCGCTATTGTGACTTATTCCTATCATTTTCTTTAGTTTTATATTAATGCTATTAGGTCTTAATTACTGGAGAGTTTAAAGGAGGATGCTAGTCAAATATTTTGTAGTTTAGACTGCCACCCTGCTTGAGTGTGGGATTGGTATGTGTACAGTAATACTGTTTACTCATCAGTGGCTATGGGGGAGCTAGTTCATAATGCCCAGCCTCGTAGCCATATCTATCTGGTGTGCTAATTACTTCACTCATTATGAAAGTTTTCATCATATTTTTTCTTTACATTTTGGATGGAATTTGCCGCACTGTTTAGGAACTTTCTCAGTAATGCAGGTTTATCATACATTATTTTAATTATCTTCATAATCTGCTTTTCAAATGAATATCACTTTACCTAAATACCTGTATAGGAATCTACAAAGCTGCGGTACAGCTTTGCCACTCTCCTCATTATTTTCGTTGTTATTTAGCTAGTAGTTTAAATGGCCATAAACTGCATGTATAGAGGTGGAGGGAATAGCAGTAGTTGTTGTTGTCGTATAGTACCGTGTATAGTAACCCGTGGTAGTGGGTATTAATTAATACGTGTCTCAGTAATGTGATTGGATGGTAAGGTTTATTACTATTTGGATGAGCAGAAATTGAAGGTGTTGACGATTAAGATTTTTGTAATTCTGTAGATGCATACCTTAGCTATACTAAGGGTATCTAATGCTGCAGATGTATACCTTAGCAATGTTCAACAATATGAGGGTTATAAATCAGGATAAAGGTAATTCCTTTCCCAAACTAACATACAGCTAGATATAAATTATCCTTAATTGTTAACATTTTCTCCATTTTTCATTTCTCATCCATCTTAAGTAGGAGAAGCCTTGTAGAACTTGTGGTACACACACAGGCAGTAATTGGTTTATAAAATAGACCCCCCCCCCCCTCCTCAAAAAAAAAAAGAAATTCCAACTGTTTTCTTTAACTGCCCAATTCTTTCATTGCTACAGTATAAAATTCTATATTGTCAGTGAAAGAGGCTGATATTTCATATCTATTTTAGTAAAAATGTGTGTGTGGCAGTTGCAGAAAATGTAGTTTTTATGTTTTAAGACAACCCAAATTTTTGGTGTTATGCCTTGCAATTCTTTCTTAGAGATTGTAGTTTCATACATTTGTGAATGTTTTATTGCCTTCTCATGTTATAGATTTTTTGTATTTATGATGTAGATTTGAAAAACATAATGTTTTTATATATATATATATATATATATATATATATATATATATATATATATATATATATATATATATATATATATATATATATATATATATTTAATTAATGAAGGGTAATAAGTGCTAAAAATGGATGCATGAAGAATTAATAGAGTATTAGAAGATAGTTTTTGTTTATTAGATATGCTATATTTGTGAGTCAAGGCATTATGTTGAGTCATAAGTGCAGCTTAGTGTTGTGAGAATAGCTCTACCATGCTGACCAAGCCCCAGACTGGCTTTGTGAGAGTTATATGCTGTCAGACAGGGTTCTGGGTTACATGCTGACGTACACAGGTTCTGAGTGAATTATGTGCTGACAGGGCATTGTGTGAGTTATGTGGTTACAGACTGTGGGGCACCAAGTGAGTTGACAGCTCACAGAACGAGTCACATGCTGACAGACGGAGCACTAGGTGAATTGCAGGCTGACATTGGCTGTGGGTAAGCTCTGTGCTGACATCCTCTGATTTGCAGGCGGATTACACTAAGGCTCTTGAGGCGTATCACAGTTCACCCGCTTATCAGCAGTACCTGGCAGCCAAGTCTAAAGGTAGGTGGTGGGAGGTTAGAGGGGGTCGGAGGCACAGCAGTTTGAGGGTTGCAGCACTGTAGGGTTATTTGTGTGTGTGGAGAAGGAGAAGCCATAGCATCTTGAACTCTGTAATAACTGGAACTTGAGCACGACCTTTGTACTAACCACATTTGCATGTTGTATTGTAATAACCGGGACTGAAGCATGACTTTTGTATTAACTAGATGTGCATGTTGCGTTATAATAACCTGGACTTTAGCATGATCTTTGTGTTAATTTTGCACGATGTATTACCAAATTCTGTTGTGATATTCAACAAATATATTCAGTGTTGTAATTTTTGTTCTTGTTTCAGTGAAGTTTGTATAGTGTAAATTAAATGGATTTGCTTTTGAAGGAATAACAGAATCTGGAATTGTTTGGTAAAATTTTGCCGTCTCTAACAAGGCCTGCCTTTATTAATTATATAGTTATTCGGTATTCATACATGATTGTTAGGTATGGACAGTCTCTCTTTTTCAAATTCTTGCAACAAGAAATTAGATTCAGCAAATGATATTTGTTCCTATTGGTTTGCATGGACAAATATCACTCGTTATACTGAGGTGTAAAGCCAGTAGTGGAGCTACGAGACATTCTGCACCAAGTGAAACGCAGTACAGTATCTACATTTTCCTTGACAAAATTATATATGACTAATGGTAGATAATCAGCATGTATCCAATCTGATGACTTATTTAGCTTTCTATGTTTTCTAACAATTCAAATTACTTCATGACAAGACTGTTCTTTCTTATACATTTATTGCTTGTGCAATTCTGTCCGCCTTATTCCTTATTTTACCATGTCCTTTGCCTTCGTCTCCCTTATATACTTTCTTCGTTATCTTTATCATGTTAGCTCCCCCTATATATACAAAAAATACATTAGGGGTGAGGGCAGGTTATTTTGTAATGGATGTGTCATTTTCTTTATTTTTGGACACGAAGTACTCCAGGGTCAGAATTCATCAAACATTCACGTGTCCATATGAAAACTGTACAGTACATCTTTTTTTAATTGTGGCAGTGTAGTCCATATTAAACAGCTTATGGGCTTCGGAACTAAACAGCCCAAGGTTGTTTTTGTTATGGAGAACCTCATAGCACTTTGGTTATAAAAATTTTCATAAATGCAAATTAAGCCTCTATGATTGAGGAAATCTGTTCAGGTTCATAAATGAATTTGTAAATTCTTGATGAACCAAGGTCTTGAACAATAACTTAAATGTTATTGTTTGTAGGAGCACCAAAGATCATGTACAGAAAGTGTCTCCAAAAGGTAAAGATACACTAATATACTGTAAATCCAAACACCTTACCTTATGCCTAAATTTTATCATCCATTCCTAGGCCGGGATTCATCAAGCATTTATGCATTCACCTAGGATACCTGTATGTCTTTCAACAATCATGGCGGCTTCCTTTACATTTATTTAACAGTTTACGGGTATTGAAACTGCACAATCCAAGGTTATTATTATGAACAAATCCACAAGGGCTGTGATGAGGGTTTGAACCTACGTCCGAGAGGTTCCCAGACGTTGCCTTAATCGACTGAGCTACGACACGGTTTCTTTTAACCATGTCGTAGCTCGGTCAATTAAGGCAGTGTCTGGGAGCCTCTCATACGTAGGTTGGAACCCCTGTCACGGCCCTTCTGAATTTGTTCATTTGATGCATCACGCTATTGTGATTTCTGTGTGTAAAGGTTATTATTGTTACAAACAACCTTGTAGTACTTCACGTCTCATAACCTTTTTAATAAATGTAAACAACTCCGCCATAATTGTCGCATGCTGTACACATCTCGTAAATAGATGCATAACTGCTCAAGGGATTCTGGGTCTATCTGGTACAGAGGATGAATTCTATTAATTGTAGTCTTCACCCATCCTATGTCCTGGTCATAAATACTTGAAAGAAATATATTAGCAGTAGTCAACAAGGGTCATGAGCCCCATTTGCTGATAACTTTAGATATTTCTTTATTGCAATGGCAACCTTTTGTTTCCATTCAAATTAAAACACATTATTTCCAGTGCTTGATGTCTCTTTCTATTTTATTATTGCTTTATTGATCTATTCATATTTGGCAGCACAGAAAGCTAGTCAGTGCCTTAAACCACTCTCCACTAATTATCTTGCATTTATACAGCTGAGCAAGGATGGCAAATAGACATTCAATATGTTGAATCCTAAGATTTCTTCAAGTAGTTGACTTGCAACTACTTACAAGTAGAGTCAAGTAGTTGACTCAAAGTGTTGATAATTATCATTTGCTGAATCACTTCAGTTGTTGCAGTGTGCATGGCATGTGTATTCTTTGTTTAGCCCCTAGTTGCTCTCTCATGCATGCAGTTTTGGTCTAGCTCGCAGTTTGATCATTAGTCTCTCCACCAAATCCCTTTTCCTTGTTTGTCAACTTGTTTTTCCTCCTAATGACGTAATCATTTGATTGTGGTGTGCTGACGATCACCACCACAAACTGGAGTCGTCCCTTTTAGATCTCTCTCTCTCTAACTCTGCCTCTTACAGCACCTTGATGACAGGTTCATTCACTGTACTACTTGCATTTGTGGTTTTGTTTTACAGCTTGAATATGAAAAGGCAATGAAAAGCTATCATGCTTCCCCGAGCTATCAGGCGTACTTGAATGCAAAAACTAAGGGTGAGTACGAGGCATTTTTTGTGCACTTTTCCTGTTCCTATCAATTCTTTCTTATTACAGGCTACTTTTAAAAAGTTAGCATCTAAGTAATACATAACCAAAGTTTTTTCAAGTCATTAACACTCATGTTCCAGTTTTGGAATGTATGGCAAAATTATGGCATCCAAAGACTTACGCCTGTGTGCTGGTTCAACAGGTTGCAGAATTCAGTTTGAAAATTCACAGAAAATTTATTACTTTTATACAATTTTTGTTTTTGTAACATAGGATAGAGCAATCAGCACATGTATTTGAATGTCATAAATTTATATATATATGTAATAAATAACTGAACAAATGTATAGGTATATTTAAATATTTATATGCATTTATATTTTTTTTATTTGCTCTTGGCATACAGTCACTTGTGGTATCTTCTTAAAAAAAATATTAGTTTTTGTTAGTGAACATCTTGATGCCAAAAATATATATAAAATATGGCATATGAAAATAAGAGCTACAGGAGACATAGAAGTATTGTATTATCAATACAGTATTTTCATTTAACTCTTGCAGCAATACAAATGATTAATGTAATAATAGTTTTTATTTATTTCCTTCTTTTATTCCATATGGTAGACTACCCATTAGCAAACAGTTTAAAATTATATAAAACTATAAGAAACAGCTGTCAAAATTTACGGTCATTTGAACAAATCCACAAGCGCCTTGACGAGGATTTGAACCTGCACCCGGGAGCATCCCAGACACTGCCTTAATCAACTGAGCTACGACAGGGTAAAAGAGTTAAAACCGAAGTTCTACTGAACTTCTGGATCTCGCAGCCTCTCCGAGGCACAAACCAGGGTTTTACACAACAATTCCCCCCTGCACTTAAACTATGTCAATAGGCCGTTCTCCCTCTTCGCCCATACATCATTACATACAGAGATCACACTAATGTGATGCATCATCTGTGTGTAATGCTGTAAGGGCGAAGAGGGAGAACGGCTTATTGACATAGCTCAAGTGCAGGGGGAGTTGTGTAAAACCCTGGTTTGTGCCTCAGAGAGGCTGCGGGATCCAGTATGTTCAGTAGAACTTCGGTTTCAACTCATTTACCCTGTCGTAGCTCAGTCGATTAAGGCAGTGTCTGGGATGCTCCTGGACGCAGGTTCGAATCCTCGTCACGGCCCTTGTGGATTTGTTCATTTGATGCATCACATTAGTGTGATCTCTGTGTGTAGTGTTTACGGTCATTTATAAACACAATTGTGTTCATTGCTACCAGTTGTGATATTTTATAAATTCACAAAAAATACATTTATAATATTATGCAAACTCATTTTCTTTGTACCATACACGAGAAGCATTGTTAGGGAATGTGAGGCGCCAAACTTTTATGTATACGCAACACTAAACAGCTTTACAATCCTAACGTACAGTATAATTATTTGTGCTCGGCAGAACTGCCATTCACACATGATCTTGTTGACTTCAAGGTATTGAGCCGGGTCTTTTATCAGGAACACAAGAGTGATTAAAGAAATGTTGAATTTTTATGATTGTTGATTTATCTATACATGGTGTCTCATCATTCATCGTTAATTTCCTTTCACTCTAAAATTTCAATCAGTTATCATAGCTACATTTTTGTGATAAAAATAAAGCAATACAGCACTTGTGAGTCAAAGTATTAACCCAAAAAAGGGAGAAAATAAGGCTGTAAATTAGAACTAAGTCTTAGGTAGACACTAGTTTTGGGAACTAGTTATTTGCTGGGCTTCATAACTAGGTACGAAGACCTAAGTATATGTTGGTTTTGAGAACTAGGTATATGCTGGTTTCGAGAACAAGGTATACACTAAGGCTGCATCCAGGATTTATGCTTAGGGCTCAAAATGTGGTCTAAAACCAATTTAACGTGCTGCTTGTATTTAAACGCTATACAGACCCATGATTATAACAAGTAAATAAGTAATTTTAATTGGACAAAACTTTTCAAAGGCTAGCTAATGTCCCTTTTAGTACAGAAATTAAACATAAAAGAAACTGGAAATTGAGATGTAAATATCCACTGTACACCCAAGTACCATCCACTCCCATTTCCGTCACTGCCCATACACAAACCTAAGGCGAATGAAAACTGAAATTAAGTTTCAGTTTTCTTTCCTGTCTTGAGTGCAGCTTAGCCTTTTCATTATGGAATGATTTCTGCAGAATCATAATTACTGTACTGTATTTGCTGGTAGATAGAACGTTTGCTTTTGGCCCAGCACCAGCTGGGCCAAAAGTAAAAGTATCCAAAAGTATAAGAATATAGTATTTTCATGCGCAAAATCATGTTTCCCCTACAAAACCACTTAAAAACTATTTTCAGTAAATGTACAGGTATAATGAAACATACTAAAATTATCTTTGTCTTCAAAATATCCGTGTGAATTACTGTAGTTGCATCATATATGGTGGTAAATACGGTACTGTTTATCTTTAATATTACAGTATTATTATGATGGGATGTAAGGATTGCTGTACAAATTTAATTTGTACTGTACAATTATATATGTACAGTCCTTGAGTGGCCTATTTCAAATTTTCCCATGATGCTCAGATTTTAAAATGTGTTTTAGGCTGTGGTTAAAGAATAGGCAACTAAATTAATTTGGCTATTAGCACTTAGCAAATTCAGGATCCTAGTCCCCTCATATTGCAGGTGCCACAATACTGTTTTGTTGTAGAACATTCACTCGGGAATTGTATATACTGTACAGTATCATTAAAAGTATAAGCATAGAGCAACTAGACTCTGTTAATAGAGTAACATAGTGACTAGAGCAGCATCTCATATGGGATACTAATATATTGGATAGATTCAGTATTGAATATACCATATTTCCCAGCATGTAAGATGCACCCCTATTTTCTAAGGATGTTGTGTGGATATTCTTTTTATGTATTTTTCATTGTACTGTACATGAAAGGTATTTTAGCGTGTGCATACCCTATTACCACATTCTGTCACACACAGGTTATGAGATTTAACTTAAACCTAATGTTATAACAATGCATCCTATCTGCCAGAAAATATGGTATATATATTAGGACCCATCCTGCAAGTCAGCCAGGACCACACACACTAAAATATTCAAATGTTCTCAACATGCTTTCGTGGATTGATTGCATCCTGTAAGTCTTATGTTGAGCCATCATGGTATGAAATTCAACATTTGTGTTAGAAAATGAACAAATTAAGCCTTTGTTAACAAACAAACAAATCTTTAACAAAATCTTTGTTAGAAGAAAGTTTTGTTTCAATAAGTGTACTTACGTTTTAGTCAGTATTAGAGAGTTAAGAAGTATTTAAATTTTCTTTATTATACAACATTGTTTCAAAACATTGTTTATTTTCACACTGGTACAAAGGGATAGGCTGAAGTTGTTAAATGAATTACAGGGTTTTATTTCCTTTATGAATTGCTATTCTTTAAGCCAGCGATCGCCAACTGGTGTTGTGTGTTCTGAGAGTTTAGCCAATGATACCATGAAACCTTCAAAACTCGAAAGACGAGGCAACTGTTATGCAATCATAACACCCGGATTTAGCTGGGAAACTGCCTGAATATTTTCAAAGTGTGTGAAAATGTGCAAGAGCAAGTAATTGCGTTAACAAAAATGACTGTTTGAGATAAGTTAAATTAGTAGTCCGCGGGATTTATAATTATGAA
Source organism: Procambarus virginalis (assembly GCA_020271785.1). Lineage (NCBI taxonomy): Eukaryota > Metazoa > Arthropoda > Malacostraca > Decapoda > Cambaridae > Procambarus > Procambarus virginalis. Next base: position 9,836,433 of record WNGS01163519.1, on the reverse strand, counting down.
TTTAGTGGTCCATGAGGTCCGAAAGGTTGGTGATCACTGCTCTAAGCTGTCGCATTCATTTGTTTCCTATGGTAGGAATCTGGTTTGTCATAGACACAACGGCAGGATGACATTGAGGTACTAATGCTACTGGAATCTTTTAAGATATTCCTGAAGTATATCTTCAGGAATGCCACTCTATCACTTTACATTCCGTGTAAAGTGATAGTGGCACTGGAGAAAGCTCAATGAAAGAATAATGCCATAAAATCTTTAAGCTCAAATGGATCCTTGCTTAGTATCCTTGCTTGGGAGGAAACAAATGGCTGAATACAATTAATTGCTTTGTATCGTTAAGTTCAATTAGGGTTTCATTTTCATCCTGAAATCAAGGCATTTGTTACTAAGATTTGTCCCTTGATAATATGTTTTGTGACTGTTACCTGTGGCATTGCTTGACTTATGTCCTTTTACTCTTGTAGTAGGATTCTTTGCGATATTTAGGACATTTTGGCTCCCCTACGATACAAATGATGCTAAATAGTATTCCCATCAGGGAGTAGTTGAATGTAAGAGCTCAGAAATATGGCTTTGAGCTTTTGGGAAAATCTTCTTTCTGAGTTACTTCATTTACGTGCCCCAATTTATGGGTGCTGTTTTATTTTAATTGTTGATTGGGTTTGTATGTGAGCTGACTTGGATCACTAAACTCCTGGGTTGGAAAGCTTCTGCTGCCTGGTGGTGAGTGTGGGTTAGATGGGCAGCAGACAATTAGAGCAGTGAGCTTTGTATTGCTAAAACATATGACACAAAATTAGAATGATGAGAAGAGAATTTGAAGGATAATTAACAACTCCTGTAATTATAGTGTGAGGCTATTGAAATGTGTATAGCCTTAGCATAGTAGACAGTTTTTATTAATTTGAAAAACTGAGAATATATTTTGACTAACTATAAGTTCTATGCACCTAGCCTGTCGCCTAATGTCTCATTTTTTATGGAATCTACTAATCCGTTAACTTAAAAATGCGACATACTGTATTGAAGTAACAAAAATTAAAGCATAATATTGACATTTTCGATACATTGGCTTTGATAGGTTAAGTGAGTTGTTTGGATTCACATGTTTCTGGTTAGACAAAACAGCTGCATTTTTTATAGAGTGGCATATCAAGAGAATGGGGTAATTGTACATAGAGCAACAAATATCACTTATCACATAGCGGACAAACACCTTATTTTTATTTGTCTTACAGTGCTATATGAATGATATGTAGGAACTTTTGATTATTCTGTGATACAGTATCTGCTACATGGCCTTGCGGGCTTGTCACTTTTTTTTTTTTATAATTTCTTACTGTATTGTAAATAGAACGACCTTTATCAGTTTTATTTGATAAGCTATAAATATTGTGTGTGGTGGTGGGTAATCAAGGATTTCTGTACCTTCTTAATATTAACTTTAAAGCCATTACTATATTAAATTACAACAGAAACAAATGTTTCTGGGCTTACCAGGGTTTCTCCCCCTAGCAGGAACTGTAGCCACCGAAGAAAAGGAAATACTTGACCGATCATCTAGTACCACGACACCGGGGACGAAGCTTGATCGTCGTATTGATATCCAGCCAGCTGAGGATGAAGACGGTGAGTGGCTCTTGTTTTACTTGGGATGAAGAATGGGATATTTTGTCAAGTTGGCCTTTATTAATAGCATTTGATCTCAAAAAGTAGATTTGTGTGTATAACTTTGCATAGATTTCAGTCTTCTCAGTGTTTTTTAATAGCACAAAAATTTAGTAAAATATTGAACATTTGCCTTATGTAATTATGGTCACAGTATTTAATGCATATGTATTTCATACAGATTGAAGTATGCCTTCGATTTGCTTAAAATACACATTTATAAATACCCTGTATAGAGCAAACCTAACTTTGTTAGAAAAATAGGGTTACACTGTAGAGGCTTTCAAAGAGTACTCAAATATTCCACTTTTCCCTCAATAATGCACTGACCTGAACATTATTAATAAATACTCCTACAACTTTCCAGCAACAAATACAGTATATAATGAAGTGCAGAATACTGTACTTAGGAAGTGCTATGACACAAGAGTGTAACTCTAAAATGTGCATGAAATGCTAGAGACTTATGAGGAGGCAAGAAGTCAGAGTGTGGTACTGTAGTGTACTGTGTTTGGGCACTGCATATAAAAGCAAAGTTATATATGCACAAATTGCATACACCAACTCTCAGTGTATTTATTGTGTTTGGGTATTGCCTGTCAAAATGCCATCTTGTTTGTACAAATCTCACTGCTCTTGTGTGGGTGGACTTACTCTCACACAGTATGAATGTATGTATGATAAAATCACCAGGTCTTAATTTGCATACTCAAAACGTATGCAGAGTGAGGACTGATTGTATTATTTAAAATTATCAGTAGGTGTAACTGATACTTGTTTGCTCATTTTGATATATGTTCTGGTAAGTAAATAAAATAATGCAAATATTCTACAGACTACGATGATGGACTAAGTGTGAAGCATGTGGCACATGCACGATATGTACGCAATCATCGCCTCATCAATGAAATATTTTCTGACACTGTTGTCCCTGATGTGAGGTCGGTGGTCACAAGCCAACGTCTGACAGTATTAAGACGACAAGTTCAGTCTTTGACTATGCATCAGGTGAGGGAGGGAAATATTGAGAGAAATGCATTTGGATTTTCATATGTAGTTGAGGGAATGGTCCTGGACTCCAGTATGATTGCGAGTCCAGGACCAACAAAAGTTTGATGCTTTTCAAACTTAACTCCTGCACTGTATACATGTTAAATGTGACATTCCTGTGGTACACACACACACACACACACACATACACACACACAAAATTTAGATTTTTTTTTTTTTAATCTTGACATTGTTAATTGGCATCCAGGAAATATAAAAATCAAAGTAATAATATCTTCTTCTTGTGGTTTGGTTGTAGTGGTCCAGAGAAGTTGCATTTTTTCAGTGGGGATGAGATGAGGTGCCGCACGGGAACAATTTGGTCAATTTATTTTCATTGCTTTTCACACTGTTTAGTTTTTTGTTCTAACTAGTTGTATTGATGTTCAAATGTTGTGTTCATTATATATAACTTTTGAAGATATACATATGTTCAGGTATGTGTATAAATATATGCACACCATGTATTTATTCATACTAATATATGTATGCAACAACGATCACAAAAACACTGATCCAAGTATGCGGAAAGACCACATGTGAAGAATTCGCGTTTTTGGCTCAATTTGGCTTCATCAGAGCAAGATAGAAAGTGAAGAGCGAAGCATGGTGGGGCAGACCCTATAACCAGCCCCCAGGGAAAGACGTGCGGTCAGTCGTGCGCCTTAAGGCACTATGCACAGTGCACGGGTTAAATATGATGAGATGAATGGTCCTGGACTCTAGTATGATTGGGGGAAATGCTTTTGTATTCTACATTGTAGTAGGGAGCTTGCATTTGGATTCCATAGCATAGTTTAAAAGAGTGCATCAGTGTTTAGCAGAATGGCTGGAATTAGTATCAAAAATGCTTTTGGACTGTACAAGTATAGCTCGGTGGGAGTGGGGGTAAAGTCTTTTGATTTTATAAGTATCTTCAACCAAGGAGTTGATGTATGCAGTTAAATAAGTACTGTATCTTCAACCAATTAATTAATTTTTGCAGAAAAAACTGGAGACAGAGTTGCAACAAATTGAAGAAAAATTTGAAGCAAAGAAGCAAAAGTTTATGGAAGCAGGCGACAGTTTTCAGGGGGAACTAAAGAAGGTCAAGGTAAGCCTTGTATTAAATGCAACTGGCAAAAACAATATAAATTAATTTAATCAGTATAATCCGCACACATGAAATGAAAGTGACAACGTTTCAGTCTGTCCTGGTCACGTCATGACATAGCATACCTTATATTGACTCTCCCACTCTGGCTTATGTCATTATATGATAAGGATAGAATGTGGACCAAAAGTCATCACGTTCGTGTCATGTTTCGGTTGGGTTATTTGTTTTCGTCCATGCTATTATGACATTCTCTGCCTACTTCATATGATTAGTGGTTTCAGCCAAATTCGTTCTAAAGTTATTTAATAAAGGAAAGGAAGTAATCAAATTTACCATGGATAATTTATTTTTTATTTTCCTATACATTTTTAAAGTGGCTTTATTCTCTATCCTTTTGTTACTTTTTTGTTTCTCCCATTTATTGTCTGTATTTTCTTTCCATTTATCTGTTACCTTTGCTTACCTATCGTACTTACCTCTCGCCAACTACGGGGAAGTGAGATCTAGCTCTTTATGCCTCGCTTCCTAGCCACTGTTCCTCCATGATAGAAGGAAATTGGGGATATGATAAGTAATGAATGACTATTTTTATTATACATTTGCTGTTGAAATTGTAGGTGGAGGTGGCTTTCTTTCTTTATTTTAGTGCAGTGTGCTTGTTGAGCATCTGTACGGAGTATGAATATGTTCTGTTTTTATGCTTCAACTCGCATTTCCAATTTCTCCCAATGTTCTTTTGCCCTATTCTCACTCAGTTTAAAGATGCTGTTCTTGGTTACTTTGTCTTTTTCCTCTCGATAACATATCTGCATAGGGATCATATTTCTTTTGTTCCTGTTCTCCTCAAGGGTTAGATTGAGTTCCCGTCACCCATCATCATGACTTAATCCTCTTAATGCTGCTAATAGCCTTATTTTGCAAAGCTCTGTGCTGTTTTCCAATGGAATGCTAGGGCACATACATCATGAGTGATAGACAATCATGAAGCATAACGGAAAATAAAAACAGAAGGTCCCCTGTAGAACCCTGTAGTTCCAGAGAAAGGCAAGATAGTTACATTATGAAGAGAAGGTGCAAAGTCAATATGGCTATATAGCATACACAGGGATATGAGGACAGGACAAGATAGGAACTGGGATAAGGGGAACAGAGTAAAGGAATGTCGGCCAACAACTTAGACTGTCGGTGATTGAACACTGGACCCTGTGAGAAGTGAGATGAACTAGTTTTGAGCAGATGACACCAGGAGGAAAAGTTGGAGGGCAGGCTGCCTGAGACCTCAGGTGACCTGGGCTACCAACCAGTGGAAGTCAGGCACATCGTTGTTAAGGTATGATAGTTTGCCTCGTTTACTTTTAGGTGCCTTATTTCCTTCAAGTTATTGCCGGTTTTGTTGCACTTATACCTTCTAGTTAGTTTTCCCAGTTTTTTCGTTGATCTCTGTTCACCTCACCTTGAGGAGCAAGTCAGATTCTAGTTTCCGGCACCTGGTAGGCAACAGATTAATCTCCAGCAACTGGTAGGCAACAGATTAATCTCCAGCACCTGGTAGGCAACAGATTAATCTCCAGTAACTGGTAGGCAACAGATTAATCTCCAGCACCTGGTAGGCAACAGATTAATCTCCAGTAACTGGTAGGCAACAGATTAATCTCCAGCACCTGGTAGGCAACAGATTAATCTCCAGCACCTGGTAGGCAACAGATTAATCTCAAGAGGCCAGGTTTGTGGTACCAGAGTTGAGCTCAGAGAGTCGCTAGGGATCCAATAGAAAAGTGCATTTTATCATATTCAGTGCTTGATTTCTGTCCTAAGCATCTGATGCACATCATCTCTACTTCAAACTTTTCACCTTGAATGTTGGAACCAGAAAAGGGGTTGATAATGCTCATCTTTTATTGCATTCATTCATTCGTTGAAGTTTGCTGCTTCATGATATGTCCTGTATAAGCTCACTGCCCCATAATTACCATATTTTTACCATCATTATCATTAATTTTGTTTAATGTTCCAGAATTATGAAATTAAAGTTTTTATTTAAATTTAGGAATAAGGATATATTTTTTTATTTTATTTTTTTTTATTTTTTTTTTTTTTTTTTTTTAGGCTATGGCCCCAAAGCTAGATGAAACATCTTTTGCTGCCATGGTAGAACGACAGAAGGAAATACTACGACGAGAGGCTGAGGAACGACAGCGCAGTGCACAAGGATTACCTCCAAGACCTTCGTCAACTTGCTCTTCCCAAGCAGCAACACCTAGTAGCCAATCTACAAGAGAAGATGGCAACGAAGCTGCTGGCCCTGCGCCCCAGAACACGGCCACGCCAGTGGATGCTGCACCGTCTCCTGCGCCAATGCAGGTCAGTTAAAGCAAGTTACAAGGACCTAAAATGTTCATCAGCTGTCTGAGCAAATTGGGGCCATTGATGTGGACCAAGACAAGTAGCAAAAATATTGATCCTGTGTCTTAATTGGCATTTGTAATTGATTCATTTGTTTAAAGATTTTTAGAAGCTTAAATATTTATGACAATTTCTAGCCTGCTTACCAAGTTATTGTAGCTCCCTGAGCATGTCATGAGGTAATTTATAACCCAAATCATAAATGTGAAATGAAAGTGACAACATTTTGGGCCATCTTGGACCTTTATCATGTTGTTTTGGTCCTGGACAGACCGAAATGTCATCACTTTCATTTCATATTTGTGATGTGGGGTGTTTGTTTCAGCCACGTTGTTGTGACTTCCTTTGCAATGATGTAATTCTTTTATGTTTATTCTCAATGGGGACACATACCTTGTTCTGGAATATAATTGGATTTGACTTTGAATTTCTATATTCTTAACTCTTAGAGACCACAATTGATCCAGACAGCTGCCAGGCATATACACAAAATTTTAAAAGATATTAAAAGACAATTTGTTTTTCTTATTTTCTAATGAATTAAAAATATAGAAATATATTTCCTTGCACATACAGAATTTCATATTAATTAAATTTGACAGTCCAGAAATTTAGATAAAAATGTTTCTCAATAATTTAAAAGTTTTGTTTTTATAAGATTCAAGGAAAATTGTAAATATTTAAGGTAAACTATAAAAAAATATCAGAAATGGTCTCAAAATTATTATTATTTATTTTTTTGGGCAAAAATTGTGTTATATTTTACCATCTACTCCAAAATTCTTATAATTTGTATATAAGATTTGTCTGATAGGTAATAATAGCCAGAGAAATGTCAAATCTGGATAATTATGGACGTTCTAATACAAAACACAATTTTCAAAAGCTTCAAAGGATATAATTACCAAATGACATAAGCCAGATTAATAGCCTTTCTTACCTGGATGAACCAAAATATTTCGCTGTTGTTCAAGGGGTTAAGATTGAAAAGTTTCTCTGATGCATGACTCAAGGTAGTGCTCATCCTTCAGTTGCATATTTAGGTTGGTTAAACCTGATATGATTTCATTTGAACTAGAACTAGACCACAAGCACTTTTGTAACTAACGAACTCGCCGTATTATACAACTTGCTTTCCTTCAAAGCTCTAAGGCAAAAACGTGCTGCCATCACCACTCAAGTGGCTACCATACATCGTATGCTGCCTCGAGAATGAGCACGTGACATGTGGCCCGTCACTGAAGTATCTGTGACTGAAAGGTATTTCTTCAAACGAGGACTAAAAGGTTGTCAGTGTGAGAATTCAAAGATAATTCCAAACATGTTCATTATATATCAGGATTATTTAGTAATATTTAGATTGGTGAATTTTCTTGTTTGTAAACAAACTCGTCGAAATGGAAAGTTTTCAGTGTACAGTTTGAAGTTGGCGGAAAGTTTTCAGTGTACAAAATCAATCTTAATGGAAAGTTTTCAGTGTATGGTACAATAATAAACTTGTCAAAGTTTTTCATGTACAGTACCTTAATAAATTTGATTGAACTTTTGCACTTTCTCTGTTAGAAGGCAAATCATCTACTAATATTACTGTAATTAACAACAAATATACTGCATTATATTTCCAAAAGCCTATCCAGAAATTTAACAGGATGAAATGCTCCGTTGTAATAATTGTATCAGATAGCTGAAGGTCTAATGGTAACGCAAATTGAAGCAGTGTTAATGAGTTCTGCAAGTGTGTTTCACTGGATAAAAAGAAACTTTTAAACTTAGAGAGTATTAATATAATATTTGTTTGCATACTGTAGGGAGGATTTACTGCAATGTTATGCAGCAGTGATACTACTTTATATCTTGGAACTTAATTACTTTGAGTTAGACACAAGTATTCTTGGTTATCAACCTAGGTTTCTACTCATAACCCTTAAACGGCTTTAGATGCTATCTGTGATTAACTCCTGATTTCAGATTGCCATATGCAATTAATTCTTATGGATTTTTAATACTTTTTCATGCGCACCACAATATACGATATTTAATTAGCTTAGTTGTTTAAGGGTTAAGGACATTTTGTGAGGCATTTGTTTTGTGGAATGAGTGAACTAAGCTTCCCTTGCATAACAAAGTGGAAACAAATAGTAACTCTTCCTCCCTCTCTTTGTTTATTATTAATTAATAAACTTTTCCATTTTTTATGTTATTGGTAAAATCTTAAAATTTCTTTGTATAATATGTTTTTCCTCAATTATTTTTCTTCCTTTTCAAATACAGGTTTCATTTGTATAATTAGATTTTTGCTGTCTCTGCCTTTATTTTCTTATGGAATGATAATTGTCTTTCATTTAGTATTCGAAAACTTGTTACTTCCTCTTTATAAATGAGAATTAAATCTTGTCGGTATATAGGCACCTATTTTCTTACTTAGCCCACATTTCTTGCATTTTCTTAATCTTTGGTTTTATCAGGTTCAATTGGAATAGTGTGTCATTCATTGATAACTGAATAACAATGTTTTCACAAATATGGTCCTTTAAATAATTTAAATTGATTATAAGCTCACTGTTGGCTAGTTTTGATCATGTTGGGATTAATGGATCATATTGTAGTATTTTCCGAGTGGCATCTGTCAGTGATTTTTTTTCTGTGGTATATATATATCCAGCAATATGTGGTAATATCAATAATAGCTGGGAATTAACTTACCTAAGTCTTTTTCCATAATGACATCTTTATATCCCAATTTTTATGTTTCGAGAAGAATTCCAGAAGAAAATGAATATAAAGCACGAGTTTGTTGCATACATGAACATGAACAGAAGAATATTTTAAGAAATTATTACATTACTAAAGAAATGACTATATCAGTCCCTGGAGTATATTTGGAGTCAGTTCTAAGAGTTTTTCTACTTTCCAGGCCCGGCCTAATTTTAGATTTTCAAACAGTTAGTACAGGTTTACCCATTTAGGGAGGTGTAGAGCAAATCGATGCAAGGTTGAATAATGTGTTAAATATTTTAATTGTACGGTATCTTAATTAATTCAAGTATATCATTTACACATTGACATCTATATTATTTGAATAAGATTGTGAATGGGATGAATATGGTGAAATTGTTCAGCTATGCTTGGATAGTTGGTGTGAAAGATGAGAGCACAAATGGTGTAAAACAATTACAGTAGTGTACATATTAAAAGACTGGACATTGAAATTTGTGTTAACTATTTATGATTTTAAAGCCCATTGGCAATCTCCTGCCCAAAGAGTGATGAAACCAAATGTTGACTTCATTTTATAATGCCGTTCCAAAGAATTGAATTATGCAATATACTATAGTGGACTAAAACAACCAAAAGTAAAGTCTCAAGAGGAGAGCACTTTTAAAAAAAAGTTACTTGATAGAATTTATGTTTACCACAAAGACACTACCACACCCTTCCCTCGTCACAGTACCGAATTAGGTTCTTAGGCCCAGATCTTAGGTTCCAGGTTGTTAGCCAACCTTAGGTACTCTATGATGGCATAGACCTGTCAGCCAATTAGAACACTAGGCCTACCCAGCTTGGCTTCTCACTGGAAATAGCACCTGTACTCACTCACCCAGCAAAGCTAGATGCTGTAGTGTCTCACTCCACATTGTTGCATATGTGCCATGCGGCCTTAGATAGAAAATAGGGGTGTGTCGTTAATGGTCAGAAAGGTGAGTGCCTTCCCTAACCCTGACTACCATTTTTAGCTTGAAAACTCCCCCTCCCTGGCCTTGGGGTCCTATCCAGATGGCTGTCTTCTTTTCAGTAAATTCTGGCTTAGTGAGATGACGTAGGTCAACATGGGCAACCTTGCCGAACTCTTTGCATATGGATCTGTAGACACCGACTATGCCCTTTCTTGGACGAGACCTAAAGAAGTTGCACCATGCAAGCATATTGCAAGCAACATCTTACATCATGATGAAATCTGCTGGGGCTGAGAGGCCACTCTTATCACAAATTATAGTAGAACATAAATACTATACTGTACTGTATATCTAGTTATAGTGTAAAGAATAAGTCACAATGAGGTTGAAACAAATAACCCACATTATAAAAAGAAATGCCAGTGATGAGATTTTGGATGTGACTTGAAAAGGGACGAAGATGGACCAAAATGTTGCCACTCATTTCATTCCGTATATATAGGTCGAGTTACTTGGATCGGTAACATTATTGGGACTTGTTCTCTGCCAAAGATAAAGGGTTTGTTAAGTACTATTACTGAGTGTGCATATTGATCTGAATTACTACACACGTGTAGGCTGAAGATGATGATAATAAAGATAACAATAGTTTTATTGTGGAGATTAGCATTTATGATGTGAATAGAGGATTTAGGTAGTGGGGAGGTATTGCTTACAAAACAGCAACACTAAATGCAATGAGGAAAGCACTTATTCAGTTTAAATATTTCTTTCTTGAAGATAATACAGAATGGTGGAATAGGGCTCATTTGGTATTGAAATATGTTCTATAGTAAAAGTGGAGCACGAACAGTAGTGATACTGGATATCCATACATAAAATATCATATATACAGTATATAATATATATATATATATATATATATATATATATATATATATATATATATATATATATATATATATATATATATATATATATATATATATATATATATATATATATATATATATATATATATATATATGTTTATTTATATTTATATTTTACCATGTTTTCCTCTTTTATGGGGGGTGGGTGAAGCATCAGCTTGGAGGAAAATGAAGAATAATACAATACAGTGAAAGAAGCCTCCTACCCTCAAATTCACCCATATACATACTGTACTTTATCGGTTTATCATAGTCCATTTATTCAATGTGGCCCAACATGTGTCGACATTTGCAGTATATTCTATTCAGTCTTGTTGCCTTTCATATTTTAAATAACATGTCTTTGTAATCTTTTTATTCTTTACTCTATATTAACACTATTCTCTAAATACAACATGCTCCTCAGATTGTCCATTTCTACCGTACTAATTCATGATACAGTATTTCTCATTTGTAAACACCATCGTTGTCTTGCACCTGTATATAAATTGGTTCTACTGCACCCTCATGTAGCTCTGTCTACTTTCCTGTTCCTGTCTTCTAGTTTTTAACCCGGCCTTTCAGTGCACTAGAAACGTTCTTCCTTGACTTGCCCCACTTTTTGCTGCAATTGCACAAATTTTTCTTTCATCGATATCACACATCAAATATCAAAACGCATTGATCGCCTATAGAATTTCACCATTTCTGTTTATTTTACACATAATTTCTTTCTCTATCCAGTACTGTACCATTAATTTGTTGTATGTTACATTATGCAGTGCAGCCTCGATTTGAACTACTGAGTATGGGACCAACCTCATTTCATTGGAGAGAGGGATTCATTGCAACTGAAGGTGCCTTCAGAAGGCATTTATGTGATGTAATTTTTTTAAAGAAAAGAAAAATACATTGCTATACCTATTTCTAATGTTCCATTCATCTATGAAAATTGTTAACAAATTTACAAAAACATGGATAGTGTGCATTGAAACCTGTTAGCCTAAACAAGGTTCGCTGAATTGAGGTTGCACCAATGCATATATTGGAAGTGATTTTCCAGTGGTTTTGTAAGAGGAACATACGATTTTTCATGTACAGTAAGTACAGTTCAAAATATATAGTTGGTAGAGGACCAAAAGCATACATCCTGTCTGCCAAAAAATCCAGTGTTCTTGTCAATATCTCGCACATCAATTAAATTGTAAATGTTGCTGTGCATAAATGCCTTGCGCACTATGCTCAACATACTTTATCATCACCATACATTAAGTTTAACTGTACTTCAATTACTTATATACATATTAGTGCCTTTCTCTAATATTCTTAGTTTGAACTCCATTATACTTTCTATCAATGTATATAATGAACAACCAGTGTGACATCATGCAACCCTGACATGTACCTACATTAATGTCAAACCAGTGAAACACTACACAATTAATTCTTACACACTGCCACAGTACTTGCTACATGAAACATTTCTTCGCAGTTACAGGATTCCGTCATCTCCCTACAAACTCGTTAGTCTACCAAGTTTTTTTTTTATTATTATTATTGTTATAATGTATTTTTAAGTACATAAAGGATTTGCACACCTGACAATCTTTTCACATGCCATCTGTACATACTATCGAAATGAAAATGTCTGATCGACACACCCTCTTCTGCTATGGCACTATTGTCTAAGCTCACTTACCCGGACTATATGGGAAGGACCCCTCACTGGATAAGCCAGACATCCAAGTAAGCAGAATTCTTACCAGAGAACTCCAAAAATTACTATATATGCATTTTTTTGTGCCACAACCAACGTAATTTGAAAATCCACACAAGCATCATAATCAAAGATGTAATTTAGCACAGAAACGTCACTTTACCTTGTAGTTCCTCTTGTTTGATACTGTAGCTCTTGAAATGTGCAGTTCTTGAAAAGTGTATATACGTGTAATACATGTACTGTATAATAGATTATGCTCCTCTTTGCATTTTCCCGAAGATAAACATAGCAAACTCGGCACGTCCCACTCACTGATCCCTAAAATGTTTACATCCGTTTGTTTATTTGTTAGGTTACAACTCTAAATTTTGTATAAAAATATTTGCAAATTAATTCTCTAGAGAATAGATGCAAAAACAAGTGTATTTATAATAGATTATGTGCAAAAGGGATAAACACAGTATACAGTACAAATGTTTATAAACAGCAATTGGATAACGCATTTTAGCGTCAACAGAATGCAAAATTTTACTGGGTTTTTATTTTATTGTGAGAACATGGGTTGAAACCGTAGATAAATTTCTTTGTAATTTTCTTGTGTTACAAGCTTTCCTTCATGAAATAAGTTGGATATTGGGATTTACTGTAATGCTCTCATACTGATGGTGTCTTAAGTAGTTTCAGTAGTTCTGCAATAGTGAAGATATGCCTTTTCATGAAAATCGGGCTTCGGATTCATTTGTATGCTGTTTTACGATATTTTATCCTAAAACGATTCATTCGTACCTGGATAAAGGGGACAAGAACCTTTGGATGCTCTCATTGATTGACTAATGATTTGCAGGCCAGAGACTGAGGTGGTTGTATAGAGAATCACAAGGCAGATGCTTCATGCAGGTTCACATATAATTGGGAATATATATTAACACATTCACATTATTGCCTACTCACTTCTTTCTCTCTCTCTCCCCCTTTCTCACATTTTCTTTCATTCTCTCACACATCCTCTTTCTTTCTCTTTTCTACCCTAACCTCATCTGTCCGGATTTAATTTGTACCTTTTTCCAGACAGTACCCATCAATTTATTATTTTGCCAGCAAAATATTATAGAATATTATGGAAACAAGTACAGATATCCCAGAAATAGACATTATATCTTGCCGTGTACTTGCCATATAATTGACACTTCAGAAATTAAGATCAAGTTTCATGGTAATGCTTTTACTTGGGTGGTGAAAGTAGACAACTAAGAACGTGAGAGAGAACCCAATTACACGACTTAATAACATGATAGACCGAAATGTTGTCGTTTCTTCGTTTGCAGGTGTGCTGGTTGGGTCTTAAATAACCCGCTCCACACATGTGAAAGAAAATGAAAGTGATGACGGGTTTCTTCTTGTTTCATGTGTTGGTGGTGACATTTGTTTGAACCATGCTATTGTGACTTGTTTTCTGCCTGTTTATATTTTTAGGTTTTAAAGATTATTTTAGAATTGCTTTATAATTTTGCTTTTGTTCTAGGTTTAGTCACTTATTGCATATAAAAACATTAAATTCCCTTCACCTACATTTTAAACTACAGGAAAACGACATGGGTGGAGATGACGATAGCAAGATGGAAGGTGAGAATACACGTCGTCTCTCGTAAACATTAGCTCTTCATTGTATGGTGGCGTTTTTACTCCTACAAATATTTTATATATGTACTATTTATATATATATAAAAATACCAGTACAGTATATATATATACATACAATACTGTGTGTATATGTGTATTTATATATATACACAGTACTGTATTTATATATTCAGTCATCTAGAGTCTAATTTTTTATGGAGTCAGTCAGATGACTGTTAGTCTTGGGAACTCATTTGTGGATAATGGATTAGTGTTCATTCCCTTAAGGCTGCTAGCTCCCTCATACTGCTTTAGTAGAATGACTTGTCATTTGTAATAGCAAGAATATGCATGATTTTCATCTCTTAAAACTCAATTTCTTTTATTCATTGTTAAATTAAGGTAGAAGTTTTGAATAATTATATGGATATATAACTTGGAATGCACTAAAAACCAATTTCTCTTTAATTAATTTTTTTTTTAATTTATTATCTTCACTGTTAAATTAAGGTGAAAGTGTTTTCAGTTGTAGCTTCCGAACTTTCAATATGGATGCACAACTTTAAATGCAGGCAGATCAAACATTGTTTTGCCTCCTGATTCATTAGCTCATCATTGGAAAACTTGACACCAGCCTTTTATGGGGTGGCTCCTTAAAGCTATCTGGCTTACATTGCTCCATGCTAAAAAGTCACATCAATCACTGAAGTTCTGTTTGGTCTACTGAGGACCAGAGCCAATACTTGGTCCCCCCTCGCAGAGGTGCAGGGAGAGAGTGACAATCTGCCACCCCCGTCGGGATAGCATCCAGAAAGTCAGTGAAGCTTTACAGACAACTGGGAGACTCACAGAAAACAAAGCTTAAAAACTGCCAAGCAATTCCTCAAATGACTCACATGGTACAAGAGATTCACTCAAACTAGCTTGAAACTTGATAGTAAATATCAACACCATCAGGCTGCCCTGCCCTTGCCCTCAGCTGGCTTCCCTGGTCAGTTCTGTTGCTAATGTTTGGAGTAAGTTGCTACCATGGGTCTGCTAGTCAGGGACAACCCCCATCTGCTTCAAGCTAAGTGCTGGCCATCCTAAGACTGTTCATCGTGTTAGGGCTATTTGCTTGTGTGTTGTTACTTGGTTTTTAGTATTGCCTCACATGCGTGTTTGTATCTGGCTTGTTGTGTGGGGGTTTGGCTATTGTTGTGCTTTGGGCTGCTTGTGTTCAAGGCTTTCTTCTCTGGGTGACTGATAGCATTGCCCTTGTGCTAAGTTATTTTTCTAGTGTTGATGTACCCACAGCCTAACTAGATGGCTAGTTAGGCTGTAGGTTCATCATTTGTTGTCTTGTGGCAGCTCTTCGCCACTACCTGCCTACCGCTGGTTCTGCCTTGTTGTTTGCCCCTGTTTTCTTGGCAAAGGTTTGCATTTCTCTGGTCATCTGGTGTCATTAATTGATTGTTGATTGCAAATATGTGGCTTTGTCCGTGATCTTCTCCAAAATATCCTGGGCTGATATTCGGGCTTGGGGTTTTAGTTTACAAACAGGGTTCTGGTAGCTCGGTTAATGTTCCCAGTCCCATGGTGGTGCTTTGGGTCATGTCTCCCAGCCAGTTTCTCTTCTTGGTGCCTTCCACTTCTGGTAAGTCCCATTCCCTGTGGTTAGTTTCAAGGAGCCAACAGGGTGGCTACCCTAGAATCCCAGGGTTGTATGTAATGTCTTTCAGGTGGAGCTCCGGAGGCTCCCATGATTCACTCCCTCCCTTCCAGGTTTTGTCAGTGAGTTGTTCATCACCTCCACAGCTGACTGCAGGCAGAGGTTGAGCCGCCTGGTGGTGGTCATTTTGTACTAATGAGTTTTGAGCTAGTTTGAGTGAATCCCTTGTTTTCCATATACTATATATGAATCATTTGTATTATTTGGCAGTTTTCTAGGCTTTGTTTTCTGTGACCCCTCCAGTTGTCTTTACAGCTTCACTGACGTTCCAGATTCTTTGCCAGTTTGGTGGTGAAGTGTCACTTGCTCCGTGCACCTCTGTGAGGGGTGGGGCTCTAGTTCTGGCTTGGGTCCCGGCTAGGCCAAACACAACTTCCGCGACTAATGTGACCTTTTAGCATTGAGCAATCTCAGCTAGATAACTTAACGGAGGCACTGGAGTTCTACCAGAAAGAGGCATTTTATTACAGTGAATTCTTTTTTTTTTAATTATTGAGAATTAAATTAAATATCTATATCTTGCACATTGCTGTTAATTCTAAATAAAGCCATTAAATATTTTAGTTTATTCAGTAAAATCAGTCTCATGATGTTTGTTTCATTTTATTGAACACTTAATAATAATAATAATGTTTATTTAAAAAATGTTCAGAACATAGTACAATGGTTGGTAAGGTGTTACTTAAAAGCATATTTAATAAAGTCATGGAACATAACTATCCTGTACTGCACAGAGAACTTATTAGTCTGAGAGACTTTACGCAGAGAGTGTCATCTTTTGATTATTCCGAAGCTCCCACTCGATAAGTTTAATACAACATGGCTACATTCCACTTGCAGAGCATGATGCATGCCATTTCATTTAATAACAATTTATAAATTGCATTTAGCAGAAATTTTTGTATGGTTTAAATTTTGGTTTAATTTGATCTTTTATTAACAAATGTATTATATGAATTGTGCAAGTCATTTTAGTTTGTTTGAAGTATTGTTTTTGTTCTAACTATACAGTATATTGATTGTGTTATTTATTGCATGTATATGTGTGCATGCAGGTGTATGTGATTATTGTGTGATTAATGGTGTGTGTGTGTGTTTAATGTGAATGTCTCTAAGATTAATGTTTACCTTATACAGTAAGTATTTGCCAGGAGAAGTCTGGCTCTTGACCTGCTCCTTTGCTTGGGTACAACAAGCTGTTTGGCTGTTTGCACATTCCTTAAAATCTTGTATGTAGGGATCATATCTGGTCTTCTGTTGGTGTTAGGGCTGACTTTGAGTCTGTCCACATAACTTAGTACTCTCAGTGTTGGAGGAAACACCCTTGTGGCAAACATTAAAGTCCTTTGAAGTTTCCAATTATGCCTCATAAGCACAAGCTGGCCTTGCATAGGTTGTGTGTGGCACTTTTAATTATTTTTTTAACTACATTGCTAAAGGTCACTTGTTTACAAGCATTGCATTTGTCACTGATTTTATACAGTTTATATGCACTTCTGGTGTGAGACTTTGCACGATTTCCACCCATGTGTTTGATCTACGCGTCCTCTCACCTAATACAGGCATTTTTTATGGAGTCGTCTAGCCTGTTAAAAATACGTTGCACAGTACAGTATTAGTAAAAATTAAACCACCATTAAACTAATAATGGGATAGGCGAGTTGCTTGGGTTCGTGTATTTTTGCCCAGGCAAAACGGTTGCTTTTTTTTCAGTGACAAATCAATAGAACCGGCTGGTTGATAGTTGTATTATTCTCGCTACTGTTTTTCTGGTCTCCTTTCACTCATGTAATTATTAATGTAACTCATTTGGTTCTTCTTACAATATTTAATTATCACCAAGCATCGCTTTTTTCATCAACTCGATATAGTCACCATTCCTGAATCAATTACATACATCATTGGTATGGGATTTGGGACTGACTCCTGCAGAACACTTAAACAGGAAGCCCTGGAAATATGCTGTCAACATCTCTTAATGTGATGTATATCTGCATTATATCTGCATTTATGGGTATTTGTTCTATATTCACTGCTTCCCTATGATACTGCATAATGGAACAAAGACTTGCACCTTACTGTCAGCAGGAGTGCATTATCCTGCTAACTGTGCAGACCAAGAATCATAATAACGTGGCTGAAGAGTTGACATCCATCTGAAGTGAAGCACTGACGATGTCTCGGTCTATCCTGGACAATTATCAATTGTTAACAGTTGTGCACCTTCTCATAGAATGTCCTGATTTTCTGGCTGATTGTAAGTTTTACTTCCCATTGTTTCAGTCATATGACTCTTCTTAAAGACTCCTTAACGAGTCTGATTTCTTTGACACCACTTATCTGGCATCTTTCTGCATGTATATTATCATCCTTAATGATATCTAGGAATTGTTTACTCTTCTATGACAGCTGGAAGGAGCCAAGCCCTTTGGGGGCTTGGCTTTTTCTTTCGGTAATTAATTACTTACTTACCCCATAACAATATTTTGTCTAGTTCCATTGTCTTCAATATGACTAGGCCTGTTATGTTCTTTACTAACTTTTCTTCCATTACATTGCATATTCTTATACCTAACATCCTCTCTTCGCTGTTTCAAGTAGCTGCTCCTTCAGTTGAACTTTTCTGTCATGTACTCGGCCTTATTTATTTTTTCCGTGAATTTGTCTCATTGTTTTGCAGTGTTATTGCATGATCATTCAACAGTAGTTTTCTACTGAAATGACTGTAGTTTAGGCTTGTTTGATGCCTTATGAATATAATTTGAACTGTTTCTCTATCTCTTTAGTTTAGTATGCTACACTACTTTTTAACTTGTTTAATCCCTTGCTTTCTTTTCTTATTTTATGTCTTTGCTTTCTATTGCTGTTTATTAGACTGTGGACTGTTTTCTTTCTCATCGGTGTCTTTGTGGTATTGGGTTGGGTTGTAGTATTTTGGTGGTGTTCCAGAGATCAGTGTCCCTGTGGCCTGTCTGTAACACTGGTGTGTTTCTGGATAACATATTGTATCCCAGTAACAGATTTCACTTTTAATTCAGTCTTTCATTAAAGTCCCTTCTTGAAGTTCTATTTCTTGTTTACATTCTTTAGTGCTGGTTAAGCAACACACTGCCTTGGTACTACAGTATCTTGAAGACTCTCCTTCCCTCCAGAAACCTTGTTTCTGTTTCAGTTCAGTCACATCCCCCTTTGTGCAAAACAAAGGGGATGATTAATGGCTTTATAAAAAAATATAAAGGCCTACTATGTAAAATTCTTAATCAAACCCTTTAATATTTTTATGTAAAGTATATAATTTCTATTGACTTCTCAAATACTATGACAGTGGTTTTTCAACTGAAGGGGTTCGTTGTACTGTATTCTTTTCTATGTATATTTCAAGTGAATATGAAGTTGTCGTTGAATATGAATGAATGTGAAGTTGGTTCGTAAATATGCACTAGAACATATGTCTGCTGTATCTACTAGTTTGTTCTTCCATGTGAGTGTTTCATTGTCCAGCCACTCAGTGGTTAAAGACATTATCAATACCTTCATCTTTATCTTAGCTGTAATTTGTTCCATGAATCTCAATAGCTTTTTTCTTGTACCCTTTGCTTATAGCAAGTGATAATGGCACCATTCCTTTCCCTTGTCCTATCCCAGATCCTTTTCCTCATCCCTTCCTAGTGCTATATAGTTGTACTAGCTTAGTGCTTACTCTTGATAATTATTTTACCTTGCACATAGCCACTGCCATTTTATGCTTAAATGTTGGTATGTAAAGTGATGTGATTGTATTCATATCCCATGGGCATTAAGGATGGGATATTTAGGGCTTAGGGTATGCACTTTGTGTTGTATATATGCATGTATCTTGTTTTGCTGTACTATTCCAATTTACTTTGTACCCTACCCCTATATCATTCCCAATCCTAACTGTGTCCCTTATTGCCTAGCTTCCACTGGTGCGACGTCAGCTGCTACAACATCTGCACCAAATGTTCCGGTTCCTAGCAGTAACACTCCTATTGCTCCTGCTGTCAATGGCCCGACCTCTACTGCCCCATCCAATGTCCAACCAACAGTTAGTGGTGCCCCAGCCCAACTGCCCTCAACCCACAATACCTCAATACACGCACCTACACAGATAGCGCAAGCAGGTAGTACTCATGGCAGCTTGATCCCTCCACTTCATTTAAGTCATGCCCAGATGACACCAACCAATGTTATTCCTCCAAACATGATTCCTGTCCATGCATCTCAGATAGGTCCAGTCCATGTTGGCCCTCCCCAAATGCCCCCAACTAATGCTCCTGCTGGTAACATGGTGCCTTCACACCACCCACAGATGGGTTCAGTTCATGCTGGTCCTCCACAAATGGTCCAAAGCAATGCAGCCCCAGGAAACATGATCCCTTCTCACCAAGTTCATATTCCCACAATTCATGGCCCTCCGCAAATGGGTGTAGCTAGTGCCGCACCTGGTAACATGATGCCACCCCATCCTGCCCCATCCCATACCGCACCTGCACCTCAGCCATCTGCCCCTCCTCCTTAATGTTTACGTGTGACATTGAAGTCCATGCTTGAGTGCCCATGAAATTGCATACTTGGCTTGTCATTTGCAACAGTAAAATCCACTAATGTTGCAGGAAGAAATTACATTTAATGAAATAAACTGTCATTTGTAACATACTAAGAAAACCCCACAATATAAAGAGCACAAAGAAACCCAGTGTGTTTTTAACATATGGTCAAAATGCTACGGTTTTGTTTATTTGAGAGTGGGTTTTTTGTATTACAGTGGTTGCACTCAGCAATGTTCATGGAACTGAGGCTATAGTGCATGCATTGCATTGATTTTGGATACTTTTGTTTAGTCTTTCTGTACTTCAAACGTACAGCATGGGATCAGTGGTGTTAATGTGTAGTTCACACACAGAAGGATGTAGAAATTGAGGGAGCTTTATTTTTAAGGGGATATACACATTTCTTCCTATTTAAACGGGATATGCAAATTTTAACTTAAAATATATTTCTAAGGTCATACTGTGTAGCTGAGGAATTTATCTCCATTACCAGTAGTAACATTTTCTGCTAAAATATATTTCAAGCATACAAAATTTTGACCATAAATTTTTATTGGGCATTCCCCATTATTGTGAAAAGAACATCGTGTTAACTATCAGTTTTAATTTCAGGATGTTACAAATTTCCCTGTATAAACATTTTTTAATTGTCACTATATTTTATTGTATCTGTCTAGTTAAGGCATGCAGTTAAAAAGTAAACAACAGACAACCCAACACACTCAAATGATATGAAAGTGACAATGCTTTAGTCTGTCCTGGACCCCTTTAGGGGTCCAGGACAGACTAAACTACGTTTTGAACTGGACAGAATACGTTTTGAACTGGACCCCTTTAGGGGTCCGTTCAAAACGTTGTCATTTCCATTTAACTTAAGGTGTGGGTTGGGTTATTTGTTTCAGCCACGTTATTGTGACTAATTCTCTTCACGTGAAGAACAGAATGAAGCTCATGTTTAATTCTAATGTTAAAAGTTTAATGAACATTGATGGTCAGTTACAATAATGTTGGATTATATTTACCGTAATTTAATTTACAATAAGGAAGACCTAAGACTTAAGTTAAAAATTGTGACAGTATAAATGGATTTAAATAAAAAAGTTAAGTAGTTGATCTTTTAATTCCAATTTAGATAATGCAATAAAGAAAAAAAATGACAGGACGTGTCAGCAATAAACAGTGAGATACATAGTTTTGAAATAAGTAATATTTACATTAAAACAACAAATGGTACTGTATACTGTGCAGTATTTGCTAAATTTTATCTTTATTTGTACCTATTTTTACATGGAGAGTTGATTAGTCTGAAGAGGCTTTCATTTATATCAAACATTAATTTTTTCCAGTATCAGATATTTTTTCTTTCCTGTGGTTCCTATTCGCCACAAAATTTCCTGCATAAAAATTCTTGTTGAATCGGACTCCTTTGACATTGACGATCTTGTGTCGTGCTGCTCTAAGTACTGGTATCCTTAGCATTATCTTGGAATTCTTGAATATTCTGAACATTAGATACTCCTATACCGTACTATAGCCATCTTTAACAATTAGATAATTACCTCTGTGGGTAAAAGGTGCTCTTTCCAAGTGTGATATATCTTTACTTCCTCTTGTGGCATTAGTTCCAGTCATGCTGTATTAGCTGACTAACAGTTTTCAAATACTTCACTCCATATTTCTTTGTATCTACATTGCTCTTTATTCATTTATTATAATAGTATTGTAATATCATCCTCACTTTCTATAGTACTTTTATGTAGTGTTTAATCCATTTTTTAATTGCAACTCTCAGCACATTGCAACTAGTTGTATGAAGCGGTGGGGTGATGCTGTGGAAGTTTTGCATTTTGTGACAATGCCAATTCTGGGTACATACATACATATATTATCTTGAGATGATTTCGAGTGTTAGCGTCCCCGCGGTCCAGTCCCCTTTTTGTTACACATCCCCAGGAAGCAGCCCGTAGCAGCTGTCTAACTTCCAGGTACCTATTTACTGCTAGGTGAACATGGGCATCAGGGTGAAAGAAACTGCCCATTTGTTTCCACCTCTACTGGGGATCGAACCTGGAACCTTAGGACTACGAATCCTGAGCGCTGTCAACTCAGCTGTCAGGCCCCCAGGTATGTACTGTCATTTAAGGGATAATCTTGGTTGTAACAACTAAGATTATTCTTCTATTTCAACATTGTCAGTACCCATCACAATACAAAATGCACGCTCTAATTTTGTATTGACTCTTAGATTTTCTATATAAACAGGATTCAACAAAATTGAGTTGCAGAAGTACGATTAAATGCAAGAGGAATTTTATATACTTCACCTTTGTAACTTTAGGTACATGGAGTAACATAAATGTTTCTCCTAGTGATTGCTAGGAGAGTTTCCAAATCAGTCGAGAAGATTAACAGAAAGCTGCTTTAGGCAAATACCTGTAACTTTAACCCTTCCACTGTGCGAGTCGTACATGGATAATTTAGAGTACAGTACTGAGTAAGATTTTAAAGTCAGTGAGCACAATGGGCTCACATTGGCTTTGTCAGGCCTCCAGTCAACAGACACCATTTTGAAAAAAATCATGGACACCATTCCTGGGCATGAAGGCCTCAGTACTGAGTGAGCAACCAAGGCTGGCACATGCAGCACAAACTAACAGCACCACTGTTCAGCTTGTGTCCACAACATGACTTAAAAATTACAAAATATATAAGTAACTGCTATTGTTTTGTAATGATAGCATCATAGAAGATAGATCCTGACTGTAATAAATACTATGTTACAATGTTCAGATATGAGTAAACACAATGCTATTTATGATGATCACAGCATGACACAGACAATCACATCACTCTTGTCATTGCTTGGTGCATCTATGCTTCATGAAATGACTTCATGCTCCTTAAGAAAATGAACGTGCAAAATTATTCATATTCAGGATTTAGTGACCAGGATGCTAATGATAATAGCAACACTGTGACTAGAGATAGAGATCGGCATGTTATATTGGAGGCATTATGTCGAGTTAGGTGGCATTGTAAGCTGACTAAGTGTGTTGACACTATGCCGTGTGTGTGTGAGCCCATCAGACCAGCTTAGTGGTTCATTATGGTGGAAAAATGTAGATAATTATATATAAATAGTGTAATAACAGCAAAAACACTGTTTTGTTCTTCTAAGAATATAATAATCGTATCTAATATGCGCATCATATTTTTGAGTATGCGATATTTCACACATTATTATCTAAATATATTAAATTACACACTATTGTTATCAGGATGCTGCTGATAATATCAACAGTGTGCCTAGAATTAGCAGTGTGTATTATATTGATACATTTTGCATCATATGCCAGCAGTGCATGTGGCGCTGTGTTGAGACCGTGTAGCGCCTTCATTACTACACCCAGCAGAATAGCTTAGTCATTCACAATCCTGCATGAAAATGTACATAGTTACGGTATACTGTATATGTAGTGTGTATACAATGTAATAACAGCAAGAACAGAATGTTTTATTGTTCTAAGCAAATAATATAGTGGACAGGTAGGCATCTTAGTGACATATACATCTGCATTCCTATAATCAACATGTTCTCTGTGAATGAGACAGCTCATTATATGATTGCACCTTAAAAACAAAATATGGTAAAACATTGGAAATACAGAGAAAATATTATATAATCAATGCGTACAGTTACTGAACTCTGACCACATGTTATGAGACTACCACGCGCACCAGAACGGCTTAGTGATTTGTAATGATTCATGAAAATTTACATAGTTATATATAAAGTGTGTGTGTACAGTATAATAACCAAAAACAATGTTTTATTACAAATAAAATAGTATGCATCTTAGTGAAATTAATATACAGTACTGTATCTAAGCATTCCAATGTTTGAGCATTTAAATCAAGCTATAGAACGAAAAAGCATGGTAAAGGGTCTAGGAGTAAACATGTCGGAAGACCTTACCTTAAAAAAAAAAGTACCTGTCCTAACTGCAAGAAAAATAGTTGGATAACAAGAATATTTCAAACAAGGGATGCCATACCAATGATACGTTTCAAGACATTAGTGCTCTCTAGAGTCGACTTATATTGTTGCATAGTAACAGCTCTATTCAATGCTGGATAAATTACTGACCCGGAAAACATGCAATGATTCTTTACTGCTAGAATCCACTCAATAAAACGTCTAAATTATTTGGGCCAATAAAAAAAAATTTAAATCTGTAATCTCTAGAGCACAAGAGGGAGATATACATCATAATTTTCACCTGGAAAATATTAGAGGGACATATTCCAAATCAGCACATAGAAATAACATCACATTAGGCCAGGAGGCATGGCAGGATGTGCAGGATAACCCTGTTCAAAAGCAGAGCTGCATTATGTACATTGAGAGAGAACTCTTAGCATCATCGCAGGCTCAAGACTGTTCAACACGCTCCCTCTACATGTAAGGAACATAACTGGCCAGATGTCAGGTGTTCAAAAGACAACTCGATAAATACCTCCAGAGGTTACCTGATCAACCAGGCTGTGATTCATACATCAGGCTATGAGCAGACATGTCCAATAGCCTGATTGACCAGACCACCATTCAGGCCAGGATTTTGGTCAGACTGGGCTGCAGGGAGGTTGATCCTCGGAGCCACAGCAAGGTAAGGGGGATTGGTAGAATGGCTCCTTCATTTCATACGTCATTCATTTTATAGTGCTGTCTATCATAAACAGCTTTTTGGTTAAGATTGGTGTTGAGTACAGAGTGATTTAATAAATACTGATTGTAGTATTACTATAGTACTATGCTATTAATGTATTGGAAAACACAAGACACTGTAATAAGATTTTGTGTGGAAATAAGGGAGATAGTGTAATAGTTGTAATGATAAAGGTAAGAGAGGCAGTGAGGTGGTCAGGCAGATAGCTATCCATGCCAGCCATGCCAAATTTTGTGATTTAGCATATTGCCCTTTCCCCAAGAACGGTATGTTGACAAGTTTTCAGAAAATTGCTGCTACAGGATCCCCAGTTGTGAAGTCTCAAAGAGAGAATCTAGAACTCATCCTCAAACCTTCAAAGAAAGATCTACTTTACCAGGAGTCTCAACCATTTTCCCCACCAACAATAATCTGCCCAGAAACAAAGAATAACTATGTGACTGTGCAGATTAGAGAGACAAACCACCGTCTCATGGCCCAACTAATCATTAGGGAAGCCTATCCTTAGACCAGGCAGCATTAGTTGAACAGTCAAAATTACCCACAGGTAAAGTCCAAAGTATCATTGGGTTTGAATGCTATTGCTACATTCCTAGAACTGGAAGATAGTAAACAGGTAGTGTGGGACTAGTAGTAGACATCCATCAGTCTCGGATGGGACTACACACGGGCATTCACACTGGCCAATGCCTGTCTTCAGTAGTGTAACTGAAGGTAATGGTGCACCTACTTTCAGGAAAACCTCAAAAGGACACTGTTATAGGTTTATGCCAATTGATTCACCCTTGCTTCCAGGAGTAAATGTGTACTAAAGTTCCTAAAGGAGTTTGGTAAGGAACTCATTGGGTGAATTTTTATCTATTACTCTTAGGAACATGCAGTTGTCGTTAATCACCAGCTGCATATTCACTTGCTTCAGTCTATTGGATTGAATTATCTTTTGTTCTTAACCTTGTTGCAGTCAAGTCTCGAACTGGCCAACCGCATTGCCTCACTACTTCATGTTGGTTAGGTTCCAAAATGTCTACACGAGTGTAAATGTAGAAATTATCATTCTTCCACTCCATCTTGCCATTTGAGGTAGAGATCTTTTAAGATAGTCTCAATATTACAGCAGTCTTGAAGTGCCAGAGTTGTCCAGGTGGATGTGTTCACCACCTGCTTGTTGGGGTTCTGGGAGTTGTTCTACTCCCACAAGCCTGCCCTGACTTTAGAGCTTGGTCCAACAGGATGTTGCTTGGAGCGGCCCGCAGGCCCACATATCCACCACAGCTCGGTTGGTCTGGCAATTCTTGAAGAAAACTATCTAGTTTTATCTTAAAAGATGTCCATGGTTGTTGTGGCAATATTTCTTATTATTCACTGGATGTTTATACAGTGTTCTCTGATTATGCTTATGGCACCCTTGCTCTTCACTGGTTCTACTCTGCATTTTCTTTCATATCGTTCTCTCCAGTAACTTATTTTACTGTATAGATTTGGAACCTGGCCCTCCAGTATTTTCCACGTGTACAGTATTATTTGATATCTCTCGTCTCCTTTCTAGTGAGTATATTTGGAGACCTTTGAGACGATCCCAATAATTTAAGTGCTTTATCGTGTCTATGTTCTCTGAACTCTCTCTATTTCAGAAATCTCTCCTGCTCTGAAGGGGGAAGTGAGTACTGAGCAGTACTCAAGACAGGACAGCGTGTGTTTACTTTTGTGTGTGTGTGTCTTTCTTAGACATTTTAGGTTTGTGTTTGCAATGTCTTTGTGTCATTCAGCCCTTGTCCCCATGGAGGACCCCTCTTGCAAAGTTTTTAAAGGTTTCTATCCCTCCTATTGTTATGAAGCACCTATGCCTTTAACATTTTTACTTGCACTCAAATTCTGTTGCCCACTCCTCAGATGGGTCAAAGTCTGCCGATGGTGTTTGGTACTCTGTGGTCTTTCCAGACCAAACATACATGCCACCTACCTCCGGAGGCTAGGATCTTCCCGGCTGAAATGTGTGTGATTTTGTAAGCTCTTTGTCAACTGCTTTTCCGTCGACAATGTGGCTTTGTCACTGTGGTTGACTCGCAGTGCAGGTACTGGTACTTTTGACATTGATCTGATCTCCTTGTGCCCTTTTGTTATCACACTAGCATTAATATTTAGCGCCTTTTGACTCTTGCGACTTTGATGATGCTACACAAGTCTCCCCGGCTTGGTGCCTTCTTTTGATAATCCCTACATGAAGATCTGATATGGGAAACCAATGTATTGTCCCTCGATTCTTCAATCCTTCACCCTAAGCGGCATTTTAAGAAAAGTAACTGAAAATGCACTGCTTTGACTATTCCTTGATGATGATCATCCTGTTCTCACTTTTCTCTCAACTTGCCATGCTTAATGAACTTCAATCCATCTCTTGGTGGAATCTAGGCAGTCTGTTACTGTTCGTTATGTAGAAGTCCAACATATTCAATTCGTGTAGGATTAAGGAACCCTCAAGCCACTTGTAATACTTTTATTAGAAACCTAGATGAAAGAAAGAGTACCTCACACAACTTGAAAGTTGTTTACTTTTCCACTGCTAGCTTTACAGAGAAAAGATCTTGCTAGATGTATCTGCAACAATACTGTATGTTTTTTCATCTGGTAATTTAAAAAAAAATCTTTAGCAACATACATATATATATTCAAAATCTACCAAACACATTAGGACCAAGTGTTTTGAGCATAATCTGCAAAGATATACTGTACTGTATAAATAGTTATTATTTTACAATCTATAATGTACAATTTATCAGTCAACAATTTTTTATTACATTTAATGATAGTTCATGGCAGTACATGCACAAGTTAGAAAAGTTAACAACCCCCTGACAGTTAATTTAAAATTTTGTTACAAGAAACTTGCAATATGAATACCTATATAATGAAATCAATATCTTATACATGCCTTCTTTTATAGGGGGGGGGGAAAGGAACTAGTACTTCCTAAACCAAATCCCTCCTTAATTGGCATTATATGTTTAGTTTAGCTGTGTGCATTACTCGGGCTTAATGGTGACACCTCGTCGAATTTGACCCCAACCAATTAGACTGAAAAGAAATTGCATCATAAGTACAACTAGCAATGAATACCTAAACTATACATGTTGGTGCAAATTTCTGGTTACCTTGTTCTAAATTAGCTATTTCATTACTGTACAATAACTGTCAATATTACCATTATCTTATTATATAGAAGTACACACCAGGTAACTGATGATGTAACAATGACATTGTTAATTAAACAATTATTTTTATTTGATGCACTTGAACATGTTTTAGCTGCTGGGTAATTAAGATTATCAACATTGTGCTTTAGAATTTAGATAAATATTTTTCTGAATACAAAAAAAAAATCCTTGCTGGCATATTATTCAATACTTACCGCCAATGCTTATCAATCCTACGGGATAAGGCAATTTTTTCTCCTTCCTCTGTACAGACTGGCTGCGTGAGTGTAATCTTGGCCAAATCTGCCCTAACAGCTAAAACTCGTCCACCAGTAGACAAGGAACCAATGTTCATTAGCATTTCATTTTTCGTTAGTTTTTGGACCTTGAAGAAAAACAAAGACACAGTTTGCATATACATTAGGCTTTAGGAAGCAATTATTAAAAATAAGTTTGATAATATAACCAATACCTCCCCCCTTCCCCATCACAAATAGCCCTGACAGCTGAGTGGACAGCACTTGGGATTCGTAGTCCTAAGGTTCCGGGTTCGATCCCCGGTGGAAGCGGAAACAAATGGGCAGTTTGTCACCCTGAAGGGGGGGGGGGAGGTGTAGAACAAAAAGGAAGCTTGGTCAAGGACCGGGCCGTGGGGACGCTAAGCCCTGAATTCATCTCAAAGAAAACCTCAAGAACCTACATAAGGTTATGAGATTGATTGGGTCTATTCAAAGAAAACATTGAAACAAATTTGTGGTACTATGTCAAGTATAAATCTGTCTTGTTTCACTTAAAAAATCACATGAAATAAGCATATTTATCCCTGCATTACATCTTATACTTCTAAACATTATCTCTGTTTAAATTTTACTTATATGTATACTGTACTGTACTTCAAGAAATACCTTAGGTTATAAATATTCTCTTCAGAAGTTTCAAATACTCAATATAAGCATAACTAGAATCACAAGCAAAATTCTAAAAAAATTTAAATGAAAGTCTACCTTATAACAACACTGTCCATCAACCACTAAGGTAATACCTTTAAGGTGTGGATTTTTATAGGAGTGAGCCAAAGTATATAAAATAATTCATAAATACAGTACCCATCATTAATATTAAATATACATAATCTCCTGTGGATATTTAGCTAGATTAAAAAAAACTACCATGAATGAATACCTATCTGTGCATGGAATATACAAATATGGACAATTGTACTAAGAGAAAGTTAGCATTTTCTGCTACCGGAGTACTACAAAAGGACATTCCATAAAGTGGAAACGAAACAGTAAATGTCACCTAGTCTGTCCTAGCCTAAGTAGGCAAACCTAAGCCAAATATGACATAGGCCAAATTTAGTACATTGTACAAGGCCTAGGAAAATTTAAAATTGCTTATTGCCTTCTTTCTTGACACTACAAAATAAGTAGTACCAGACCTGGTCTCTCTCGGGTGCAATGGTCCATATTTTGTACTTCCATCCATTGTAAAAATATGACGACTGCATGACAGTACCCAACACGGGTGGAACAAATAACCTAACACACACACACGAAATAAAAGTGATGATGGTTCGGTCCATCCTAGACCCTTAATGTTACAACTTGATAAGGGTTCAGGACCAACTAAAACGTCATCACTTTCATTTCACTACCATATAATTTTCATTCTTTACTTCAATATTTCTTTCATACTGTCACATTCCAAGCAAACATTTACTTTGGTCTCATGACATCTCCTAGGGGGTGTCATGAGACATTCTCTAGGCTCTCAAATGTAAGCATGACAGGAACTGCATATAATGAATGCATGTGGGGAATTGGGTAAAGGTGTGAAAAAGCAATCAAGTAGCTAGTTCCCTCGTGAGAGAAGGAACTCAAAGGATGAATTTCATCCAGTAACATGAATAATTCGAGGGCATGGGAATGAAATGTCCTCAACCAACTGTATTCTCAAACTTTAAATGGGCAAGATGCTGAGCTTGCTTCAATACTGAAGCTTTGGCAATTAATTCTACAAGCTCCAAGATCTCTACATGTTTACTCTACATCAAGGGCTGTCTGCATGATTCAACATAGGTGGGATGTTGGATTTGCGAGGGGGGGGAGGCAATAATTGTGTAAATTTTAGTATAGATGCCATTCATCTATTAAACTTACTCAACATACAACATACCAGCTCCATAAGCCATGGAAACAGTGTATCATGCTCTAACGTCTTGCATTAAAAATGTTATGAACCTTACCTTGGCACCTTTTTTGTCACCTTCTGTGCGAACACCCAACAATCGCCTAAGAAGGAAGTAAGAAATTTCAAGTTCGGTGAAGATCTCTGGAAGTGAGCCTATAGCCCCCAGCACTTGACCCACCATACGATCTGCTCGGCAGAGGGTTGGGTCAATCTTGGTGCCAACACCTGTTGGATGAGAGGGACGAATTACACCATGAAAAGCATCCACACTAATGAACAGTCACAAAATACTGTATTAAAGTTCGAGACGATTTGGTTTGCATAATGAATCTAATTGTTCATTCTTAGAATAAGGCAAGAAAAAATGCCAATGCATTACGACTATAGCACTTGGAAGGGCTATATTTAACAAATGAATCTTAGCGATGTGTAAAGCATTACAAAGAATGTTTGGTAGAGTAGAAACTGGTTGTAAGAGCCAGAGAAAATGCTTGGTGTAATGAAGCAGCAGCAAGTCACTGACAATAGTAAATAAACAACCCAATGCACATAGGTAGGAAAAGAACACACAGTTAATTAAATAAAAGTAATGATAAGGGTCCAGGATGTTCCAATACATCAAGTCATGATAGACCAAAATATTGTCACTTTCATTAATTTCTTAAGTGTGGGTTGGGTTATTTGTATGTTACATTATTGCAATGTATTCTCTGCATGATAGTAAAGTTTGGACTCTGGGTACAAAGTGAGGAAGGTATGAGAAGCTGATAAATATAATTGAGAAAAAAATTTTAAAACAAGGCAAGAAACTAGAGGATAAAAAATTAAGTACATTTAAAAGAAATGCAACAAGATGGCAGAAAAGCCAATGGAAATAGATATTAGTTGCAGGGTAGCTGACATTACCATATCTTTGCTATATACCATCTTCATTGCTGTAACCATCTTCAATACCAATAACTTTTGACACAGGGTCTACACACAACCAGTCTCATCATTGTAACCAACTTCACTACATACTGTCTTCACTAACCATTCTCACTACCCATGCACTGCTAAGTGCCCCCACCTACATATAACAATGAATAGAAGACAGGATCTGTGGCGAGTGATACCCACATGAGTGGAGTAAAAGGATCTTTCTAAATGTTGCAATGAACTTTTTTTACAAGTAGTAGATAGTACATCAAAGATTAATTGAAAATTCTGCTAATGAACATGGGAAAAGATGACAAAGTGAATGCAGACAAAAAAAATAAGCCATTCAGATAGAAAAAAAAATACAGTACTTGAAATGGGCAAACAAAAGAATTGGTTGACAAATTTAAATACCTGTGATGTGTAACTGACCAAGAGGTATGTGTGCAAGTTGAAAACAAAACAAGTGAGGAGAGGAAAGTAGCTGGGTGCACTGACAACCCTGACTAGGAGAAACAAAACATGAGAGCTGCACAATGCCTACTCTTTGTATGGATGCAAGATAAGTGGCATGAACATAGCATCATCATAAGCAATTTAATCTATCAACATGGAAAGTATCTTTAATAATGAGTAAATAGAATAAAAATGTAATGGAAAGATGTGTAATGCAACAGTCAGAGTAATTGTGTCTTTATTGCTCTTGAAGATAAGATCTAGAATATTTTCGTTCCTAGTAAATTTTATAGATGAAAGAGTTCCGAAGTGGTTTGGTGCTATTCAACAAGGCAAGATGCTGTAATTATCAGAAGAATATGCTCTAGTTTCACTATTTAGCACTTCGAAGGGATATCAGAACAAGGAGCTGGGATAAGAGGACAAAGTAAAGGCATCACTTGAACCATTTGGGATTGAATGTCGACCTGGCAAGAGACCAGACCATCACTACTGATCAGTCCAAGTGATATAATAAGAACAGAATAATAATAATAATAATAGTGGTGAATCAGAGGAGGGGAAAGTGAAACAGGCCAAGATGTGCAGACAATGAGAGAGAGAGAGAGAAAGGAATGAGTTTGGTTTGGTCTTGGCCTTATGGCCTATCCACTGAATGAATTACTAAGTAACACTAGCCTACTGACCAACCAGTAGTTATACAATATCCCTCAAGAAAATCCAGAACTTAAGCAAACTCTTGAGTGCATGTGCGCAAAGAAGAAAGGTTCACCTCTTGGTGTGTATACCCCCAGGGAGGGAGTGTGAACTACACACAGTGGAAGAGGAACAAGGCTGGGTGAAAGCAGTTAAGAGTGAGTGAATGTTTTGAAATTTTGTGGTGATCAGGAGCAGCACTTTACACCTAGTCTAATGGAGAGAATGGCTTTATTAATTTGCTAAGCAAATGCCCCCACCCCATGTAAGTTGGGAATGGGGCATTAATGGTGAAGCCTCTTTGTCAGTTTCAAATTTAGGAAAATGTAAAACTTATCTATATCTCTCATCTGAAATTTGTGTCTTAAAATGCAACTTTTCAGCATGGGGAAAATTTAAGTTCACCAATCCATCAATTACTAATTTCATACTTAAAATACTTTATCTGACATTGCATATATACAACCCATATTCTAAAACTCTCACTGTTGTACTGCTAATATTTAAAACTTTATAGCAAATTGTATTTAGTAATTGCTTAGAACTGAATTTACAAGTCAGACTGGCTTACGTACACTCATGACCAGGACCATACACAATGTGTTACATGACAAGCACCATGTGATCAGAGATAATAAACAGACCAACAATTTTCCTCATTAGACTGGATGTGGTCCACTGCGACCAAAGCTGCAAGTTTACCTACTGTAATAATCAACCAAATACTGTACACACATGACAACACTAATAAGTCATATAAATGTCATTACATATAGTGTCATTATTACATAGCTTTAAGAATTCAAAAGATCTAATAATTAAATAAATCATCAATGTGTAAACTCACCAATAAGACCACCGGGGACAGCAAACTGTAGTTCATTGGTCTCGGCAAAGAGGGAAATGATTCTAGATCTGATTGGCTTACAAATAACTCGGCCAGATTCCGGGTCACGTGAAATAATCCCTGGTCGCACCTCAATCTCTTGACCAATCTATGAAGAAAAAATAATTAATATTTATAAAATATACAAAGAAGTGGATTACAGTGGATTATTAGAAGGTACAGAAATTTTATATTATATAAAGCCCCTAAATATGCACAATATTGCAGGCATTAACCTTACAAGTTCACTCACTGTAGTTTAAATATGTTTCATGGAAAAAATTTCATCACTTCCAAATGACTGACAAAAAATAATGGGTTTGAAACCCTGATAGCTACATATAAACAATGTTAAAATATTTATAAATATAACCCAATTAATATTTTTCATGGTATACCATGTTGTTTTTACCATTGCCGTTCTCCATATGATAAATTAGATAAAAATACCAGTAACCAGATACTGAAACATGGGTTGTTATAAACAGTTGCATATCTCCTAAATATTAAAACCTTCAACCTGGATATTTGTCTTGCCAAGGTGGGGGATCCAAGCACATGTTCTTCCCAAGAATGTATGAAAGCCTTCATAGTATCGGTAATACGGTGGCATCAAATGTCTAAAATGTTCTCACAATTGCCAGATTATTTGCCTAGCTGAGGCTACATTGGCTCTGTCATCACCTCTCAAGAATAGGTTGTCATCGTTACTCATAAATCATTTACAAGCTTCCTCAATCTTATAATAAGTTGGTCTGTATGGATAGGTTGCCCCATTATTGCTGCACCTAATCTTTTGCATGCTTCCTCCATTTTATAATAGGGAGGTCTGCATGCACTTTTACACAGTACCCATGGTGAGTTCATAATTATTTTTCCATAGTGAAGCAATTGGAGCTTCATATCACTGATCCTTCACCATTACCCACTGAGATTTTATTGATATCCAATTGCAGATGTTCAGAATCATCCACTGACGCAATTTTTGTGCCGATTTTGGTATCATCCACAATGGACGACACGAAGCCGTGGTTTGTGTTCCTGTGTAATATGAAGAGAGAAATAGCAGGCACAAGACAAGTGTCCTGTGGGACCAAGCCTTTTGTTATAAAGACTGAACAAATTTAATATACGTTTTCCTACTTGATTCGTTATTCCTTTAGCCTTCATTTTATCAATTGTCGTTCTTTGGTCACAACTGTCAAATGTCCTTTTAAAATTTGAATATTCAAAATATGCCTTCCGATTACCTTATTATTTCGGTAATTTTATTGCAATGATCAAGTAATTTCTCTTAGATGTGTTGCCCTAGGTTGTATATTACATTATTTTCCACTAAACAAAGAGTTGACTTGGCACTCTCTCAGACTGATGATGATGCTTGATGTTAGTGCAACTAGTCTATAGTTGCTGCATCTTCTTTGTGAAGTGGGGCTATGTTCAGTTTTCAGTTCTTCCAGGATATCACAAGAGTATAAAGACTCTCTCTAGTACACATACCCATGAAAATGGCATTTTTACTTTTTATTTGTATAAATATAATCCCCAAGAAATCCAACTTCAGCACAGTGTGTGGGGTCTCTTATCTGAAAGACTGCCATATGTATGAGCAGTGTTTTTTTAAATACTGTACATTCTTTTACTACAACTATATATGTATACAATGCTAATGAATAGACAGCTCTGTAAAACTGACACTTAAACAGAACATTAAATACTACCGAGCTTGTGTAACATTAGTACGTGAAATTGGTGCAAGCTGTTTAGAACACAAAAATGGGTACTTCTTTGAGAAAGAAATTTATACATCAAATTTAATCATAATATGAAACAATTTGCAAGCCTGCAACATTTGTTTTGCTCCAGAGCAGAGTGGGTTGTAAGAGGTTGTTGTGATATGTATAATGTTTTATATAAAAAAATTTTAATCTTACAAAATTGATGAACATTTCTTAGACTTTTTCAACAATAAATTTGCCAGTACATTGATTTAGGCAATGAGCTGAAAACTTTTTGTTTTTGTTTGGCAGAGCTTAAGACAAAACTAAGAAGTGAGATTACCTAACATGGACAAAACAAGTCCTCCAAGTCCCCAACAAGGGCTGACAATATCTAAAAGCAAGACTGAAATGTAACATTTAAAAATATAATTTAAATAGTATACATCTGATGTCAAAGGCAACAGATCATTAACCTCAAATGTACCCATTTAATAACCCAACCCACATCTGTGAAATTAAATGAAAGTGACGACATTCTGGACTCATTTTTTTTTTGTGAAGTAAATGCTTAATGGCATAAGTAATTGACCAAAAGGAGCTCACCTTCAATACTCCTCTCAAGATGGAGCCCCCAGCCACACCACCCTTCAGGTCTTCCACCTCACAGCCAGGCTTGTTCACGTCAAATGACCTAATGACAATGAGACGTGGCTCTGTCATAAAGTCACGTTCTGGTATGGGAATCTTCTTCATGATGTATTCACACACCACATCAATGTTTAACTTGAGTTGTGCAGAAATGGGGATAACTGGTGCACCTTCAGCCACAGTGCCTGCCAAACAAACATTTGTTAATGTAAAATTCACAAACTTGCTCACTTTCTCCATAAAAGTACGTAGAATGTGATTAAACTACTGTATTTTTTTTACACATTATGCACTTAGTTTACAAGAATATTTTGCGGAAGAAAAATTTTAGTATGCTCATCACATGGTACATTTACTGAACGTAATGTTCCAAGTGATTTTTAGGGAAAACACATTATGTACGTGTAAATACGATATACATGCACATAATTATGTGGAAATTGGCGGAACAAAAAAAATGCCAAAAATATTCATCCTATCAGCCATAGAATATGAAGCTATTGATACAAGGTCTGGAGAAATGATCACACAAGAAGCCTTTTAATTAATTCTATCACAAACTTTGGTAATAGGGATGAAATCTCAGTGTGAAAGCAATACTCTAGATGAAGACAAATGTTTTTGTAGCGCTAAGGTAGTCGAGAAGTAAAAGTAAAAAAATATTCTAAACCTGAAAAGGAAAGCTTATGTTTTTTGGAAGCATTCTTAACAATCGGCAAAAGTGGGGCTTTTAGTATAAATCAAACAGTGTGATTAACCAGACCACCAACCACGAGGCCTGGCCAGAGACCGGGCTGCGGAGATGTTCACTCTCGCAATCATCGCAGACTAACTCCAAGGTAATTGTGATGACTAGAATAGTAATACAATATAGTTACTTTAAATAGCTTTTCTAAAACCTGGCAAATGACCAAAATTTGCTTAAATGTAAATTACAAAAAAAATTTGGTCGCGTTAGAAAAATACTGAACTAAATTCTCAGTATCCCAGAGAGAAAAGTAATTGAAATTTGACATACTTTAAGTGAACCACTACAAAGTGCATAATTCTGGAAAATTTAGCTTAGGAAGAACCCCCATCAAGTATGAAAAGTGCACAGTAGCATTATTACCACCATCATATAAGAGGATAGCATGAAATGTACTGTATACATCAACAATGAGTAATATGAATAGTTGTACCTTCTTAAAGGGTCCAGGATGCACAAAATGTCATCACATTCCTTTCTTTTTAAATGTGCGGGTTGAGTTATATATGAAGGAAAAGCAATAGTACCAAAACATTCTGCAACACCATAGTTAGTGATAAAAGAGGTAAGCATCGAGCCATCTACATTAAGAATGAATAATTTATCAAAGCTAGAAGTACAGACAGAGGAGGTGGAAAGTTGAATAATAACAAATCCACAAGGGCCGTGACGAGGATTCGAACCTGCGTCCGGGAGCATCCCAGACACTGCTTTAATCGACTGAGCTACGACAAGGTAAAAGGGTTGAAACCGAAGTTCTACTGAACTTACTGGATCCCGTAGCCTCTCCGAGGCACAAACCAGGCTTTTACACAACCCCCCCCCCCCTGCACCTTCTTCAACCCTTTTACCCTGTCGTAGCTCAGTCGATTAAGGCAGTGTCTGGGATGCTCCCGGACGCAGGTTCGAATCCTCGTCACGGCCCTTGTAGATTTGTTCATTTGATGCATCACGTTAGTGTGATCTGTGTGTGATGATGTAAGGGCGAAGAGGGAGAACGGCCTATTGACATAGCTCGGGTGCAGGGAGGAAGGGGTTGTGTAAAAGCCTGGTTTGTGCCTCGGAGAGGCTACGAGATCCAGTAAGTTCAGTAGAACTTCGGTTTCAACCCTTTTACCCTGTCGTAGCTCAGTCGATTAAGGCAGTGTCTGGGATGCTCTCGGACGTAGGTTCGAATCCTCATCACGGCCCTTGTGGATTTGTTCATTTGATGCATCACGTTAGTGTGATCTCTGTATGTGAATAATAACAGCTCGGAAAGTACAGATTTGCACAACAGAAAAACTTACGAAATATCTAGTGCCAGGACAAAATTCAAGTATTTAGCATAATGAATTGGAATTTGCTGGGTATCCTCAGTAGCTCCCCACGGTATTGGCTTTGGTACCATAAACGAACACAAAACTACCAGACTTTGGTCTTGCATAGGCTTACAGAACACCAAAGCTGTAATATTGTGAACACCAAATCCCCCCACCCCCCCTGGGAAAGGGAGGGAAGTTGCAGTCAGTATATTGATGCTGATTTATTTCAGTGTCACACATTTTTTTCACCACTATTTTTACCTGTTACATTATGCAATACCAGTAGTGTGTAATTTGAGAAATTTATATAATTAATTGTGCAGAACATCAATACACAAAAAAATTTGTCACTAATATGCACATTATATTAAATTGAACAATAAAACATACAGTTTTTGTCATTATTACACTACTATATACACACATTATAATATATAACTATCTACAGTTTTATGCACCATACCAAGCTACTAAGAGGTTCTGGTAGGTGCTGTCATGCTGTCAGCACACAACCCCACCTGATGCAGCAACATGCTTCCAATATACTATGCACATCGGCAGCTCAAGCCACAATACTGCTATTATCATCAAATTCCTGGTCACTAAATCATAAATATGAATAATTTTCCACAAGCTTATTTTCTAAAGGAACACTAGGTCCCATTGCATGATGCAGAGAGGCATAAAACGTGGCTGTGTACTTTCTCTGTCTGCCTCACTTTGAGAACATCACCAGCATTAGGTTAACCGATATCACAACATCGTACAGTATATATAATCTTTATCACTCAGGGTTTACATCACTCATCATCAATAAATAATTGCAAATACTTATTTATTTCATCATTATCATCATGTTGTGGGCATGTGCTGTATGGTGGTGCTGTGAGCTGCTGCTGCATACACATGTTGCTGTGTTAGTACCAAGGCCCTCACACCCACGAGAGGTGCCCACAATTTTTTTTCCAATATGTTTACTGTTTACTAGAGACCTGAATAAGTGAATGTGAGCCCTTTGGACTCACAGGAGTTTTAAATCTTGCGCTAGACCTAACTACTGTACATCTCTGGTCGCTGTGTGCACAACCGACGGTAACCTGGTCGCTAAGTGCAGTGGAAAGGTCAATATAAATCCAGTTATTAAATTCATTGCCATACAACACTTCTATTCTCATTACAAAAACTTACCTTGTATGAATCTAAGAATTTGATCATACTGTTCCCGTAGTTGAGACTCTCTACAGAGATCAATTTTATTTTGAAGAATAAGTATATGCTTAAGCTTCATGATTTCAATGGCTGCCAGATGCTCCGACGTCTGGGGCTGTGGACATGTCTCATTTGCGGCTGTAAATAAAAGCATATTGAAAAATTTGTGAACATTTTATGTAATTCACAGTATTTCAAGAAACTTCATTTAGTGTTTTTTTCTAAGAATTTGGTAAGTGGAAACCTTTTGAGAATCTTTTGTTTATGATAAGTGTTGCTCCAGGACCTAGGTAGTATTTACTGACACTTCACATGCCCGTAATTCAATAGTTTTCCCAGCATTATGCTGCATAGTAGTACAAAATAGTAATATCTACAGAATCATCTTCGTGCAATTTTAACAATTGGTGATTTCTATCCATAAAAAAATAGAAAACATTAGTTAATTGTACAGACTTGCTACCTACCAATTAGTAATAGTGCAGCATCCATGACTGCAGCACCGTTTAACATAGTAGCCATCAAAATGTCGTGACCAGGGCAATCAACAAATGATACATGCCTCACTATTCTGAATCTGTAAACAAAAATATATAAACGAAATAAAACTGGTATGTGGACCGAGTACAGATTATTACATACAGTATTATAAAAACATTACAATGGAAAAGGCTATACAGTATTGTTATAATGAATTTCATATACTCATCATTCTTCAGGGTCTTTCTCTCAACATACTGTACTCATATGGTTTTCCAAGCCTACAGAGGCCATGCAGGGGGTAAAAAACGAATGGAGATCAATATGGAAGGAATTACAAATTGGAGCGGCAGAGGATTAATCCTAGAACACTGCAGACTTACTTCCCGGAGCAATTAGATCTGGCACAGGGGAAGGCATCCTCCTTATGAGAGCTTGCAGAGATGAAGCACGATGGCCGCGGACACTTATGATTATCACATTTGTAGATTTTGGCATTGGCATACCCTAGAGGAGAAAAACGCTTGTTAAGTACAAAAAATGTTATGAAAATTTTAATGTTGAAACATGTAATTAGTACACCTGTTAAGAGGCAGGATCAAAGAGCTGAAGCTCAACCCCCGC
The DNA here is from genome assembly GCA_020271785.1 of Procambarus virginalis. Classification (NCBI taxonomy): domain Eukaryota; kingdom Metazoa; phylum Arthropoda; class Malacostraca; order Decapoda; family Cambaridae; genus Procambarus; species Procambarus virginalis. The sequence goes on along the minus strand of WNGS01163519.1, from coordinate 9,796,211 downwards.
AAGCATAACTAGGCGAGTACGCCAGGTATAAATGACTAGTGGGTGGGGGAAGAAAGAGCAAGATTATTGCATCTTGTCACTGTTTGGTAAGCTTATTAGATGCTTTTAATATACAATATACTGCAATCAATTATACCCATACAAGAAATAATAGTTTCAAGCTTAACAAGCAACAAAGTAGGACACAAAATAGATGGTGTTGTTTCACCCATAAGATTATAAACACATGGAATTGCCTACCTACCAACCGTAAATCAAGGCATCAAAATCCAGCTGGAAAAAATCCACGGGAATATTGGGGGGGAGGGGGGAATTGGCCTTTGACAAACCACTGGTTTCCTGTCAATGTTGAGTCCATTAGATACAGGAGCCCCTTAGATAAATTCAGGTAAAGCCTCTTATTTGTTAAAAAAAATATACCAAAGGGAATGAATGGTAATAAAGCTATGAGTTTGAAAGAATAGGCCTATGGCAGATGTTAAACACTTTCGCACTCTTGTGGCGCTTAAACGCATTACCAATTTTTCTCCCGAGTACTCTCGTAACACATGTACGAGTCCAACAATAAAATATTTGTATAAAATTCATTTTTTATCCGATCGACTTTGGGATAGTTTCAAAATGAGCGCCTTTCAATTGCACACAATTTGATCCCAAAATGAAAGACGTAACACGAAACTTGATGTCAGAACACTGGAAAGATTATAAATACGCTTTTGGTCAAAATGTTAAAATGTTAAAATTCTATTGATTGTGCTATTATTATGGGACTAGTTTTAAAATGTGCACCTTTACATTGGGAACAATTTGATACCGAAATGAAAGATGTAACACGAAAATTTATGTCAGAACACTGGAAAGGTATAAATAATTTTGTGATGAGCGTCCAAAATTTAAATATGTTAATGTTATTAATATACAATAAAACTAAATTAATGGCGTATACATGCAAACATTAGTCATTTCAATAAGTGCACATTATCTTTAACAGCCAAGTTATAAAATGAATGTCAAAACATATTATAAATCATAACTCTGATAACAAACCACGAAGTTAACAAATTGAGCATGTTTGAGTAGGTTCCTGTGAGTTTGGCAATTTGTTAAAGTTGAATTCTAGGGACAAACAGTAGTTCACCTGTGGAACATATTAAGCTTTAAGTACAGGGGTTCCTGACCCTGACAACAGGAACTAGAGTGGAATTAAACCCACCACCTTGCCATTATTAGGCCAGCAACATCAAATTTAGAATTTGGACAATGTGCCAATGTGTCTTCCAATGTTCATTGGAAGACAGTTAAAAAAAAAAAAAAAAAAAAAAAAAATATATATATATATAATATATATATATATATATATATATATATATATATATATATATATATATATATATATATATATATATATATACACACACACACACAAATACATATATATATATAAAAATACATACCACAACACACACAACACACACACACAACACACACACACACCACACACACACACACACACACACAACACACACACACACAACACACACACACACACAACACACACACACAACACACAACACACAACACACACACACAACACACACACACGACACACACACACGACACACACACACGACACACACACACACGACACACACACACGACACACACACACACGACACACACACACAACACACACACACAACACACACACACAACACACACACACAACACACACACACAAACACACACACAACACACACACACAACACACACACACAACACACACACACACAACACACACACCACACCCACACAACACCACACACACAACACACACACACAACACACACACACACACACCACACACACAACACATACCTGCGATACAAAGATGCGAGAAACAACTACACGGCAGTGAGGAGAGGCAGAAAGAAATTTTGAAAAAGGGTTTGCAGATAAATGTAAAACAGAACCAGGTCTATTCTATAAATTCATAAACAACAAATTGCAGGTACAGGATAATATTCAGAGGTTGAAAATGGGAAATAGATTCACGGAAAATGAAAAAGAAATGTGTGAAACACTAAACGAAACGTTCCAAAGTGTGTTTGTACAAAATGAAATCTTTAGGGAACCAGACACAATAAGAATTCCAGGGAACAACATAGAGCACATAGAGGTGTCTAGAGATGAAGTGGAAAAAATGCTCAAGGAGCTAAGTAAGAACAAAGCAGTTGGTCCAGATGGAGTATCACCATGGGTTCTGAGAGAATGTGCACCTGAGCTCAGCATTCCACTTCAACTGATTTTTCAGGCATCCCTGTGTACAGGAGTTGTAGCTGATGTGTGGAAAAAGGCTAACATAGTTCCAATCTACAAAAGTGGAAACAGGGAAGACCCCTTAATTATAGACCTGTATCATTGACAAGTGTAATAGTCAAAATACTGGAAAAAATAATTAAAACTAAATGGGTAGAACACCTGGAGGAAAACGATATAATATCAGACAGACAGTATGGTTTTCGATCTGGAAGGTCCTGTGTAATGAATTTGCTCAGTTTTTATGATCGAGCCACAGAGATTTTACAGGAGAGAGATGGTTGGGTTGACTGCATCTATCTGGACTTAAAAAAGGCTTTCAACAGAGTTCCCCATAAGAGGTTGTTCTGGAAACTGGAACATATTGGAGGAGTGACAGGTAAGCTACTAACATGGATGAAAAATTTCCTGACAGAAAAATGAAGGCCATAATCAGAGGCAAGATATCGGATTGGAGGAATGTTACTAGTGGAGTACCACAGGGTTCAGTTTTTGCACCGGTAATGTTCATTGTCTACATAAACGATCTACCAGGGGGAATACAGAATTACATGAACATGTTTGCTGATGATGCTAAGATAATAGGGAAGATAAGAAACCTAGATGATTGTCATGCCCTTCAAGAAGACCTGGACAAAATAAGTATATGGAGCAACACTTGGCAAATGGAATTTAATGTGAATAAATGCCATGTTATGGAATATGGAATTGGAGAACATAGACCCCCACACAACCTATAAATTATGTGAGAAATCTTTAAAGAATTCTGACAAAGAAGGGATCTAGGGGTGGTTCTAGATAGAAAACTCACCTGAGAGCCACATTAAGAACAATGTGCAAGGAGCCTATGCTACACTTTCTAACCTCAAAATTGCTTTTAATACATACATGGATGGAGAAATACTAAAGAAATTGTTCACAACTTTTATTAGACCAAAGCTAGAATATGCAGCGGTTGTATGGTGCCCATTGTTCACGCCTTTTATTAGACCAAAGCTGGAATATGCAGCGGTTGTATGGTGCCCATATCTTAAGAAGCACATCAACAAACTGGAAAAGGTGCAACGACATGCCACTAAGTGGCTCCCAGAACTGAAGGACAAGAGCTACGAGGAGAGGTTAGAGGCATTAAATATGCAAAACCTAGAAGATAGAAGAAAAAGAGGCGATATGATCACTACGTTCAAAATAGTAACAGGAATCGATAAAATTTATAGGGAAGAATTCCCGAGACCCGGAACTTCAAGAACAAGAGGTCATAGATTTAAACTAACGAAACAAAGCTGCCGGAGAAATATACGAAAATTCACTTTTGTAAATAGAGTGGTAGACGGTTGGAACAAGTTAAGTGAGAAGGTGGTGGAGGCCAAAACCGTCAGTAATTTTAAAGCATTACATGACAAAGTGCTAGGGAGACGGGACACCACGAGCGTAGCTCTCATCCTATAACTACACTTAGGTAATTACACACACACACTGTCCTGAAGAACAAGTCAGAAGTACCCAGTACCACACATAATTTACTGTATAGCAGTATAATATCTATGAAAAAGCACAATGTGAAAATTAATTTACTAAAAATTATGGGAAAACAAAATGGGCAAAAATGGGACACTGTACATTATATGGATGTTAAAGAGATACATGGTATAGAAAAGCTAATTTACTCCAAGCTTTGTTGTATACATTAGAAAACCTTACCTAATTTGATTGTAATATTCCTTTCTAACTCATTCTTGAATCTAACAGTCTGGACTCCTGATATCGCCTTAACAACTGTCGACTTTCCATGGGCTACATGACCAATAGTACCAATGTTGATTGTGGCTTGCCGGCTGATAACCTCTGTTGAGAGTGCCGTCAATTTGCTGATGTCCTGATCATACAAAGAAAAAATGCCGTCAGTTTGCTTATGTCCTGATCATACAAAGAAAAAAATACAATTAATAAAGTTTAGTATAAAGATAAATGAAACCAGAAGACAGTGGCCCATTCGAGGCAGCTGCTATCTAAATCCACCCAAACTCATTCATACACATGTCTAATTACACTTGAAACAATCCAATGATCCCATGTCTATTATGTTACCCAGTACTAATGATACAAGAAATACTACTCCAACTCTGTCTACCATTTCTTGTGTGAATATATAACAGAATATCAATGTGTAGTACATTAATTGTAATATTTATAAAGAGCTATACATTCCTTGGGCAAGTACAATATTAAAGCAGTACAATGGGATTGAACTCACATCCCTAAATATCTTAGGCTCATGCAATATTTTCACAAGACATATTACATTCTAATCACTTCAATGTGCACAATATACATTTGTCTCTATTACGGGAAATTAAAATAAACTGAAAACATTACATAGGATAATTGTGTGGCAAAAATAATTTCACCATAAATTAAGTTTTCAGCAAGTTGGGTTAACCCTTGGCCATTTTATACAGTTCTGAAGGCATTCAGCCGACATTCCTAGCCATTTAATGTGTAAGGAAACTGAACAGTAATTCAGCAGTTGCAGTGTAAATCCTTTTTACTGTGTCTACCTGTCAAACTATAATTTAGTTCATCGATTAGGCACCCCCATACTCATCCTGTGGGCAGTAGCTGTCATGCCCCATACCCATCCTGATGGTAGTAGTACACTTTATACCCATCACTCTTATATCCACCCTGTTCACTACCACCCACAGCCCCTGACACACAGCACCGCTCCTGTGCCAGGTAAGTCCACTATGGGCTCACCATAGCCCGTGCTACTTGTCCCGCTCCTGTGCCAGGTAAGTTACGGGCTCACCATAGCCTGCGCTACTTGACCCGCTCCTGTGCCAGGTAAGTTACAGGGTCACCATAGCCCGTGCTACTTGACCCGCTCCTGTGCCAGGTAAGTTACGGGGTCACCATAGCCCACGCTACTTGACCCGCTCCTGTGCCAGGTAAGTTACGGGCTCACCATAGCCCGTGCTACTTGGAACTTGTTCTGAGTAGCTGAATCTATAACAACAACCAACCCCCCCCCCCCCACAGGTTGGGTTATTGAGGATGCATAGTAAATTAAACTATAGTTGACTGTAAGGCAGAATAGAGGGGATTTACACTTCATCTGCTTAATTGATGTTCAGTTTTATCACATTAAATGGCTAGGAGTGCCAGCAAAATGCAGTTCAGAATTGAACAAGCTCAAAATGGCCTGCACTGTATATGAGCCCATCAGGCCCCGAACTGTATAAAAACTATTTTATGCAGTTTTAATTGAAATGCATGTTTACAATTAGTCCATATCTTATCCAGGAAGTAGGTTCTAAGACTTGAGAAAAGGCTGGCAGTCTAACCCCATACATCCTAACCTAATTATATATAGTTTTGACAAACTAGTTTTATCGGAGAACAAACATACATAGAACATGGGGTGGGAATTTCTGATTATCCGCATAATTACTTTAAAGTACATTGATAAAGGCGCACCAAATGGCACTGTAGTCTACGAAAATTTTAATAATTTATCCCTAAAACACGTGCAGTGTAGAAGTTTATTGATGGTTCACATGACAGCTGGTGGAAGCAGGCTGTGGACCACCTCAAATTACCCCCCACACACCACTCTCTACACTATATTATATCACACACGCTAAATATCACGTGGAACTATGACACATACCAGCGTCTTCAAGTCCTGGACCGCTAAGTTAGCCATATTTATTGTTATTTAGGTCTTTCTCACACGTCCATCAGACTAGCGGCAATGTGTACAGACCGGGATGAGAGACTCGTTCCAGGTCCCTCTTATAAAACAAGTAAAATAATACTTTCATATATTTAACAAATCTTCCGCAAATTTACATACTATATTTTATTCTACTATATAAATATTTTAAAATATGTCTATTATTCCATATATATCTTTGTAAAGAAAATTTTGTTATAAAATATTTTTAAAGGTAAATTTCACTGTCAGCTAACCACCGAGCTTCAGAATAGAGGAGCAGAGAAAAGCGAACGCCAATGTGCCAAACACGTTCAATTANGCTGGAATTAACTTACCTAAGTCTTTTTCCATAATGACATCTTTATATCCCAATTTTTATGTTTCGAGAAGAATTCCAGAAGAAAATGAATATAACACGAGTTTGTTGCATACATGAACATGAACAGAAGAATATTTTAAGAATTATTACATTACTAAAGAAATGACTATATCAGTCCCTGGAGTATATTTGGAGTCAGTTCTAAGAGTTTTTCTACTTTCCAGGCCCGCCTATTTTTAGATTTTCAAACAGTTAGTACAGTTTACCCATTTAGGGAGTGTAGAGCAATCGATGCAAGGTTGAATAATGTGTTAAATTTTTAATTGTACGTATCTTAATTAATTCAAGTATATCATTTACACATTGACATCTATATTATTTGAATAAGATTGTGAATGGGATGAATATGGTGAAATTGTTCAGCTATGCTTGGATAGTTGGTGTGAAAGATGAGAGCACAAATGGTGTAAAACAATTACAGTGTACATATTACAAGACTGGACATTGAAATTTGTGTTAACTATTTATGATTTTAAAGCCCATTGGCAATCTCCTGCCCAAAGAGTGATGAAAACCAAATGTTGACTTCATTTTATAATGCCGTTCCAAAGAATTGAATTATGCAATATACTATAGTGGACTAAACAACCAAAGTAAAGTCTCAAGAGGAGAGCACTTTTAAAAAAAAGTTACTTGATAGAATTTATGTTTACCACAAAGACACTACCACACCCTTCCCTCGTCACAGTACCGAATTAGGTTCTTAGGCCCAGATCTTAGGTTCCAGGTTGTTAGCCAACCTTAGGTACTCTATGATGGCATAGACCTGTCAGCCAATTAGAACACTAGGCCTACCCAGCTTGGCTTCTCACTGGAAATAGCACCTGTACTCACTCACCCAGCAAAGCTAGATGCTGTAGTGTCTCACTCCACATTGTTGCATATGTGCCATGCGGCCTTAGATAGAAAATTGGGGTGTGTGGTTAATGGTCAGAAAGGTGAGTGCCTTCCCTAACCCTCACCACCATTTTTAGCTTGAAAACTCCCCCTCCCTGGCCTTGGGGTCCTATCCCAGATGGCTGTCCTCTTTTCAGTAAATTCTGGCTTAGTGAGATGACGTAGGTCAACATGGGCAACCTTGCCGAACTCTTTGCATATGGATCGTAGACACCGACTATGCCCTTTCTTGGACGAGACCTAAAGAAGTTGCACCATGCAAGCATATTACAAGCAACATCTTACATCATGATGAAATCTGCTGGGGCTGAGAGGCCACTCTTATCACAAATTATAGTAGAACATAAATACTATACTGTACTGTATATCTAGTTATAGTGTAAAGAATAAGTCACAATGAGGTTGAAACAAATAACCACATTATAAAAAGAATGCCAGTGATGAGATTTTGGATGTGACTTGAAAAGGGACGAAGATGGACCAAAATGTTGCCACTCATTTCATTCCGTATATATAGGTCGAGTTACTTGGATCGGTAACATTATTGGGACTTGTTCTCTGCCAAAGATAAAGGGTTTGTTAAGTACTATTACTGATGTGCATATTGATCTGAATTACTACACACGTGTAGGCTGAAGATGATGATAATAAGATAACAATAGTTTTATTGTGGAGATTAGCATTTATGATGTGAATAGAGGATTTAGGTAGTGGGGAGGTATTGCTTACAAAACAGCAACACTAAATGCAATGAGGAAAGCACTTATTCAGTTTAAATATTTTCTTTCTTGAAGATAATACAGAATGGTGGAATAGGGCTCATTTGGTATTGAAATATGTTCTATAGTAAAAGTGGAGCACGAACAGTAGTGATACTGATTCCATACATAAAATTCATATATACAGTATCTAATATATATATATATATATATATATATATATATATATATATATATATATATTATATATATATATATATATATATATATATATATATATATATATATATATATATATATATATATATATAAGTACATATATATATATATATATATATATATATATATATATATATATATATATATATATAATGTTTATTTATATTTATATTTTACCATGTTTTCCTCTTTTATGGGGGGTGGGTGAAGCATCAGCTTGGAGGAAAATGAAGAATAATACAATACAGTGAAAGAGCCTCCTACCCTCAAATTCACCCATATACATACTGTACTTTATCGGTTTATCATAGTCCATTTATTCAATGTGGCCCAACATGTGTCGACATTTGCAGTATATTCTATTCAGTCTTGTTGCCTTTCATATTTTAAATAACATGTCTTTGTAATCTTTTTATTCTTTACTCTATATTAACACTATTCTCTAAATACAACATGCTCCTCAGATTGTCCATTTCTACCGTACTAATTCATGATACAGTATTTCTCATTTGTAAACACCATCGTTGTCTTGCACCTGTATATAAATTGGTTCTACTGCACCCTCATGTAGCTCTGTCTACTTTCCTGTTCCTGTCTTCTAGTTTTTAACCCGGCCTTTCAGTGCACTAGAAACGTTCTTCCTTGACTTGCCCCACTTTTTGCTGCAATTGCACAAATTTTTCTTTCATCGATATCACACATCAAATATTAAAACGCATTGATCGCCTATAGAATTTCACCATTTCTGTTTATTTTACACATAATTTCTTTCTCTATCCAGTACTGTACCATTAATTTGTTGTATGTTACATTATGCAGTGCAGCCTCGATTTGAACTACTGAGTATGGGACCAACCTCATTTCATTGGAGAGAGGGATTCATTGCAACTGAAGGTGCCTTCAGAAGGCATTTATGTGATGTAATTTTTTTAAAGAAAAGAAAATACATTGCTATACCTATTTCTAATGTTCCATTCATCTATGAAAATTGTTAACAAATTTACAAAAACATGGATAGTGTGCATTGAAACCTGTTAGCCTAAACAAGGTTCGCTGAATTGAGGTTGAACCAATACATATATTGGAAGTGATTTTCCAGTGGTTTTGTAAGAGGAACATATGATTTTTCATGTACAGTAAGTACAGTTCAAAATATATAGTTGGTAGAGGACCAAAAGCATACATCCTGTCTGCCAAAAAATCCAGTGTTCTTGTCAATATCTCGCACATCAATTAAATTGTAAATGTTGCTGTGCATAAATGCCTTGCACTCTATGCTCAACATACTTTATCATCACCATACATTAAGTTTAACTGTACTTCAATTACTTATATACATATTAGTGCCTTTCTCTAATATTCTTAGTTTGAACTCCATTATACTTTCTATCAATGTATATAATGAACACCAGTGTGACATCACACAACCCTGACATGTACCTACATTAATGTCAAACCAGTGAAACACACCTGACAATCTTTTCACATGCCATCTGTACATACTATCGAAATGAAAATGTCTGATCGACACACCCTCTTCTGCTATGGCACTATTGTCTAAGCTCACTTACCCGGACTATATGGGAAGGACCCCTCACTGGATAAGCCAGACATCCAAGTAAGCAGAATTCTTACCAGAGAACTCCAAAAATTACTATATATGCATTTTTTTGTGCCACAACCAACGTAATTTGAAAATCTACACAAGCATCATAAATCAAAGATGTAATTTAGCACAGAAACGTCACTTTACCTTGTAGTTCCTCTTGTTTGATACTGTAGCTCTTGAAATGTGCAGTTCTTGAAAAGTGTATATACGTGTAATACATGTACTGTATAATAGATTATGCTCCTCTTTGCATTTTCCCGAAGATAAACATAGCAAACTCGCACGTCCCACTCACTGATCCCTAAAATGTTTACATCCGTTTGTTTATTTGTTAGGTTACAACTCTAAATTTTGTATAAAAATATTTGCAAATTAATTCTCTAGAGAATAGATGCAAAAACAAGTGTATTTATAATAGATTATGTGCAAAAGGGATAAACACAGTATACAGTACAAATGTTTATAAACAGCAATTGGATAACGCATTTTAGCGTCAACAGAATGCAAATTTTACTGGTTTTTATTTTATTGTGAGAACATGGGTTGAAACCGTAGATAAATTTCTTTGTAATTTTCTTGTGTTACAAGCTTTCCTTCATGAAATAAGTTGGATATTGGGATTTACTGTAATGCTCTCATACTGATGGTGTCTTAAGTAGTTTCAGTAGTTCTGCAATAGTGAAGATATGCCTTTTCATGAAAATCGGGCTTCGGATTCATTTGTATGCTGTTTTACGATATTTTATCCTAAAACGATTCATTCGTACCTGGATAAAGGGGACAAGAACCTTTGGATGCTCTCATTGATTGACTAATGATTTGCAGGCCAGAGACTGAGGTGGTTGTATAGAGAATCACAAGGCAGATGCTTCATGCAGGTTCACATATAATTGGGAATATATATTAACACATTCACATTATTGCCTACTCACTTCTTTCTCTCTCTCTCCCCCTTTCTCACATTTTCTTTCATTCTCTCACACATCCTCTTTCTTTCTCTTTTCTACCCTAACCTCATCTGTCCGGATTTAATTTGTACCTTTTTCCAGACAGTACCCATCAATTTATTATTTTGCCAGCAAAATATTATAGAATATTATGGAAACAAGTACAGATATCCCAGAAATAGACATTATATCTTGCCGTGTACTTGCCATATAATTGACACTTCAGAAATTAAGATCAAGTTTCATGGTAATGCTTTTACTTGGGTGGTGAAAGTAGACAACTAAGAACGTGAGAGAGAACCCAATTACACGACTTAATAACATGATAGACCGAAATGTTGTCGTTTCTTCGTTTGCAGGTGTGCTGGTTGGGTCTTAAATAACCCGCTCCACACACGTGAAAGAAATGAAAGTGATGACGGGTTTCTTCTTGTTTCATGTGTGGGTGGTGACATTTGTTTGAACCATGCTATTGTGACTTGTTTTCTGCCTGTTTATATTTTTAGGTTTTAAAGATTATTTTAGAATTGCTTTATAATTTTGCTTTTGTTCTAGGTTTAGTCACTTATTGCATATAAAAACATTAAATTCCCTTCACCTACATTTTAAACTACAGGAAAACGACATGGTGGAGATGACGATAGCAAGATGGAAGGTGAGAATACACGTCGTCTCTCGTAAACATTAGCTCTTCATTGTATGGTGGCGTTTTTACTCCTACAAATATTTTATATATGTACTATTTATATATATATAAAAATACCAGTACAGTATATATATACATACATACTGTGTGTATATGTGTATTTATATATACACAGTACTGTATTTATATATTCAGTCATCTAGAGTCTAATTTTTTATGGAGTCAGTCAGATGACTGTTAGTCTTGGG